>CAAE01013964.1:0-31172 GCA_000180735.1 Tetraodon nigroviridis | reverse complement strand
GCAGCTTTGAGGGGCCCCTACAGCCCTCCCGCAGAGGGGACGGGGGCCCTTTATGAGCTGGCTCCGCTGCACGAGGCCCCGGTGAGGTATCGCAGAATCGCCGCGGCGGCAGACGGCTCTCAGGGTACCTGGGGTGTTTTCGGATTGTGGTGTGAGGATGAGGGCAACCGGGGCAACAGGAACACATCTGGCCTCACATCTGGCCTCACATCTGCATGCTAACGCAAACAGGACATGCTGCAGCGTTTAGCTGCACGTGCGGTTGCCTCACCATGGCGATGATGTCATCGGACCCGCGGCAGCGGGGAGGTGAGGAAGGTGAGCTGTACCTGCTGGGGTGGGGGTGGGAGAATTATGGTGGCCGGGTGGAGCAGGAAGCCCTAAATGGGGATCAGACGTTAGCCTTTCTAACCAACCAAGCTAACAACCCTCCACATTTGGATTTTAGCAAAACGATCGCAAAAGGCCGGATAAAAGAGGTCATTGGGCCACATGTGGCCCCCAGGCCACAGCTTGCCCAACCGCTGTACAATTCAAACCTTTGATTAAATGGAAGCTACTAGCACAACGACGGGCGTCTGGAGCAGGAGGTTTACCGCAAGCATCATCACTCAGCGCGCACACACACACACACACACGCGCACGCACACGCACACACGCACACACACGCACACACACACACACACACACACACAGGCGGAGCTGCTGGCTCGGCTCCAGGTTCAAGCCTGGTACGTGCACGTCGGTGAGCACACGCGGGTGACGTGATGGATTCTTTGCCGTGCGTGTCCTCACGTGTCCAGCGCACCTGAACACGCCGCCGCCGAGCGAATGATAGCAATTACTGGGCCTCAGAGCAGCACGCAAACAAAGACACGAAAGAGGCGAGCGGACGCTTGGGTTCATCGCCCCAGCGACTTCAAGGCCTGGAAGACGATTCCAGGATGATCAGAGCAGCGGCTAAAGCCGCTAAAGGTGCGCATGCTGCCCAGGTGCACGCTGGTCCTCCGCCAGCCTGCAGGGGAAACAGCAACTAAGCCTCCGTCATCGGCCCGCCGCCCTGTTAGCGCCCAAACCGTTTCCAGTTGCCTCAGATCGGAACAAATAAACAGCTAGCGAGGATGCTAGAAATGTTTATCTGCTCAGCGTTTCCCGATGGCTGCGGCTAACGTTCGGGATTTGGCAACAACAGCTTGATGAGTGACGGCAAACAGAAGGCCGGAGCAGGTCCCTTTCCGTCTGCGCGGATGCTTTTGTCACGCTCCGCTTCTTGCTAGCAGCTGGAACCTGAAAGCAGATCTGCTCTCCGCCTTGAAAAAAAAAGTGTTTTCTTTTCGGAATCAGGTGGCAGAGACACAGGACGGTTTTTACGAGCCTCCCCTCCCCTCCCCCGCCCGCCTGCTGCTCCAGTAGGCTACAACCAGCGTTTTACTGGCTGTTTACGGCCGACGACGCCCGCCTGGGTCTGCGGAGGCAATGATCCGGACTGGGAGGCTAGCGGGAGCTCTGCTTAGCATCTGAGCAGGCTCCGCCCCTCTGAGGAGCCTGATTACCACCTACTGGGGGCCCACGACATCAGCAACTTTGTTCTAAGACAACGCCGCGATTCCAAAATAAACGTAAAAAAAGCCCACACAGAGTCTTTAGCTCAATTAGCCGCCACATTAGCGTAATGGGGCACATCATCGCCGGGGCTTTGCCAGCCAGACTCGTTTTTCCCATGAAAATTGGACGGTTTCGTGGTTCCCTCCTCCCCCTGATGCAGCCCCTAGCCGCCGGGTTACAGCCAGGCTAACCTCAACACAACGGGAAAAAAAACACTTTAATTACACACGCTGTCATCAGCTAAACGTGCTCACAACAATGACGTTTCCCACTTCAAAGCCGCTGATCATCAAGTCGGTCGTGTTCACTTTCATTGCCGCGGAGAAGCTAATTAGCAGCACATCACACACGACAGTGCAGCCTAAAAGTCTTGCTCAACTGAAAAAACAGAAAAGTGGGTAAATTGGCCCAACTAGCAATGGATGATGAAGCTCCAAATGATGTTTGGCCCCGCCTTCTTGAGAGGACATGTTAGCATACAAGCTAAAAGGGGGGTCTGAACCTTTTTCTAACCCATTAAGCTGACAACCCTCTAAATTTGGCTTCTACGGGCCGGATTAAGGAGTTCCTCGGGCCACCTATGGCCCGCGGGCCTCAGTTTGCCCACCTCTGCTCTGGATAATAGGTCTTTTCTGGGTGGTGTTTTTCTTTTGGATAAACAACTTTACACAACCAGCCTGACCCAGATTCACTATTGTCTCCAACCAGTCTTCCTGTTTCCTGCACGTCCCCACACGCTGTGCCCACAAAGAAGGCAACGCAAACCTCAAGACACGTCAACCTTGCAAAACATACCTACGTTTAAAAAAAACAACTACCAACAACCACCCTTTTCCACGGGCCCTGAATGCAGCGTCGGGCCCGTCTGGGCCTTTTTGTCCCGGCTGTGATGCCGTCTTTCACCCGTTGTTTACCCAAGTTGCCAGGACAACAGGCGGAATGCGCCTCTTCTTTTGTCTTCAGGCCCCACTTGTCACTCGTTTTTTTTATGGGCACGTCCACGTGCGTGTGCGCGTCCACGTGTGTTTTATTCTCTGTAAGCTTCAGAACTCGTATTCAATCTTGAACAGAAAAGCGAAGCTGCCCTGAATCGCTCAAACCATCGAGATGGAAAGCAAACACCCATCGGGCTGACTGTTGCTGACCCATCACCATGGCAACAAGGGGAGTGAAAGGGTGGGGCGCCGCCTGTGAACTTCCCCTCGGTCGGGTCGGAGTTCGGTGACGCCAGCTTGGAAACGCATCATCGTCCAAATGGAAAAAAAAAAAGCCACAACTTCTGCTTCTGGGGATTCCCGTCGGCCACGGCTGTCACATGGACCTCCAGGAGGTTAAAACAAACAAAAAAAATAAATACATTTCTTCATCATAACAACAGCCCAAAGTCCAGCGGGAGTTACCCTAGCGCAGCAGCGCAGGGTCATGTTGGGTTTTAGATTGCAGAAATGATCTAGAAGGCTCTGTGGACCGGATTAAAGAGTTCAACGGGCCACCTGTGGCCCCCGGCCCTCAGTTTGCCCACCTCCCTTGTTGGGACTGTGTTTAAACAGCTCTTCACCTTTTCGTGGTGTGAGCAGCATGTGTGAGAGGAGGAGGGACGGAGAAGAGGCCGAGCCCTCCGGTCGAAGACAAACAGCAAGAATCACACCTTCCCGCTACAATCACCCTCCACCGAAACCGGCTGTCAAACATCCAGCCGCTGCACACGCGGAGGTTTCCCACCAGAACCAAACACACACGGCCCAAACGCGCCGCCAAATGCTAAGAGTGTCCGCGTCAGTGGTGTAGGTTGTGGCGGTGTGTGTTATGTAGGCGTCACGCTTCTCAAACAGCCGTGTTCAGGCTTTGGAAGCAACCATTAGCACATCGATTAAGACTGCTGCAGCTCACCTGTCTGCACAAGCGCTCAACCAACGCCCTTCTTGCTCAACAGGCTCACACCCCGCTCACACCCCACACACGCACGCACGCACGCACGCACGCACGCACGCACGCACGCACACACACACACACAGACACATGCACCAAGTCCTTGGCCTACATGCAAACAGGCAGAAATCTCACAGTGATAAAGCCTCACACATTCCTGGTGGAGGTGGCGCCATGCACCAGCGAACCTGCGGAGCGAAGGTGGTTGAGGTCAAAGGTGACGTCAACCTGACACACACACTCGGCTAATAAACAGAACCGTGACAGAGTCTCCAGAGAAAGAGCCCAACATGGAGACGTAAGCGAAAGAGAAAGAGAGAGAGAGAGAGAGAGAGAGAGAGAGAGAGAGAGAGAGAGAGAGAGAGAGAGAGAGAGAGAGAGAGAGAGAGAGAGAGAGAGAGAGAGAGAGAGAGAGAGAGAGAGAGAGAGAGAGAGAGAGAGAGAGAGAGAGAGAGATGGGGGCCTTGATTGACTGTAAATTGATCCTGTAAATTGGTCCAACTAGAGATGGATAGTGAAGCTGAAGTGGTGTTTGGCCCCGCCTTCCTGTTAGCATGCTAGCTGAAGGGTCTGAACCTTTTTCTAACCAACCGAGTTTGGCTTCTGGAGAAACGACTGTGGGCCACATTAATTGGTTCATCGAGCCACATGTGGCCCCCGGGCCTCAGTTTGCCTACCTCTGGCATGATTTTTTTTTATTCGTCTATTATGAAACACACTCTAAACCACAGCGGGCGTGGCCCGGGGGCCACAGGTGGCCCGCTGGGAGTGTGTGACACTCATCCTCTCCTAAAAATGGAGCTGCCCCCGGAGCAGCAAATGGTCCAAGTCATGTGACCTCGGTCCACCAAACACGTTCAGCAGACGAGACGCAACGGCTCGTCGCCGGCGCGTTGCGCAACAGAAATCAGGCCTGCTCATCTCCATGACGACGTGTGTTGTGGCGCGTATAGAAACCATCTGGGGCCGCTCGACCTGGGTTATGACACAAAGCGAAAGGAGCTCTTCCTCCTGCCGCTGGGGGCGGGACCATGCCTTCATCAGACCTTCCAACCTTCAGGACCCAGGTCGCCTCCGCCGGCACCGGCCTGAGAGGTGGTGGGAGGCCTGGGTCCTGAAGGGAGGGTCGGCTCCGCCCCGGGAAGGGGGGCCAAAGGCCTAGCAGGAAACCCTGGCAGCACATCTGCCCGGAACCGCTGGGACCACGTCCTCTTGGAGCAATAGCAAGAAAAATGAGCCACTTGCCATTAAGGCGGTATTTTATTTACCCACTTATAACGGAGGCCTCTGCAGTTTGTGGCCAAAATACAGCGGAAAAAAAAAAAAAAAAAAGAGTCTGTGATAAATGTCGGGATAAAGCCCAAATCCTGAGTCATTTCCAGCTGGAATAAAACCAGTATTATGGAAACCGGAATAAAAATAGAAAAAGAGAAGCCAGACAAAATGTTTTTCTGAAACTCCTGGATTCAATATTATTACCAGATCACTAAATGTCTGGTTTCAGCCCAGGATGGTCAAAATCGGTCAAAGTGAAGCTCTTAGAGATAGAAGTCGGTGGTTTTTGGCCCCGACGCCACAGGATGGGACTCAGACGGACTCTGATAACCCTGGAATATTAAAGCAACACTGGTGGGGTCATTTCAAACACCGGGCCCAAGTGATTCCAGCCAGGTTTGGAATAAAAATCAAATTCGCAGTAAAAGCGTGCGGATTTCTTTTCTCTCTTTTAAGCTTTTTGCAAATTTAAACGGCTGTTTGCCCAGAGGGCCTCCGGGGGCCACACGCCGAGGCCCCCCGGAGGCCCTCGGAGCCTGCGCACATGGATGAATGGAGCGCGGCCACTCACCTATGGACACCAGCTTGATGCTCTCCTTGTCCAGGAACTCCAGCGCCACCGACACGTTCTCCAGCTTCATCTGCCTGAAGTTGGGCCTGGGGTGGTACTTTCGGTACATTTTCTTGTGGCTGAGGACCTCCAGCAGGGCGATGAGCCTCAGGCCGTCGCCCAGGTCCAGCTGCAGGTCCACGATCCGCTTGTTGACGCACTTGAGGTGCTCGTTGATCCAGCGTGTGAAGGTGTTCTGCTGGATCTTCTTCCACGGCGCGTCCTCGGCCAGGTCCTTCTCGGTGGCCGGCATGGCTGACGGTTCCAGTGAGTCGCTGTGGAGCTCGGTGCCTGGGCTGGAGCTGCTGCTTCCCGCTGCTTCCTGGAGAGTCTGGAGGTGCTTCCAACTTTTCCTCCACCTCGCTGGGACGCCGCCGACCGGAGGCGTTTAAGGGCTGCTCGGAATTTTCAAACCTCCTTCTCTCGAACGCTACAGCGCAGACGCGTGACGGTGCGCGTTGCATTACCGCCACCTTGGGGGGGTGTGGACTCCTCCCTGGAGGTCATCTGGAGCGCCACCCACAGGCACTAAACCGGAGTTTTCTTGAACTGCGCTGCATGTGATTTGTTAGCCAACCGTCCCCAAAGCGGCCAGATGGCAGTTTTCCTCAGAAATAGGAAGTTGTGGGAAGTCTGGGGTGGGAGCCACCTGAACTGAGCAAGAGCCTAATGTGTCACTGTTACACACATCATGTCTCAACGATGGCCATTTGTCACGCAAACACTAAAAACTGTAAATATTTAGGGCCCTTGGATATGTGGCCCCTGGAGCTAGTTTGCGCCCGTCAGACTGAAACCTTTGAGTCTAAACTCTAGAGCGTACTTACACAGGGACCCGCCAGATTATGTTAGGGAACATCAAAATATTTCAAGGCTGACGGTCACATTTTTCAAGACAATGAAGGAGTCATGTGACGCCGGGGTGGTGGGTCAGCTTGCTACAACTTTAATCCAAATATTACTCTGCATATTCAATACATCCTCTTCTCCCCCGTCCCCTCCACATAGCTTCCTCCGGTAACTCTACACGGGTTTAGCAAAATAGGTCTAGTAGCACATCATTCAATAACATCTTATTTTACAGTTCTTAGTGTTTCCCTCCTTCCACAGGAATATTTGTTCGCATGAAGTTTGCTTTTGACTTTCAACACAGACGAGACAGAGTACGCGATGATGCTCGGCGATGAAGACGAGTTCAGAGAGAAGAGACGCTCCCCTCAGGCCAAACCAGCGCGCTTCCCGGTGGGAACCGTCTCCTAGGTGCTCCCACAGCCAGGGTGGGGACGGGTCCCCGGCCTCGGGCCCCCTGCAGCTCCGTTTTTGGTCGGTGAGGGAGAAACGGCGCCGGCGGCCTGAACAGGGTGTCTGCGGTGGTTGGGTTAGGTCGGGGGCCCTTCGACCCCGCGTCCCTGCGCCTCCAAACACAACCTGGACTTCCATCGCTCAAAATCATTTGGCTTCCAGGAACACCTCCGACGACGGACTGCACGGAAACAAAGACCCCTCCAGGTCCAGCCGACACCAGAGAGGAGGAGCGAGGGAGGTGTGGCGGAGCCCAAGGGCTGCTTCACCTGGGGAGTTCGCCACAACCTTTATTAAAAACAACAAAAGAAGGACGCTTCCCAGTCTAGAATCCCAAATCCCACATTTTGGACTGGCCCTGGCGTCAGCTGTGAGGAGGCTTGGTGGGTCCCCAGACATTCTTCTTCAGATCTGAAACCCTTTCAGTGGCGCTGGTGTTGAAGTGGCCGGGGGCCTTTGGAAGGTTCCTCCGGCAGCGCTCAGGCTGGAGGGGGCGCCTCTTTTCTCCAAAGCACAGGCGTGAAGCTCAGACCCTGCGGATGGTTGGTTTTTTTATTCTTTTCTAAGGAAAATAGAACATCGACTGCTTTTTTTAACGCAGAAACCAGCAGAACGATGAAAAAGCAGAAAAAAAAAAAGTTCCCACCACATTTTAGTGCAGAGCATGAAAACAACAGACGTCTGCTGCAGAAAACAAAAAAACAACAAAAACACCCCCCCCCCGCCCGCCCCGGTGTAGCTAGGGAACAGGTGACTCCTGTGGGAACCAGCTTGAATAAACCCTCTACCAATATGTACAACTGAGCTCTTTACAGGTAAAGCTGTGCTGCTCTCCACAGCACTCCCTCACTGGTTGTGTGTGTGTGTACGCGTGTGTGTGTCCCCTAGGTGGAGCTGCTCTTGGAGAGGTTGGGGTAGAGCACGGCTGCCGCCACGGCGACCATCGCTGCGATGACCGGCATCCAGGGGCTCCAGCCGCCCTGTTCCAGAGACAGGCGGAAACCAGTTTAGTCGACAGCAACAAACCGGCAAATCTTTGTTCTAAAGGCAACAGAACGCTCAAAGATTAGAGCCCCGGAGGCGTCACCTTAGTATGCTAGACCCAACTTTTGCGTTCCCTTGCGACGCTGTTTGCGTTCGCCCACAGGTGGACTGAATAGGCGGTAAATGAAGCTAAAATCAAGCTAATGTCAGGCCTAGAGGTGCCAGCGGTCCCCTAAAAGACCAGGAACACCAAGGTGCGTCCCTTAGAGCAGGGTATATGGGTATATTATATTTATTTTTTCTGTGCGGCCGGTACAGAATGACCTGCGGACCAGTGGCGGTCCGCGACCCGGAGGTTTGGAACCGCTGAGCTACAGCACCGATAAGAATCCGTCCATGTTGGACAACATTGTTCGGACAGTAACGGGGCAGCTGTGGCCGCCTCTGCCTGTCTGGAATGAGCGTCTCCTTCGCCGGTGAGACACCGGGACAGAGGTGCTTGCTTTTTAAAGGTATAGAGAGGAAACGCAAACGAGTGCAAGCGGATGCAAAAGCGCAGACGACAAATATTTACCAACCTGACCCCTCCAGCGCTGTCAAAGACAGCCTGGATTTGTGCTTTGAAGAGCAAAAACTGCATTTGTTCTGATGTTAAAGCCAAAGTAATATCAGAAGTTAGGGAATCCAAATGGAAAAAGGCCGTTAAAAAATGAGCGCGGCTGAAAACGGAAGGTAAAACCCTCCTCCAATCAGCAGAGAAGCAGTGGATCTTGTTTGCTGCACACCAGACGGCAAAGCTTTATAAAAAAAAGCAGGTTCACTCAAAAAATACACTGAAAAGAAAAGGAAGGAGTGACAGAGTGAGTGAACAAGAGAGGGAAGGCGGTTAGTTCATGAAGGCAGCCCTCCTCTTCAAGCTTTTTCTTTCTTTATTGGTGAGAAACGCAGGATCTGGTTACTGTGGTAGCGTCTGTGAGGAACAAAGTCCTGGTGCTGCTGCGACGCTACGACTGTGCAGCGCCTGAACAGATGGATGGATGGATGGATGGAAAAGGGACACGCAGGCGGTAAAAGTCCGCAGTTTACTTCTAATGGAGCCGTTTAGTTCAACACCGTCAGTCAGTGGCGATCGTTAACGTTTAAGTGCACTAAACCCACTTTTCAGGACTGCCTGGTGAGGACTAAAGCTTCCTGAGAGCAGAACAAGGGTGGATGAGTGAATGTTGGCGCTTTAGCTAGCAACACGAGGACTGATGCTCCTTTAGAAGAGCATCTCATGCAGACTGATGGAGGAGGAGGAGGAGGAGGAGGAGGAGGTGTCTTGGAAAAGAAGCGGCGAGCGGGATAGAGGTGTGGCAGGCAGACCGGTCATGGCGCAGGCAGGGACCACCACGCTCGGGGAGGAGGTGGGAGGCGGGATCGCTGGGACGAGAAGGTCTGGAGCACTCGGGAGCATCCAGGGGATCAGCTGACAGCCTCGACTCCGTCTCCAGAGTCGGAACTTATTCCAGTCGTCCTTTTTTGGTTCCAATCGTGCTCACGAGCGTCGGTAACTGATCGGGCCCATGTGACCCTGAGGAGGTCACATGACAGGATGCTCCGCTCACAGGCCTTCCTTCCACAGGGGGATGGACAGATGGAGGCGGAACAGAAAGGAGGACAAAGAGCGGCGGGCTGGTGCCATGGCGGTGTGTACCTTTCTACCACAACTGGCCCAGACACCAGTAGAGCAGAGCCAGGACTAGGCCAATGAATATGGCTTGGAGGGGCTGCACAATGGATGGCTAGAGGGGGGGGAGAAGAGGGATAACAGGAAATCAGCCCGCAAATCAACCAAAACCGACATGCAGAATGGAGCAGCTCGAGGGCGGGGGCAGGACTTGTTGCTTATGCACGCCCACGCCCACCCTCCCCCTTACCCCCACCCCCACCCCACCCCACCCCACCCCACCCCCAGGGCTTCATGCTCCGCTGCTGCTGTAGAAAGATGACCAGTTTCTATTCATGGACATTTCTGCACCAGCTGCTGGACAACAACCACCAGCAGCCCACCAGCAGCTCACCAGCAGCCCACCAGCAGCTCACCAGTCGCCCACCAGCAGCTCACCAGCAGCCCACCAGCAGCCCACCAGCAGCTCACCAGTAGCCCACCAGCAGCTCACCAGTGGCCCACCAGCACCTCACCAGTGGCCCACCAGCAGCTCACCAGTGGCCCACCAGTCTACTCAGTAAATCAAAGTTTTGTCCATCGTTTCAGTTTGACCTTCAATGGTAACTCAATTCAACACTAACTACGAAACAGCCAGCCAGCCAGCCAGCCAGCCAGCGGGCCAGCCAGCGGGCCAGCCAGCCAGCCAGCCAGCCAGCGGGCCAGCCAGCCAGCCAGCCGTGATGCAGGAGGCAGCTCCCCTTTGGCAAACTGGGCCTCCTCTTCTTTAAGATGCTGTGTGTTTGATTTTAACGCTGATTCAGCACAGCTGACACATCGGTCAGTAGATCTAGATCTTCAGTGTGCTCACGAAGCCTCTTTTTAGAAAATCCTTTTGATTGAAAGATATGAGTGACTGACAGCACAAAGGAGGGGGAGGAGGAGGAGGAGGAGGAGAGGAAGAGCTGGCGTTTCTACTCACGGAGCTGGCCTTGTCCTGCAGCAGCTTCAGGCTGCTTCTGCACTGCTCCAGCTCCTGGTGGATGCTCAGCTTCTCCTCCTCCGTCCTCTCGTAACGCTGACGGAGGTCTGAAAGCTGCGACTGTGTGTCCTCATACTGCAGACGCAGACGCACACACACACACACACACACACACACACACACACACACAAAGACTTTGTTGTGGGAAATTCAACGTAGACTCAAAGGGTCGACTAAAAAGCTCACTTTCCTAAATTTACCCTTAAAAAGGGAAAACCAAGTGTGTGTACCTCCTTCTGCAATGTGTGTGTGTGGGCCTGAGCCTGGTCCAGCTGCATCCTCAGCCTGCTGGCGTCCTGCACGTGCTGGTTTTCCAGAGAACCCAGTTTGTCCTGCAGGACGCCCTCCCTTTTCTCCAGGGACTCCAGGCTGCTGGTGAGGACCTGACTGTGCTCTCTGGTGCTGCACAGGCGCACAAACACACACAAACGCACACAGGCGCAGTTGTAGCTTAGTCTAGCCGCCAAGATAAAGTCCGCCGTGCCTGAACCCCATCGCTCCATCTACCTGTCCAGTTCGGCCTCCAGGCGCTGCAGCTTTTCCGAAAGAGCCGCTCTTTCTCCTCTCAGCTTGTCGCATTCCTGCTGCGAGCACGCACACCGCTGCTGCAACTCAGCGCACTCCGCTGAAGGAGAGAGAGAGAGAGAGAGAGATCCGGTCACCAAGGAGATCGGATGGCAAGCATTAGCGTCAGGGTTAGCGTTAGCGTTGGCGCTGCTCACCCTGCAGCTGCGTGGCGGCGCTCTGCTGCTGCTGCTGCAGCGCGAAGGCCTCCTGCAGGCGGACGATGTCCTCCTCGTACTTCTGGGCCGTGCTCCTCCAGTGGTCCAGCTCGGAGCGGACGGCGCCCAGGGTCGCCTGCAGGCCGGCGATCTCCTGCTCGTACTGCAAGTTGGCGGAGTTCATGGCGTGCTGCAGGACCAGAATCTGACATTCCCGTCGGGATCCGTCAGTCGGGAAAAGCGACTGTAAAATTTGTTGCTGTTGATCGTGTGTTGGTGGCGGAGGATGTACCTCTTCCTGGGCGGAGTACAGCTCCTCCCTGGTGGTGCAAATGGTGCTCTCCCTCTGCTCCCTGAGAGCCTCCATGTCAGCCTGCAGCTTCACAAGCTGAGCTAAACACCGACGAGAGGAGGAGACGGCGACGAAGAAGAGGCGAGCGACAGTCAGCCCATGCTGCACGGAGGGAAAATGGAGATTTCTGTGTGTGTGCGTGCACTCACTCTGCAGGTACTGGATCTGTTTAGTGGACTCTTCAGTCTGCTGGTAGTTGCTCCTCCTCTCATCATCGAGCAGGGCTGGAGGCAGACAGGCAGGCAGACAGGCAGACGGACAGACAGGCAGGCAGGCAGACAGACAGGCAGGCAGGCAGACAGACAGACAGACAGTCAGTCACAGTCAGGTTTCTCAGGTTCAAAGATGCTCCATGAACGACCAAGACAAGAAGGTTTGAGCGGATTTACACTTAAAAACGCCAAAATTCCTGTCATGTGGTTTCACGTCATATGAGACAGCATGAAAACCTCATTAACCTGTAGAGGTAAACAGACCTAAAATCACTTATTTACCATCTTCTCTAGACTTCATGCTAGGGGCGAGTCCAGGGTCCAAAAAAAATCATCACAATGGAGGTTTTCTTGTCTATTTTTATTTTTATTTTCTACCATTTTAGCTCAGTAAACTTTAATAATCCACATTCTGTCCTGTCCCAAAAACCTTCATAAAAAAGAAGCGATTCATGAACTTGTTGTACGACCAGTAACAGCTGTGGATGGTGGGTCTGGAGCCGCTAGTTCAGAAAGGTTGCGTTAGCGCTTCTGACTGGTGCGTTTCTAGGGCTAATTTTACAGACCTTTGTCTCCAGGTTTCTGGAGGAACTCCAAGTAACCTCCCCTCCCTCCATGTTGTTACTGTCCTAGCCACAGCAGCTTAGCCTAGCAATAGCTCGTTGATCGAGATGAGAGTTACCCATGGCGGCGGCGGCGAAGCTGCTCACCTTGTAACTCCAGACATCTCTGCTTGCCGGTGTTGGCCATCTCCTGGGCCTCCAGGAGCTCTGTGTGGAGGTGCTGGATGATCTGCTCCGTGTCTCCAGACTCCAGACCAGCCCGGTGCAGCTCAGCTACACCCACAACACAAGGCCCAGAGAGGTCATCGACGTTTCACCGCTCACCCTCACTTAAAACTAGAATTTTTAAATATCCGCATGTGATGTCAGATCGGCAGTGCTGTGGCTACAATGTCTGCTCCAGGTCACGTCTATATAACCTGAGGCTGAGGATGCATGGTCACATTTTCACCTTTGAGGAAAGCTTCTCTGTTCTGTTGTTCGTTCAGCTCCGGGTCCTCCATGTTTCCATCTAAAACACACAAACATCTAACTTCACACATCGTTTCAAGACAGAAAAACCTTTTAAAGGCAGATTATAGTGACTCCATACATACTTGCACTACTATTACATTCCACACTGTCACTACCATATTTAAAATCACCTTTTTTTCTCAATTTTATGAAAAATAAGAGTCAAACTGAAGACCAGCGGAGGATCCTCAGAGGACCAGGAGAAGCAAACCGCAGCAAGCGTGTGTGTGCGTGGGTGTGTCCTAACCTGATGTATCGTCACTGCTGCGGTCTTTGCTGGGGCTCAGAGTGTCGGACATGTCTGACTCTTTGGCATCAATCGGAGTTCCTGAGTGGACACAGAGAACACACACACAATGGCACGGGGGAAAAAAGGCACGTCTCGGCATCATCGATCTGGATATATCGATCTAAAAAAAAGCGTGAAAAAAAAAGTGAAAAATAACCACATTTTGTCCAAAACAAATCTATATATTTGTTATGTATATTTTATCTATAGAGCCCAGAAGGGGATGGCCTTCCAGCGCTAAAAAGCTTGGCTTCTTTCTCAGGTTGGTCCTCCTGGCCGGAGTCAGGACGGGAATATTTAGGGGTGGAACACATCCCCCCGTGCACGCAGATCTGTGCACGTTTCTACGCTGGCCAGATATAACAAAAAGCAGCATTTAAAGTTTCATACATAGCTGTAAATAAAATCATTTGTTTGCTGCAACGGTGAAACGATGGAAGCCCAAAAACTAAAGAGGCGACATTGTGGTGCAGTGTTCATCACTAAAGGCACCAGCCGAGGATTGGGGCGTAGTACAGCGTCATCGTTCGAGGGTTTGGGGAAGGATTTCTGGCTGAGGAGGCAGAGCATAAGTCCTGATTTGCTATCCAGTTTCCATGGAGCTTACAAAGTTCAGGGTTCTCCAGATCAGAATCCAGGATCAAGGTCTGTCAGAGTAGAGTGACTCAAAGGGCCAGTAGCAGAGGCTACATAGTCCAGGAGGACAGCTTTTTGGTGTTCACCCGCAGCTACGAGGTCAGCTGATCCAATCGCGAGCTACTCTGGTAGCCGCTAGCTACAAGGTGTCTGTTGCCCTGGCAACAGGTTTGCCCTCATCTGATTTACCTTGGAGACGGTCGGGGCTGCCCAGGATGTCGTCCTCCGCCCTTTGGTTGTTTTGTAAATGCACGTCCAACATTTCTAGACACACAAGAGCGCACGTGTGACGCATCACTCCCGCGCATCAAAGGACTGGCCGTCGCCGCGGCGATCTGAGGACGGCTGGAGCTCTTACCGTCAAAGTTGGCTAGTTTGTGGATGGAGGAGCTCACACTCTCCTTCAGTTGTTTCACAGCTGGGAAAAGACAGAACAGAAGCGGTTTGGGTCAATCGAGCGCGCACACACACCAAAAAGCGCCAGCAAAAGGCTCAAAACCAGGTTTTGGTGGGTTTGTAAAGACACGGAGGAGGGATTTACCAGAAGAAACAAGTCTGCTGCAATTCTGGAGAGATTCCAGCGAGCTAACTGGCTTTATGACAAACAACAATCACTGAAATCTGCCCGTCGCGCTGTGGAGCAGCATGAAAACCTGATACCCACACCCAAACCGTCCACTGTCCTTCACACACAGATTTTAAACTGTTGTTAAGCTACAACAATCAATTAACCTCTAATGTATAGAATAAATGTCCATCTAGCAACAACTAAAACAAATCAACAATTTCCCTCGTCAAAACAGACACACAGGTCCGGTTGCACATTAGGACTAATATTTCAGTAAAAATACGTGATTCTAAAGTTTCGAACAACCATGCAGAAGAATAATTGTATAACTGTATTTTTTCAAACCCAAAAAATAAGAAAAAAATCAATTGTAGTGCATTTTCCTTCAACAACAACCTTTTGGGGGCATCTGGTGGTGGAATGAGGCCACACGGGGGCTGATACACAGTTACGAATGTGTTATTACCACGGCTAGGTCCGTTCCAGAGGTGGAGAACCTCCACACCCAGTGTTCCAACTGACAGGAGGAACAATCCTGAAGGCATTTTATGGTAATAAAGTAGCGATGCCACCGTTCTTCTGTGTGCCCCGGTGTCTGGCAGGGTAGAAGATGATCTTTATACTCACATGGACACTCAATAAACTGTTGGGTTCTAGTGGCGTCGTCTCCGCTGTTGTTTACGTGACAGTTGTCTGACAGAGAGACAGATGGCCGGCGTTACCATGGCGTCCATCAGAGCCCAGCCGGGTCATTGTCAAAGATGCTGTTGATTCTGCTCGGACCACTCCGCTACAACCGGCTGTTCCAGAAAAACAGCCTGGTGGCTGAAATTCAAAGGACCCCGATGGGTTCGGGGCCGAGGGTTCTGATGTCACGGAGCAGAATCAAAAACAGCTTTTTTGTTTGTAGTTCGGATGCAGCAACATAAGAACCGAACAAGCACTTCGGGCAAAAAAAGGAAGAAAGACAGATGATCTAAGGAGGCCTGATGGAGCGGACGGAACATGCCGGAGGACACAAAGAGAACGGGACAAAATAAAACGTCACAAAAACACACACACACGGGCAGATTGACGGGAGACGTCCAGTTTCAGCAGGACTACAGGCGCAGACACTCTGCAGTCTGCGTCCACAACGACCGCGCGCCAGAAGACAACCTAACTTTGGACGCCAGGCGAGGTTCAGGAGGCTGTTGGACTCCGGAGAGCAGAAGCGCGTTGTACCGCGTCAGAAAGGCCCCGCTATGGGCCTGGCTGGGTGACAGCGGACACAGGAAACCCACAGAGAGCCCGCTAGGCTCTCCCCAACTAGCCGCCAGCGAGACGCCCATAATGAGTATACCGTCAAGATCTTCATCAGCACCAGCGGCACCGTCATCTGTGTCCGTGTCCTCATCTTCCTCCTCCTCCTCCCTCTGGTCCTCTGGCCTCTGTGCAGGCTCCTCCACACCTCCGCCAGAGGTGACGTCCTCATCTGTCATGTGACAGGCCATCGGGTCAGCGCCGAGGAGCGACAGCGGCGCCCTCCGCCAGGTGGAAAGGTGGGATCGGTGAATCAGGCTCCCGCATTCATGTCGCCCCGTCACCACCAGCGAGCTAGCTTTGGGGTTTCCCCAGTAGAAGAAAAGCGGCGGACAGTACGGCCACCGTGGAAACCGCCCAGGTGAGCTGTGTAGCCGAGCAACCCCGAGAGAGAACGAGCAGACAGACCGGACAGGTGCGGGCACCTTGGAGCCCTCGCTCAAGGACTTTCAAGGACCGCGTTTCACTGTGAACCGTCACCCTGTCAGCGGAATCAACCCCTTCACCTTTTCAAATACTTAAAGAAATATTAAAGGGCGGTTATGGAGATCAACCAGAAGAGATGGATGGAGAGCAAGGGCCGAGGCAGGAGCGGCGGTGCCATGCAAGAGGCGTGGAGGGCGAGAGGGAACGGCCATGCGTCAACGGACTCACCCAGACTGTTGTTCTCTTTAGTGCTTTTCTCCTGCAGCTGTTCTAATCGCACTGGAAACGGCAACGACACACAACGACAAGAGCAGACAGGCGTTGGCTGAGGGCTCACACACGTGGGGGGGGCCCCCGCGCACGCACGAGCCTGGCTGTGTCAGTACCTTGCAGCGCGGCCAGTCGCTCGTTGGTGAAGTCGTTGTCGGCCTGCAGGGCTTCGATGCGAGCCTGGAGCGCCTGCTCCTTCTCCTCCATCTCCTCGATGCGCAGCTCCAGCTCCCTCTTCTCCTTGGCCCCCCGCTGGGTCAGCTCCTCCTGCCGGCCCTCTGCTGCCTGCGCGCCCGTGAGGACAACAAAGGAGAAGATTAGGCCAATCAAGTGGAACAAGAGGAGGGAAAGGAGCTACCACGCAATTAGCTGCTTCCAATGCGTCGGCGCACCTACCTTAATTTTGTCGGTGAGCTCCTTGATCTCATTGACGGCAGCGTTATATTTGTTAGCCAGCTCCCTGAGCTCCTCCTGGCCCCTTTCAGACATCTCCTTCAGGTGGGTGCACTCGTCCTCCGTGTTGCTGAGCGAGCGCTGCAGGCCGGCAGTAAGGAGAAGGTCACCGCTGAGGCCAGGGGCAAAATCACTCGCTGACTGTGAGCACTGCGGAAAGGAAGGTGTCCCACCTCCACCTCAGCTAGCTTCCTGACCACCTCGATCTTCTCCTGCAGCACTCTCCTCAGAGATTCCTTCGTAGTTGTCTCATAGTTGTGTTTGTCTTCCTGAAGAGCCAGGAGTTCCTTGCGAATGCCATCCTCCGTCTGGGACTGCAAGAAAATGGAAAATACAGTCAAGAAATCCTACGTAAGGTAATAAATAATAATGCTAGGCCCTAGCATGGATGCCAGTGCTAGTGTTCATCTGACATTAGCTTATTCATTGAAATAAAAATAATATATTTAATAAATAAGTAAATATGAGTTTTGCATTTCTATTGTGGGTCGATGATTCTGACTTGGGCATCTGAGCTGAAACAGCGTGGACACCCCTGTCTGAGATGATCACCTTGGAGTAAGCCTGCAGCTGACTGCCCATCACTTCCAGTCTGGAGAGCAGACGGTCTTCGTCGATCAGGGCCTGGTGAAAATTCACTCGTTTATGCACAAGGAAGTGACACTATTGCAGTAAAATGTACACAAAAGCGAGGACATGGAGTCATAAACACATCTCTAAAGGCAGCCTTTTGTAGTCTGCCTGAAAAGAGTGAGCTTTTATCCGTTGACTGCTAGATACCAACATGCTACATTCATTTGAAAACCTTAAAACAGTGTTGGGAATGCATCAGTTGCATCCTGCTACAATCACAGTTCTGGGACGTTTGGAGGAGCAGGTGCTGGTTCCTACCTGCCAGCTGCTCTCCGAGGCCTCCTGAGTGTTAGCCAAAAGGCGCTGCAGAGTCGCTAGCTTCTGCTCCAACATCTGCTCCCTGTGCAAGGCTTCCTGTCAGACGGAGACGAGGCGCGGTGGAGGTGGCCGATCACACATCTCCCACACGGAAAAGGACGACCAGTTTGACTGGCCAGTAGGTGTCAGTGTCTCACCTGCAGGTACTGGGACAGCTGGAACAGTTCCTGAGAGTACATACTGGGAGTGTTTGCAGCAACCTGCGCACACACACACACACACACACACACACACACACACACAGGTTAATTATTCACAGTCTTGCTGTGCACACACGACTGTGGTACAAACATTATAAAGATTAAAAACAAAAATCAGTCACAAATCTGGTCACAGCTGTTCAAACCTACTTTTCTCATTGATGCTACCGGATTTACCATAAGGAAATCAGCCAATAAAAAGACCCAAAATAATATTTATTTAGCTTTTGCTCCTGTCCAGGTCCGAACTTCCAGGTAAAGGTTAAAAAAAGCTAAAATAAAAATAAACACCGTTTGAGAGGGGACGGTTGTTGCAGTTGTACCATGTAGCCACGTGGGGGCGTGGTTAAACGTACCACAGTCAGCACGTGCGCGTGAAAACAAGTTCTTACCTTGTCTATGGGTAGTGGCAGGGGAGGCTGGATGACACTGAAAACAGAAGAGAAGGGACAGCAACGCTGTGTCACCATGGAAACAGCAGTGTGACAAGACAGATGTGTATCCTAGCAACAGAAAGGTGGTAAAAAAGTCTGGTTGTAGTCATTTAAGCATCTGCCCTTTGACCTGTGTTCATACCCTGACACGTGCACGAGTGTGAAGCGTTCTGTGGTTTCCTTTCTTTGGTTTTTGGACTTTGACACACGTTTATCTTCACTTTGGTCCAAAGCTACGCGTTCTCCATGACAACACCCTTACAGCAACACGTTTAACTGTGACGTGGCTCCAGATTCTTAAAATGAGTCTCCAAAGTAACGCTAAGCTTTAAAATCAGGGACACACACACAGGTGGGCTGGTTTTTTGGTTATTTGCAGCCGCTCTCTTTGTTTTCCGTTGCTGTCAGCGCTAACAGTGCTAACGGCGCTAACTGGTAAACGGTCCCTGAAGAACAGTAACATTACTGCAGGCAGGAATGCAGGTTGGGGAATGGACCTTGGCTGGAAGGAAAACCTGGCTGAGGCCTGTTAATGTGTAACTACCAGAGCGCAGCTTCCCACAGCCACTAGCCAACAACGACAAACCCCCACCTCCACCTCCATCCTGGAACCTTCAGTCACACCTCACGCTCATTTAATGGGACAAATATAACCCCCCCTGGGGCCGTCACGGGACAGACTCAAATCTGGGGTCACAAAAGAATTCAATGTTTGCAAATGTTCCATTTGTTGGATCCATTTTTGGATTGAAGAACACAAAAGAGTCTTTTCTTTGTTTTCGTTTCCCTCTGTGGACACTTGCTTAGCTGAACTTCAATTAGCTGAATTAATTGTCACCTGTCACAGTTCCTGGGGCGTTAATGGGAGCATAAATGCAGGAACTGATTTGAAAAAGTGCTTAAAGGGGTTGAAGATGGCCACAAAGGCCAGAAAAGTCCATCAACCAGTTCCTGATTTCTAGCAGAGAGGCGCCAGAAGCTTCTGCCACTGGGACGGTTCCCACAGGGTGGAGCCGCTCACTCATTCACTCCGTTTTTCCTGTTCCCGACTGGAACCCCACTTTCACACAGCAGGAGTCTGATAGCGCCTCATGCTAAGGAATAAAATAAATGTGCTAATCCTCATCAACCTTTACTAAATACCCGAGGCGGGGTGCTGAGCCAGTCCTACAACAAGCCTCTGAAAACTGGTGTCAGCACATCTTAATGCACTTCAAAATTTCTGTTAGCACTTTATCATTCTGGGTGGATAAAGGTCAATTCTTTTGTTTCTGAATTTTTTTAGCATTATACTGCAGTGGAAGGGTCTGATAATTTCAAACTTAACAATGAAAAATTTACAAAATCACTAGTTTATTATTATATATGAGCGGTATTAGCATTGTTGATAACAATGGAAGGGTCTGATAATTTTTGGGTGGAAGGGTCTGATAATTTCAAACTTAACAATGAAAAATCTACAAAGATCCCTAGTTTATTATCATATATGAGAGTTATTAGCATTATTGAAAACAAATAACTCTGTTTTAGATGCACACTGATGGCTTTAGTGCATTTGGACCACAACCCTCCCGTTGGTCGGTGCCTTCCTAGAACGAGCCTAGAGGCTTCTGATCTCAACAACAGTCACGTTGCCATGACAACTGTATGCTACACACGCTCACACTGCGCTCTGACTGTATTCTCTATCTCAATGAAACTATTCTTTAAAACCCTACCTCAGTTCCTGCACGTCAGTCCTAGCACGCTGTAGTTGGTGTTTTAGTTTTGGTAGTTTCACTTTGTTGTATGTTAGTATTCGGTATTTCTGACCCCGGGACGCCAAGTTTTCAGCCTTGGTGTCAGTCTTTTGTCACAGCAGGGGTGAAAATCACCCGAGGAGCCAAAAATGAGTTCACAAGGTCCTTTAGCACAAATGGTTAAAGGTTATTTCACACTTTCCCACCAGATCTGACCCCTGGAAAGCCCCTAATACCCCAGGTCAGCATTTCTCCACAAGAGTAATCTGATTACAAAGCGGTTGGCGAGGGAGAGATCGGGGGAGAGTTCGGCAGCAACTCCTCGCAGGGTGTCGGTAATGTGACTTCTGGTTGAACCAAGTCAGCACAGTCGTGCACACACCCGCAGACAAGCAGCCGTTTGTGCAGGCTCACCAAACAAACACACAAACAAACACAAAAGCAAGCTAACAAATCCAGGTTGGGGCTGCCAACAACGGACCTTTTACCTTTCCGCGCTTCTTCCTGAGTCTGCCTGTCAGTAATCTGTGCGGGGTCAAGGTTCAGCCAACTCTCAGCTCCCAGGACAGCCTTTCATTCTCATTCTCGTTCTCGTTCTCAACTCCTGATTTTCCATCAGTTCGACACTTTGAAGTGGCGTCGAACTTATAACACACTTTGCTGCTCTGGTGCTCCTCGCTCCTCCTCTCTGCTGAAAACAACGGGTGATTCTTGTCTTTGAACTTGTGCAAGTTCCTGCGACTCCGCCTCGCCCGGCCCCGGCTATGAGGAAACAGCCTGCGCGATGGCGGCGCTACGGCAGGCGGTCAAAGGTGTGCTAACCCAAAAACCTGTCCAGCGCACGGTACAGGTGCGGAGCGGCAACACAAAAAGAGGCAAGAACTTCTGCTGCAACAATTTAGGCTTTAGGAGAAACAGTGGTGAAGAAGGAGTGTGTGAAAACCTGTTGTTTTAATAAAGTTACCTGGTGCCAGTCTGCCTGACTTCCTGTCAGCGGAAAAGATTATTTCAGAATAAAACCCGCAGCAGCGTGGACAATTTTTTTGGTCACAGTCAGGGTAAAAAAAAAGGAAAATTAGACTTTTAAAAACCTAATGAGGTTCAGTTCCTCAGACGCCTGAGCAGCAGAGTCCCTGTCCTCAGTGTCCTCTCACAGATGGGACTCCCACTACAGCAGGAAGTCCCACGCTGAGACAACTTGGCTGGCTGCCGGCTGAACCGTACGCGCACAAGACAACACCTCGGCCCTCGGCCACCAACTCCGGTCGTGACGCAATGCTCGTCACCTGACCGAGAACGCACCACATGACTGCCGGTCCAACTCCAGGAGCCACAGAAAGTGTGTTTAAGAAGGAAAGCACTTACTCGCTTCGTCTGCGCGCCTCGTTTCCATCAGGTAGGAAGAGTTTGACTGCAGACACGATGCAGCCGTGAGTAACTGGCAAAAAAAAGAACATTTAAAATCAACTTGAAGAATCAGAGGGACTGACCAAGGTGTAAATATTACCTACAGCCATGACAGGGCGCTCTATGTGCTACTCCTGTACCACTGAAAATTAATTTAAAACTTAACTTAAAGACAACTAAGAAAAACTGAACACAAACGCCTCCAAAAGAAAATCCTCTTCACTGAGGATGAAGAACTCGGTGGATTCCGTGATGAAGACTGAGATGGATGTCTTGCTAAGCAGTAGCTAGTTTGTTATGCTAATCCTTCCTCTGACATCTGTTCAGCCTGTTGCTCTAGATCAGGGGTGGGCAATTATTTTGCCCAAAGGGCCACATTGGGTTTTAGATCTTGATGAACGGCCGGCCCCCAGATGAGGATCGGAGGTTAACTTAAAATCATGCTTGATGGACTATTAACTAAGAAAATAGTTTGAAGAGCCTGTAAACTGGTAAAAACTAGAGATGGATGATGAAGCTCCAGATGATGTTTGGCCCCACATTCTTAAGAGAAAATGTTAGCATGCTAGGTGAAGAGGGAGTTGAACTTCATTCTAACCAATCAAGCTGGCAACCTTCTTGAGTTGACTTTTGGAAAAACTGTTGTAAAGGCTCTGCGGGCCGGATTAAACAGCTCATCGGGCCACATGTGGCCCCCGGGCCTTAGTTTGCCCACCCCTGCTCTAGATTCTGTTGTTATTAACTGGTCTTTCTAGATGAAATGTCTGTTCTTGGTCTTATCATTTGTAAAATACATTTCCAAATAAAAAATGCAACTCATAATCCAGTGTGATTTATATTGGGGTTTTTTCTTCTTCTCTTTAATGGCGCATTTTTTGACTGACGCGACTCATACTCAGGAGCGACTTCCGAAAAATACAATAGACGTCATAAGTGTAGCAGTGTATTTAAAAATCTTTCAATTTTTTACTTCTTTTAAAAATATGTGTGAATTATAAACAAACTTTTGATAAGGTAATGGAGTCTGAATCTACGCACACGCAGCATGTTTATGAGCCTAAACAAGCCCTCAGGAGAGTTGGTACACTGTAATTAATTTAGGACCTTGCATGTAGATTAAAACGCGAAACAGGCTCATAGTTTATTTATTGACCACCAACATTAGCATCTGAGGTGTGACTGTATGTGGACGACCTTCTGCTGTGCGTTTACCTTTACGTGTGTTCTCAGTAACGTCGACGCCAAACTGAATGATGTCTCCAGACAGGACTTCGCAGGGAGGACTCTCCTCAGAGCCACGGCTCAGCCTCTGGCTGTTGATGAAGGTCCCGTTGCTGCTTTTGGTGTCCTGCAGGTAGAACTTCACACAGAAAGACACAGGAACTTAGAACCCATGAGCAAGTGAGCACAACTCACCCAACACATTTTGAAACACCCAGTTTGGTCAGAACAGGGCTGATGCCACTTGATTAGCATAGATGTGTAGCAATTTGTAGCAGAGAGGTGGGCAAACTGAGGCCCGGGGGCCACAGGTGGCCCAATGAACGAGGTAATCTGGCCTGCAGAGGCTTTACAATCATTCCTCCAAAAGAAAAATGAAGCTGGTTGTCAGCTTAATTGGTTAGAAAAAGGTTCAGACCACCCCCTGTAGCTAGCATGCTAACATGTCCTCTCTAGAAGGTGGGGCCAAACGTCATCTGGAGCTTCATCATCCATCTCTAAGTGGACCAATTAACAATCTCTTCAACATATTTTTACTGTCAATAGTCCATTAGGCACATTTTTTACCTAATTAATTCAATTCAATTTTTAATTGAACTACAAGTTCCATCCTTACTGACTGTAAATCAAACCGGTGGTGCTGATGTCACCACTGCACCCACAAAAGGATTATGTAACGCAGAACTAAAACACACACATCACCTTAACACAAATGAATGTACTAAAAATGCTTTTTCGACCTAACCTTACATTTCAAGCAGCACGTTACACTGCATTTCAGGGAAGAGATCAAATCTTTTACAAAATAGTTCAAAAAACTTACAGCCTGGTTATTCTGGCGTTTAAGGTGAATACTGAAAATATAACCACAACACTCGTTTGGCTTCATCACTAGATGACCTAAAAAGGAAGTGAAGTGGGCTTCCGCGGATGTGTAAACGGGCTGTCTTTGAGTTACAGCGCTGGATTCACCCTTTCACCCCCACAGAGGGTAGAACCACCAATCAGGATCCAGGTACGGCCGCGCACACTCTTACACCGACGGCAGCTATTTTCAGCGCCTTGCTCAAGGACGTTTCAGCACGTAAGCAGAGACCTGCGACTGAATGTAAAGATCTTGTCAACACCACAACCTCATTGTTGTGCTCCAAAACCTGGGGAGGGGAGGTAATTAGGAGGCCACAACCATCAGGAAAATATCCTCGCCATGACAGGATGAACAGGGTGTCACACTGGCCCGACCAGTTTAGCCCTGGCACAACCCCAACTCCCCCCACCCCGATGCATCTGTCCCTTCAAAGCCAACGGATTTCATCGGACTAGGACGCTTTCCTGCACCACCCAACGGGCCCATTCATCAAGATCTGAGACACAATTCGGCCCTTCAGGCTCAATTATTGCCCACCCCTACAACAGAGCAGTAGAGGAAAGGGCCCTAGTCCGGTGAACTCCGTTTGCTCGTCTTGTTACCTGAGAAAATAGTTTAAAAGGGCCTGCCAATTGGTCCAGCTGTCAGTTGGTCCAACTGGACTTGGTCCAACTGGACCAACTGACAAGTCCGCTGGTCTCCTGCCCACCTCTGTGGGCCGGATTAAAGAGTTCATTGGACCACATGTGGCCCCCGGGCCTCAGTTTGCCCACCTCTGCTCTGTGGTCAAGTTTTGACACTCATGTGCCGATTATTGTCACTTCTGGCTGAGCTCACCACAGCCATCCAGACTGGTTTGACTGGTCAGAGGCAATGCAGCCTCCAGACATTCTCTCCTTTATGATCAGGAGCGTCTGACCCCCTGTTCACACTGCAGTTTTGCCCAGGCTGAGGTGGGCCAACTAATCCCATCCATACTGTCAAAAAAACCTTTAGCATCTAGCATTTCAACAGGTCTATAAGTCTCATGAACACTGGCTTCAAAAAGAAATGTTTTCCTTGATTGTAGAAGTAACAAGACAACAGCCAAAGCTAATTTCCTACTCCAACAGGAGCAAATCAGACGCAATGGAATTCTGACAACATGTAGCAGCACCACGTCTTCATCAGCTGACACGCTAAAGGACAAGCAAGTCGGGGGAGATGGTAGCTACCTTAAAAAGTACGACAAAGGAAATTCTTTGCGGGCGAGTCTGGTCCTAATCCAGGCCGTCAACTCATGCGTGAGCGTTTTCCAGACGGCCCTAATGAGTTGGTGGTACTGGAAGTAGCGGGTCACGGCTTGTCTGGGCGGAGGAACCTCCCCCCAACCCAGATACCGCTGGTACCTGGAGGACAGTTGGAGCACATGATGCTTCCAGGCTGGGGTATTAATTAGTACCCTAGAATAACACCAACACAGGTAGCTCTTTAACCCAACGCCGCTGACAGGACTCGTTAGCCATCTGTGCTATCATCACAGCCTGGTCACCCCCCCCCGTTCTTTCTTCTCACTTTTAAAATTCTCCAAATACTACAAACAGCCGGCGGCGCTTCCATGTTACAGATCCCAGCGTGGTATTCCAGAGATGTATAGGACAGCGACAGACAGGCGGAGAAAGAGGAGACAAATTTAGCTCCAGCGCTGTCCTACACATATCGTGCCGGGCCAGGCCAGGGTGGCAACACACAACTCCGCTGCAAAGAAGCTAACATTCCTACATCCCACGTCCCAAAAATCCCACCTTACTCTTCTACGAGTGGTGCCCCCATTAGAATCCACCTGTTCTAGAAACATTTAGCTCATCAGTTGGTTGAGTTTCAAATAATCAAATTAACTGAATCAGAATTTGGAATAATCCTGGTCTGACATGGATTTATATTTCAGATTTATATTTCCCCCCCGAGTCTGTTCCAGTTCTACACTAACCCTAATGTAATCCAGTATGATCTGGTTGAGCCTATAGCAGCAGGCTAGTCTGATCCTCCAAATGCCCCCAGAAGTAGTTAAAACAGATGCTAATGGTTGGTCATTCTGACGTGTCAGGGCCTGGAAAAATGACCAGAACCTCTTTAGATGATCAAGTTAGCGACGCTGCTAAACAAGGATTAAACCCAACAGACATTTATCTCAAAAATTCCCGACGCAGGACGTTGCTAAAGCAAACGAGCGGGACAATAAAGTTTTGAGACGCAACAGAAGTTTCAGCAGGAACCAACTTTCACAAACAGAAAGAGTCGCCGTCACTGGTTCATGAGCAGGAAAGAGTGTAGGAATTTTCTCTTAGATAACAGCGATAACACTCTCGGGTCCAGGTGTGTGTGTGTGTGTGTGTATGTGTGCGTGAATTTACGGGCTCATGAAAGCACCATTCCTGTCCAGTAGCCGTAAATGAGCGATTCCTTCTGTGTCTACAGCTTTCTGCCTTTGACTCCAGGCAAAAGGGCTTCCCAGGACAATGCCCAGGTCGTCCCACAGTAGGGACAGAGTTTTCCACAGTTTTCCCCTTTCGGACCAGGAATTTTGCCATTTTTCCCAGAATTGCTACAGGAGAAATCGTTGAGCACAGGTGGAGCCCAGGTGAGGCCACCGTAGCGCCAAATATCAATCACACGGTCATATAACATCAAAACTAAGCTTAAATCTTCAACGATCAACAAAAACACCAATAAAACTGAGCAGTGGTTCCCCTTTTTCTCGGCACAATGGCACGCGTGGAAGACCACGGGGACAACCGAGGGAACGTTCTACCATTTCACAGTTTGCGCATTAATTTGTCGTAAAAAGTGATCTGATCTTCATCGACGTCTGCGTCACGGTCACCCCTCGATCGGTAAACCGGACTCGTGGTTAAACGGACTCCCCTGCAGAAGAATCCACCAGTGATTATTAACGAGTGGAATGCTGGCGATGGCACGTGTCGGATCCTGATCCTGGCGAGGGAGAAAGGATGACGCCACTGTTGTCATAAATAGCTACTGCTGTGTCCACACACTCACACACACACACACGGGATTTGAAGGTCTGTTAGGTAATCCTGCAGCCGCCTCAGCCTGCTTAACCTGTTCTGCAGCGAACCTCCTGCCTCTGAAGCTACCAGTTCCTCCATCTCCCTCCGAAAAAACAGGCTCCACCACACACACACACACACACACACACACACACACACACACACACACACACACACACACACACACACACAGAGCGTTTTCACTGATGACATGGTGAAAAAAAAACAAATTCCTGCAATATTAGGGCAGAGATTGTGCACCAACATGACTTTGCAGATGACAGAAATTAGGAAATACAAAAATAATATTGAATTGCATTTTATAGACAAACCGGGAAAACTTTGTACCTGGAGCCATAAATTTGCATTTAAATCGGATCAGGCTTGAAAATCTGAACACAAATAATGTCGGAGCAGATTTTATCACCAAGCGTGAAGGCAATGCAAATCTCCAAGACAGTTTGTGTATTTTCCCTTGTGCGGTCGCTACTCGTGATAAATATCAGAAGGTTTTCACCCCCAAACAAGAACCACCTGCTGAGATAAGTGCGCTAACTCAGCTTGGTGGAAGAGGAGCAGATCGGGGTCCACGGTGGAGTGAGGCCGAGCCCACGGGGCGTCCCAGCCTGGGCCACGCCGCTAATGCCACCATGTGTGGAGAAAAGGGCCTGTCTAGGTTCCAGTCACATGGTATACTTCTTATCCTCACATGCATTTCATCCCGCAATCTCCTGGGCCTAAACAAGCCGACAGAAGCTACACCAAAATATCAGTGGGGGCTTTGGCGACAGTATATTTGTGTGTAACGTGGATCACAAGGGTGGCCAAACAGGTGCCCTGGGGTTCTCCTCTTACCTTGCCAGTTTTGTGGTCGAACCAGACGAGCGCATGGTTCCTGGACAGCACCTTGCAGTCGAACGTGGCGTTGTTCTGGGCCGGACGGCAGCGCGCCACCGACCTGCCGATCTTGACCGGCTCATCCAGGTACACGTGTCGATCCTGGAACGGGTGCGAGTTGGGTCGGCAGGCGAACACGGCCAGCGCAGAAGGCATTGATTTTGGCTTGAGTGTGTTACTCCAACCGGACACAAGGGAGATGTTTTCTTGATCCAGAGTGACAGAATTCTGTTGCAATCCCCCCAAAAGAACAAATCCCACTGTCTGAGCCCCAAAGTCGTCTACACCTGTAGGCACTAGCTATGGAGCATTGCTCACTGTACACAGCCCAGACTACACAACTTTGGCGAGACACAAAAAAAAGAGAGGGAAAGAAAGAAAAGCATCCGTTTAAAAGTGACTAACAGGTATAAAAAAGACAAGACATTCCGTTTCTCTGACTGTTGACCGAAGCTACATAGCGACACTTGCAGCGGGCAGCAGCTGGGTACAAACCGGGCTGATGTGTGTCAGGACAGGCATGACTGAGTGGGGCTCCGGCGGTCTGGCAAACAGCCTTCCACGTCCATCAAAGTGTTCCTGGGCTGAAGCAGGCCGAGGCAGTCGCTGGGCCAGCACCGGCCTGGTCTTTAGGTACCCGCAGACGGATGAAATGTCAGTCCATGACACGTTCAGGTGCAGATCGCCAACGGTTCCCCTCGGTCCCGGCCGCTTGCTAGCGAAATCTTGAAATGCAGCGAGCTAATTACGGACACACACCCCAGCGGGAAACGCGCCGCGGTCCACAAACGTTGTAGTCGT
This sequence comes from Tetraodon nigroviridis, assembly GCA_000180735.1. Lineage (NCBI taxonomy): Eukaryota > Metazoa > Chordata > Actinopteri > Tetraodontiformes > Tetraodontidae > Tetraodon > Tetraodon nigroviridis. Next base: position 2,903 of record CAAE01013964.1, on the reverse strand, counting down.
CGAGGAATTTGCTGTAGTTGAGTTGTGCTTCATTTCAGACCTGTCGAAACCTGGTTGACAACGCTGCCCTGTTACCGGGGACTAGCTACACAACATTAGCGCTCCTCCGGAGAACACCTAAGAAGACCGCTACGGTACCCAGCAGGACAGATTAGCACAAATACCCCTGAGATTAAGACGGCTACGGTTCGACAACTAAAACTGGTTCAGTGTAGAGGCTTCGAAACAATAAGACGGAATGACCAGGAGATTATCGGGTCTTGTTGTGCAACTAAGATGCTAATTGGCTAGCTCGCTAATGACCAAGCAAAGCGCTAACTCTCGGTCAACGATTTCTGGCGTAGTACCAACAAGCTAAGCTAGTCCAAGCTAATGAGTGCAGACAAACTTATCATCAGGGTTCGGAAATGTTTTCTACCCACCATTCTCAACCATTCCGTTTACTAGTCGGAGGCGAAATGCCATCCTTGTCCTCCGTGTCAAGTAAAGTCACAAAATAAGCAGCCTTTTGACCAGAACGGCGCTGTGCAAGGCGAGATTAGCACGGCGGTGGTGAGCTAACCGGCTAACTGACAGTGAGACCAGCAACAGACGCGGAAAAATCAGGAGTTTCTCGACTGCGGGTCCACACACGCTCGGCAGCCGCCTGCCCGACTATCTCCCGGGAACAAACTCGGCAAACCCGCAAGCTCCACGGTCGTCGTTTATCTCGGTTTTCCGCCGCGGCTAGAAGTCAGTCACAGCCGCCGCCTTGCAACAGTTTTGTGGAAGGAATCTGGAAGAAGTTGTCCTCCTCCGCAGGCGCCAGCCGCCATACTGGAACTGGAGCGGCAGGGTGCGTTCGCTCACATCCCCTCCGCATCCAACCGCACCACGCTTTCCTTTTTTTGGTGCCAGAATAACATAGACAAATTTAGAAAATGTTTCAAAAGTGGCTTTTCTGTCTTTGCTGTAATGTGCTGCGCTGAAACCATCAAATCTAAACTTGAAAAACATGTTGATTCGGTTTATGAAATCACAAAGCCGCATTTTCGCTAATAAAAATAATTATCCGTCGAATGCAGACGTGAGTTTGAAATTGCCTGGGCTTGAAATGTGAGTTGTACAGTTTTCTGATGAATCCTTCTTTGCTCCTCTGCCGTTATTATAATCTGATCATTTGGACGTTATGACACAATTGTTCCCTCCGCACATGCATGTGGTAATGCTGGACACGTCGGGATGAATTTAAACCCTCTCATTTGTAAAAGCACCATGGTGGGATGAATCATGCCCGGTTGGCTGGGGCCCAGGCGCAGGTCAGTCCCTGCAGTCCCACCCGGACCCCCTGCTGAGTAAGCAGGAGACCAGCTGTCACAAAGATAACACTTGGACTGTTTTTTCAAGGTTTACCAGCATCTAAACTGTGTTTAGCCTCTTAGCCCAGTTTGACATCACAGTGTTCGCAACACAACCACACAAAGTCCGGTCCAAAGTCCAGTTTACTCTGCTCATGGAGGACAGTCGCGTTCATTGCAGGCAGCATCTTTTGGCCATGACAATGAGCGCGATCCCTTTGTGTTTCAGAAACTTACAAACCTGTGCAGGTCATTCTGATTGGTTGGGTGAGTTTGTGTCCTTCAAGAATGGAAGTTTGACTCACTTGGCTCAGCCTCCATATGCCGGCTGTGTGATGGTGCTATTAAAGATTTAGATAAAGCTGATTTACTGCCCAGGTCCCCATAGTTTTAGGTCATTTGTAAAGGTGTGGGTTCCACAAAGTGGAGTGACAAAATAAGAAAGAACCCGCCAGTCTGGCTGGCTTTTAAAGCACATATTGTCAAATGAATAGTCAACGTTACACTTTCAGTCCCACTTCAGCCCAATACAATCCTACACGTTTTGCTGAGAACGGTATCAAACAACCCTCAATAAGTTAAGACCATCTGATAGATGAAAACATAATAAAAATCACCCCTGGTCACCATAATCCAATATTGTCTAAATCGACTTTACATTTCGTTATTTTGACTTTGTTACTTGTTCGCTTCGTGTTCATTTTATAATTTTAATTTAGTTTTTTTTCCCCAATAAACAGTCTCAAATATTGAAAGTCGTCTGAGTTGAGTGCGTCTCGGCTCTGCGTGATGACGTCACGTTTTACGCAGGCACGCACGTAAGCACGCGCGTTCTTTCCAGTGTTCTTTGCTAGCCTCGGCTATTTTCCCTGCGTCTGCTTTCCTCGTCTTTTTTTGACCGGAGGGATTAAGAGCCGACTTTCCCGACGTGTTTTTAAGAACCCATCCAACACTCAAGTGCGCCTGTGTGTCTCTGTCGGGTCGCCATGGCTCTGCAAGGCCCAGAGGAGCTCGGGGAGCAGCTCGAAGAGCCGGAGGATCTGGACGACCAGGACGCTAGTAGCATCTCCCCGGCGGAGGAGATAACGCTTCCATCTGGGCTCGGGGGCGACGAGGAAGCGGAGGAGGCTCTCCTCCTGCCATGGGATCGGTTTTCCGCCTGGCTGCACTGCATTTGTGTGGTCGGTTTCGACCTGGAGCTGGGACAAGCGGTGGAGGTGAGAGGACCGGCTCGGCTTTGTAGAAGTGCCCCGCGCTAGCAGCAAATGCCCGGGGCAGCAGCAGCAGCAGCGGAAGGCTCAGGCTGGAGCCCCAGACCTCTCACAAAGCTCCCTTTAACGTCGTCTTTGGCTGAGCAAACTCTTAAACTAGACGGGAAACGGAAGGACTCTGCGTCAGCTCCTGATCCGAGGGTGTCTTAGAGAAAAACACGGTCGCTTCCAGGCGTTTTCAAAAACACGTTTATTTGTTTTGAAAAACAGGCAGAACAAATTGAAAACAGTCAACAGTCACAAAGGGCCAGTGACCTTTGACCTTGGGTTTTCGTGTACTTAGTTTTCTTTTCAC
>CAAE01013960.1:0-12708 GCA_000180735.1 Tetraodon nigroviridis | reverse complement strand
CCTGACCACGGCTTCTCCATGGATACAGGATATTTCCTGAAAAATGTTTATACACCATATCTGATGTCAACTGGATCGTTGAAGTCCTATTAGGCATGAAGGGGAGACATCCTGCCGTTTATTTCTGCACTGGAATATTAAAATTCACTATTTTTTTTTTTTCCAAAAAATACTAAAACACAAATTAAAAAACCGTTTTTTTTCCTTCAGACAGGTAGAGGGTTGGCTGGAGCCTGGGTCGCTGTTCAAACTACAACCCTTCTGGTGAGAAAGTTATTCTAAGTTAACCAGATTGTCGCGCTTCTTTTAGCCATAAACTGAGATCTGGGACATTTCTTTTTCGCACGATGCGTAAAAACATCGTGCGAATAGGTCCTAATTATATAAATCTAGACCCTTTTCTTCATTTTTTGGGTGAAATGTAGTTGGGGGAACTCCTGCAGGGGGCGGGGGGGGAAACAGACGGACAAACCGCGTCTCCAGCCTGTTCAAGGAGCGATCGCACCGTTTAGCGGTGCGCGCTTTAAGCGGCTTTAAGCGTCTAATTCTGTCCCCTGTGGCGCCGCAGCGTTAAACAGCGAGGCCCCTGGAGTTCTTTTCTGCATCCTGGCATTAAAGGAGAAACGCGGACTTCTGCTCATCTTCCTAAACATCTGATACGTCCGGGCTTTTTGTGAGTTTACGAGGTCTTCGGGGCACCGAACGTTATTTTCCACGGTTGCGCACCGTAATGTGTTTTTAGTGGTCTTTTGAAAAATATATATAAAGTTAATATACTCCTGTGCTTTATTTTGCGACCCGTCTTTGTTTACATTCCTTAACCTGAAGTGTTTTTCTTTTCTTTGGTTGTTTTTGGTGCGTCAAGTGCGCACCGCCGCGCCACTGAACTCCACATACTTTAGTTCTCCGCGACGCCTTAATGACACTATAATGGCACCATAATGAGTCTGTACGCGGATCAAAGTCCGTCGCAGCATTCATGAGAGACCGTTCGGCTCAGGCCGGGACGGAACCGAGCAGCCGCGGAGGAGATGGCGGCCAACCTGAGCGCGTCGGTGGCCGCAGCGGCGCAGGAGCGCAACCTGCCCGCCCTGGTGGTCGGGGTGCTGCTGATCGTGGTGATCATCTGCGGGAACCTGCTGGTGTGTCTGAGCGTCCTGACGGAGAAGGCACTGAAAACCACCACCAACTACTTCATCGTCAGCCTGGCGGTGGCGGACCTGATGCTCGCCGTGCTCGTCCTGCCGCTCTTCGTCTACTCCGAGGTGAGGTCTGCGCCAACACCCGGCGGTCAAACTTTCACACAGACCTTCAGCTGAGCAACGGTACAGAAAAGAAACCAGTTCTGCTCATTTGATCACACTGTTTACTTCATTTTAATTACGTTAATTTCATGATGCACATTGTATAATAATAATCCAATCAATCTTGGACTAATTCCTTCTGCATTTTAAAACATCTGAATAAACCTTTATCCCAATCCCCTATTCATCCACTTAACTATAATTAGGACTTTAATTACTTGTGAAGGTATTTAAAGATGAATCATGAAGTTATGCTCTTTGCGGTTTATTTCTATTTTTGAAAAAAAAAATTAATGCCTGGAAAAAGAAGACGTAGTTGAACTGGTCAAACTCATCAGGATTTCCATCATTTAAATCTGAAACTTTAAATGTGTATGATCTCATCTACTTATGAGGTGTGGCAGTTGCAACAGTTTTAACCCCAGAACTAAATTTAAAGAGAGAGAGGAACTCTCCGTTACTTTTGTCTACGGTACCCATCATCTTTCAAGTCGTTTTTGTTTTATCTCACAGGCTTTTTCTTTGCGATGGGGCAGTAAAACATCCCTCTGACCTTGAGTTGACCCCTGGGCAATAAACCTCCCCCCCTTTTAGCGACATCATGCACTCCAATGAACCCGGTGACCCTTTTGAACACTTGATACTTTTGTTATCATATCAGGGACAAGTTGGTGAAACGTAATTGTAATTCACAGGACATTCTAATTAAAGCATATATTGTTCATGCTACAGTCCTTCCTGACAATCAGAGCTGGGAACACCAGCCAAACGTGCTGGAGGTGACGGTATGTATCTATTCTAAGGGTCACGGCTCAGGCCAGGGGGCCTGCTACGGGGCCAGTTTATAGGAAACAGTGCAAACAATGGTAATGAGTCCATGTTTGTCACTTGTTGTTCTCTCTGTACATGTTCTCTAAAGGCCTTTTGTTTACCAGGTCTTCAGAATGTCCTGTAGGGATTTCAATTTTGTGCACCTCCTGCTGTCTGCTTCAGTTCCAGGACGGCGTGTGGACCCTGAGCACGGCCGTCTGCGACTACCTGATGACCATGGACGTCATGCTGTGCACCGCCTCCATCTTCAACCTCTGCGCCATCAGCATTGACAGGTCAGCGCCGTGACCCCCGCTGCGCCGAACAGGCGGCTCATGTTGAAATTAAATCCAACAGAAGCCAAACACGGGTCAGACAGAGAGAAACAGAGTGGTGGAGAAAATGTGCCCAATTGGGTAATGATCTCATTAACCTTCAGATTGTTTCTAGGCTTCTGATGAGAAGTGCACCTTTGATTCAAACAAACATTTTAATTTACACCCAATTAACCTTGTGTATTTATTGGTCACAGGGAAAACCAGACCATGAATATTAACAGATGCTGCTCTCAAGCTATGCTACAACTTCTGTATCTCAAATCTAAAAAAAGAGAAAAGAGTGTGTTTGAATTACCATCAAAGTTAGTTAAAAAGCTCACGTTAGATATGAGGTTTTGATGCGGCTCTGCTGGACACACTCCCTGAAATTCCTCCTCAGCTGTTATTCAGAATGCGTCACTACAGGAAGGCCAATTGACGTGGTTGGGTCATCGAGCAGCAGCTAAGCAATCAAACCAGAACCTTAAATGGTTCAGTTTGCGGAGAATATCCGGCTTCCGTCTCGAGGTCGCGTCATTCAGCCTCAACCCCGCCGACGAAGAAACACGATGATGGCCTTTAGTCGTTTTCCTGTAAAAGCTGCCTTGGGAAAAAAACAGCAGACAAAATAGTTTAAGGCTTCACATGAAGGATGCGTCTGCCGTGATGGACGGTGAGCTCGGCCCCGCGTCCGTCCGAGTCAATGAGATTATCTGAACTCTCGGCTGATGCTGACGGATGGAAACCTGAGCAGAAAACCCCGACCGCTCCTCAAATCTCCTGTCGCTACGCCGGAAAAATACGATTAAATCGGTGATGGATGGACGCCATCAGGCTAACGTGGACTGATGGTGATGATCTGGAGCTTTTGGGGAGCAGCCTGCAGCATTTAGATGTTTTAACCAGATGAAAGAGTCTAACCGATTGAGTGGATTGAGGATAAAACAGGCCCCGGAGGTCCGTGGAGTCCACCCGCTGCTGCTCTAACCTGATGACCTGCCCTCAAAAACCGGGGGTGGAATAAAGCGTTGCCATCAATACCTCAACAGGGGAACGTCTGTCACTGAGGTCACGTTTTCCTTCATCACATTTGCGTGTCTGATCTCGTTTCTGTTGTGTGCATTTTAATGTCTGATTGGATCAATAAGCCCTTGAAGCAACCGGGGCTTTCTGGACACAACTGTGACTGTAACTGACACTATAAATTAAAGCTCTTCTCTCTTTCTGCAGGTTCATTGCCGTCCTGATACCACTCAACTATAACAGAAAGCATGTGGATCTGCGACAGGCGGTGCTGCTGTCGGCCACATGGATCCTGGCCCTGGCCGTGGCGTCCCCCATCATGTTTGGCATCAACAACGTGCCCGCTCGCGACCCCGGCGAGTGTAAGCTGGAGAACGGCGACTACGTGCTGTACTCCTCCGTGTGCTCCTTCTTCATTCCCTGTCCCATCATGCTGCTGCTCTACTGCGGCATGTTCCGCGGCCTGAGGCGCTGGGAGGAAGCGCGCAAAGCCAAGCTGAGGAACAGCATCCAGGCCTGCCGCAAGCTCCAGGAGGCCGCCGCTACCCTGCCGCCCCTGGCCTCGCTGCCTCCGCCCCTGCCGCCTATCATAGAGAAGGAACCGACAGAGACTCTGGATGAGATGTCCGGCCTCCCTTCCCCGGACCCAGCCTTCCCCTCCTCGGAGTACAAAGACGCCCCGGTGGCGGCGGTACAGCTTCGCCGAGATCAAATTCAAGCCCGACCCTCACAGACGGAAGAGGGCCAAAATCAACAGCCGCGAAAGGAAGGCCATGAAGGTGCTTCCTGTCGTTGTAGGTGAGGTCACTTTCTGTGAGGCAACATAAGAACATGGGTGGTGTGAAAGATCCTGGTCACGAGATGTGAGCAAAGCAAAGCCGCTCACGAGGATCAGTGTGCAAACGCCTGACTCCAAACACGGCTGGTCAGAAGTGGGTCAGTGCACCTCAGAAGGTTTGTGCAATCAGACGGCCTGTAGCACACCTCCTCCTGCCCCCAGGCTCCGTCAGACCACCTTCACCTATACGTCTCCTAATTGCCTCCGCTGTCTTCAGGCTGCGGGCACTTGAGCACAGCTCCGCCTCTGACACACATCAGTCAGAGAAGGTCGGCCTATTATTAGCCCTCGGCATTGATGCTAATGCCCAAAAGTGCTTCACTTTATCACATGGTAGCTAATCCGACAGCCTCCTAATCTGAAATCCAATTATTGCGTGGTTCATCCAGTTGGCTTGCCAGTACTTTGTTCGGGGAATCTCCTCCGTGAGAGAGGAGGCCAAAACTCTGGAGCTATTTTGAGAAAAGTCGACTATACTGTTGACCCGGTTTCGCGGTCTGTAAGGTACAGCGAGCCAGAACAACTGGCTCACTGACATCTCACGGACAAAGTCATAATTCACAACGCGTTAATGAATCGCTGCCTCTCCTTGGTCTCCTCTCCCAGGTGCCTTCTTGTTCTGCTGGACTCCCTTCTTTGTCCTCCACGCACTGCGGGCCCGCTGTCTGGACTGTCACATCCCGGCGGCGCTGATGAGCGTGGTGACGTGGCTCGGCTACGTCAACAGCGCTCTCAACCCCGTCATCTACACCATTTTCAACACAGAATTCAGGAACCTTTTCAAGAAGCTTCTGCATAATTCTTGCGCTAAGAGAGCCTGAGGAGGCGGCAGCAGGAATTGTTTCCAGCTGCAGCAGGAGGAGGCGCTGAGCTGGGGGGGAAGTACGGAAACCCAGGACTCTTTCCTGGACTGTCGTCTTTCCGAAGGTGCTGACTGCAGTTTGTTTGGGCTTTCTCTGAGGACGCTTTTATTAAAAGAAGACCAGCATGCAGTAAGAGTCTGAGTTGACCCTAGGTGTGAGTGGGAGTGGGAATGGTTGACTGTCTCTGTGCGTTTTGCCTTATAGAAAGATGTAGCAATGCAAGGTTACATATAGATTATAAGTTCTTTTTTTTTTTTCTTGGTCAAACAATTGTCTGTTCTTGCTCTCTGATGAAACTCGTGCTTGGAGTGTGTTTCCACACCCAGTGTTCCATGTTGGCCTGCATTGTGATGCCAGGAGGTGACAGATTCACGGGGACGTGGTGATAAAGCCTGAAAATAGCAGGCTTTATCACCACGTCCCGTTCAGCTACACATTTATGCAACAGAAGTAAGTTAAACATATAGAAAAGATAACAAAAATGCAACAGCGCCAGAGGACAGGAAAAATCTCTTATCTTTTGAAAAGCCTTTATTGTTTTCGAGTGTGTGTGTGTGTTTGTATAATATGTGTGTATATAATATATGTGTATATGTGTATATATGTATATATATACGTGTGTGTATATTTATACCCAGTGTCCCAGGGTTTTAATTTTTGTTTGTATGAACAGTGTTCCTTTGACATCAGTCGAATATTTCTAATAGAAGTGGAGCTCTGAACACCTCAGCCCCTTCAGAGTGAGACGGAAGTTCAATAAATGAACACAGCAGTACGCCACCGTAGTTTGTTTTTCTTTAATATAGATATTTGAGGATGAACTGTCTGCTAGCGAGAGGAACTGATTTGTTTCTTCAGCCGGGCCTGTATTCTCTTACTCTGTGCCAGTGCTGAAATAAAGTTTTAGCAATGACACCAAAAAGAAAACAACAACAATAATTAATTAATATTAAACCAGCTGTTTAAATCCGTAGCCTTCAATATTATCACAGCTGAGTTTAAAACTAGAAAAAAAAAAAAAATCCCACACATACAAGAAAACAGAAAGGCCTTAGTTTTCCGGTAGTTCTAGCAATAAAAAGTTATTCACACATTATTCCACATTAACTGTTATTTTCTGAGGACACACTGTCAGTGGGCTGGAGGTTTTCCCATCTTTATAGAGCCCAGGTGAGAAATATGGGAAAATCCTTTCCACAAATTTGTCGCTGAACGTGTGTATCGTTGTGGAATCCTCCGCGTTGATGAAAACGACCTTCCCTTTGTCGTAGTCCAGTTTGACAGTAATCCTCTCTGGTTTCTGTTTCAGCGCCAGCTTGACCCGAGGCGCAGTCTGGGCCCAGAAGGTGTCCCCGTTGCACAGGCCGATCACCCAGAAACCCTCCGCCGGGTTGAGGAAGACGGCGGTCTTCCTCTTGATGGACTCTGCGGCGGCTCCGATGTACCAGTCTTTGCCTTGGCCCACGTCCACAGTCCAGCTGTGCTTCCCAGATGTGAAACCAGTGGCTCCCAGCACACACACGCGGCTGGTGCAACGTTCGGGGTTGTCGGGTAGAGCCTGTTTGCTGCTGTACTGCACGCAGGTCAACTCCTCGGAGAACCTGAGGTTGGACTGAGCCGTGTTGGGGTCCAGAACAAACGGAGCTGAACGGGTGGAGGAAAAAGCCCAGATGAGAACACAACTGGTGGACTTTGTCTCTTCATCCGCTTTTATCCGCTCACCACATTTCACACTGGCGACCATCTTATTCCAAACTCCGAACCTCAGCGATCCGAGATGCTTTGCGGAGTTGATGAGGATGTCTCTTATGCACTCTGGCTCATGGAGGCTGCACCGGGCCCTGAAACACGGACACAGATTGTGCTTCTCAGCGAGCATCTCAAACACCCCCTGGTGACTGGGGTTGATGACAACGGTGGTGCGCCACTGACAGGCTCAGAGGCACAGCAGGAGATCAGCTTTACCTTTTACCTCCCTGAGATACACGCTTACCTTTTCTTCGTCTGCTTGTATTCCTGGAGAGAGAAATAAAGGGCATCGGGCAAAGGTCAACACACACAGCCTGAAAATGCAATCAAACCTTTCAAACAAAAAATGAGCAAAGACACAAATACTACACAATATTACATCTGGAGAGGTCATGAAGTGTGACTGTTCTCATGCAAATCCTACTGAAAAAAACAATGATTAGCCTGCGTGCTATCTAAAAGACGAATAGACATAAAAACTTACCATTAAAAACGGCAAATCCTTTTCTTTGAGGGTCGTTTCAACATCACTGATGGTGGCCGAGAGGCTCTCGATCTTCTCTGTGAGGGTCTTCAGCTTCTCGGTCATCACCTGCTTCTTAATTTCCTCCTCCTGCCTGAGCACTTTCAGCCGATTTCTCTCTTCTTCCACCAAAAAACTGTGCAACTTTTCGAATTCCTCCCGGATCGCTTTCTCATTTTCAACGGCTTGAGTCTGAGGAGGAATTTTGAACCAGAAACAAAGTGTGACTCTCTGTCAGAGGTAAACCCCTGGGAGACCCTTTGGCATGGCTGCCAACCATGTACCTGAATGTAGGTCCTGGTCTCCTCCCACTGCTCTCTCGTCTTGTCCAGCTTTCTGAGCTGTTTCTTCAAGGGCTCCAACATGGCAGATATTTCTTTCTAAAACACAAACGGACTAGAATGACAGTTTTCTCACCATTTTACAGTAATATCCTCTCAATCGTTGTCCTCAGAGGAGGAAAAGGTTAGCTAAAGCCTGGGGCTGTATTTTCTACTTCACCTTTTTCAGCTGAGAGGCCTCCACCACAGGGTAGCACTCGTGAACTTTGTGCCGTTTGGAGGTTTGGCACACCAGACAGATGGGCTCCTCATCGTTCTGGCAGAAGATCTTCAGCTTCTCGTTATGGAAAAGGCAGACGTCCTGGTCCCGGCTGGTTCTCTGCACCTGATAGGTCTCGGCTGCGATCTTCAGGGCCAGGTTGATGGGCGGCCTCTCGGGGACAGAGACGACGCGGCAGACGGGACATTCCCGGCATCCCTTCAGCTCCCAGAACTTGTGCAGGCAAACTTTGCAAACGTTGTGGCCGCACTGCAGGAGGACGGGAAGGCAGTAGATGTCGGAGCACTGAGGACAGAGAAGATCGTCTTCGCAGAGCCTGGTCGCCATCAGATCTGAGCTGAGGCCAAATCTTCCTGCTTTAGGTGTTGTCGCTCACACGGGAAAATCCCAGCAAACTGGAATGACTGGTCGAACCAACTGTGCTGATCTAAAACACTAAATCCTCCTGACATTTACTTCTGCTTTTGTTAAAAGCAACAGATCATTTTGTAGTTTTTTTTAGCCACTAACACCAAAATCGGAGAGTAATAGTACTTTATTTCTTCAGGACAAACATACGGCTGTAGGTGAGTAGCACAGACTAAATGTGTGAATACACCAACAGGCTGTTTTATACTAAGGCAATTAACCCATGGTTGTGTCAGCATGTCTAGAAAAATACAAGGTTAGATGTAAAACAGAGGTAGTTTAAACCATCAGCTGCGTCGTGGAGAATGACAGAAAAAAAGTGACTAACAGAATGGCAGGTGAGTTTAGGTTCGTGACGCAGACGGAAGAGAGTCAGACTGAGAAACAGGAGGAGGGAGCGCCTGTGCTGTTGAGTGCATTGGTCTGCCTCTTCTCAGGGTGAAGGGAACAAAAACAAAAACACTGTAAAGATACCGAGTGTGTGTGTGTGTGTGTGTGTGTGTGTGTGTGTGTGTGTACTAGGGTCCAGCGTGTAAGCTTTGGCGGCACCTATTGGCAAAAACGAAAACCCCTGTCCTCCAACTTCACTTGGTGGCCTCAGGGGAACCTCTGTTGTTGCTAAAACTTTTAGAAATTAGAATTTTCTCTGCTGTTAAAATAAAAGTTTGTGGCTGAATGAAGTTTGTCCTTGTCTGCTTTGGGCTGTAATAGAATGAATAAAGGGGGATTCCAGTCACATTAGATTTAGGAGTATAAAAAACTTACACTCTGGACCTTTAGGTTTGACCATCACTGTCTCAGAAGGGGTTGAAATTCCTTTGTCCTCGTGATCGTGTTCTCACAATAAAGTTTGCTGGGGTTTAAACATAGCATCAATTTTACGCTTCAAATTTGTACACATGATGTGATGACGTTTTTCTCCCCCCTTAAATCACAAAATATCTCAAATCTACAGAGCAAATAAATGAGGAATATGAATGATTAAAGCCACTGAAGATTAAGAAATAGAATAAACAAATCAAGTACATTTCTGTGGATAAATAAATCAGATATAATTTAACTTTGCTGCTCGTCACTGGCATGAAAACATGCAAGGCTAAATCTCTACACTCATATTTACATTTGGCTACAATTATGAAAACAATACAGTGAATATTAAACACCGTGTCTCTGCTAAAGAGCTAAACTGATCCGTGCGTCTGGTTGGTCAAAGAAGATCCTTTCCCAGCGTGTTTCCTCCTCCACGAGATCACATGGACGTCAGGTTTAAGCGAGTCAAACATGGACAGAAAAGGACACGTGAGCGTTGATCCAGGCTCTTAATAAGGATGAACGAGGAGGAGAAGAAGAAGAAGAAGAAGAAACAGCTGCTTGTATCTGTTTTGTAAAGACATCCTAGTTTTTGAAATCTTAAGAGACGTTAGTTTGTTCAAAACAAATCGACATGAGAACTTTATGTACATGAATACAGTAATAAATAGAGCAGGTATGAAAAGAAATAAATTCAGAACTGGCTCTGTGTTCTGCTTTACAAAAAAAACAACAAAAACAGTTGAGTAAAAAGTGATAAATCAAAGCCCAGGATAGGATTACCGACTATCTCTTAAGATCGTTTTACTTTAAAACTTCTACTGTGTAACAGCACAAATGTTCTGACGTTTGCCTCCCCGAAACAGAGACGACGCCACCCTTTCCCCATCCGCTTAGTGTGTAATGAAAAAAAAAAACAAGAACCCAAAAACCTCCTTCCGAACTCCACACAAGGGCGGACAATCGAGCCCTCGGGGCCGCATCACGTCGCGTCGCGCCGATCCAGCTGCCCCCCCAGACGGGTAGCTGTGAATTCTTACTCTTTCCAGGGTTTCTGCGCGTGCCGGCGTGTCCTGGCGGCTCGGCCGGGACGCCTGCAAAGCTCCACATCTGCGGATCCGGCGCTCACACGAAGCCGGGCTTGACCGAGGACTTGAAGCACTTGGGGCAGCCTTTTGTCCCGTTTGTCTGCAGACACCTAGAAGGATGAAACCAGCAGGGTCAAGCCGGCAGCTCCCACAATCCAGCCATGTGGCTGCACGCGAGTGCCGGCGCCCACTTGAGATGGAAGATGTGGGAACAGGGCAAAGCCTGCAGCTTCTGGTCCCTGTCCCCGATGGACTCGCCACACATGCCGCAGTAGAGCTCCAGCTCCTCCACACACTGGAGGAACTTCACCACCTGCTCTCGGAGCTCCGTCTGCTGCCCCTGGCTCCGATAGATGCCCTCGCTCAGGCAGTGCACCTTCAGCGTACAGAGCTTGGGACACCAAAGGAGGGAAAGACCACGAGATGTGACAACTAAGCGCACACGATCGGATCAGAGTTGACCCTTTACCTTGTTTCCTATTCCATCTGCCAGTTCCTGCGCTCGCTGCAAAGATTCAAGGGCCTGGAAAACACACAGAGGAGGGGAGGCGTGCATCCTGGGTAATGGCAATGCTCGCGTTCTCTCACTAGCGCCGGCGGTTCCAGCTACCTTCTCGAACTCTTTCTGCAGGAGCCAGCATTTGGCCACTCCCAGGTAGACCTGTGTTTGCCCGAGCCGGTTTCCGATCTCCGTCATGATGGCCAGCGCAGACTCGTACCGGGGGAATGCTTTCTGGGAGGGAAGGAGGCGGAAGGTCACACCCCTGCCGAGCAGACAGAAGGAGCTCGAGCGGCGTCTCCTTTCCTTACATCGACGTCGTGCCTGCAGCGGTGAATGTCTGCAAAGTTCAGTAAGCACAGGGCCTGCAGAGGACGATCGCCGTGCTGCAGCGCAATCTTCATGGATTCCTGCGGGAGCCAAAGAAGAATTTCTGCAGTGGAGTTTAGAGAGCGTCACTTTTCACTTCTCAGCTCCTCAGATTCAGACTTTCTCCTGGGATCAGATCACTAGTGAGCACCGATGCGTTAGTAGTTGCATTCACTGGCTGCCTTGATTAAACAGTGAATGCTGCTGCGGCACTCGCACGGTCTCGGTATCAGGATTTGTCCAAATAAAGCAGACGGAGAGGTGATCCGGAATGTGAGACGCTTCACCTTTAAGACTCTGCTGGTACTCTGGTATTCTGAAGACGACACCGTGTGTAGATTGTTGAGCCAAGTGCATTTGGCAAGTGTAATCCACCTGAAATGCATCCCTGCTCTCCGGTTACTATTTTTCTTTCCTCTCAGGAAATGACATCAAGCCATTTTTCACCCTGGGTACATAATTAGACGGCGGCGAGGACCGGACCCCCCCTCCCGCTTCATTTACACTTCCAACCAGCGCCTCTGTGAGCATATTTTGGTCGAGGTCTGAGGTCTGGAACAAGACAACTGCTGCCTGCACCTGTTCCCTCCACATCTACTGTATCTCTGAGGGATGAGAGATGGGCAACTTAGCGAGGCAGCAAAAACTGTGACATTCCGAGGGTGTGTGTGTGGGGGGGAACCCTCCGCAGACAGCAACGACAGCGAGTTAGTCATCAAACAATACCTCGCAGCATTCCATGGCGTCCGGCAGGCGCTCTAGTTTCCTGTAGGCGACGGACATGTGGTACTGGCTCATGGCGCGGTACTTGAGGCTCCAGCCTTTGCCGTAGTCGTTGACCAGCTCGGCCGCTTTGCATGGAAAGAACAGGGCCTTCTCGTAGTCCTGTTGGCAGAAGGCCTGATGAGTAAGACGCCTGGCGTCCGGCCTTGGCGCCCAGCGTCAGACGCCAGACGGCGCCGTACTGTCGGAGGTGATGGGGCACTCATGCAACAGCAGACGTGTTAAAGACGAGCCGCTGGTTTAGCTGAAGTACCTTGAGTGTGACGTACATGTTTCCCAGGCTGCAGCAGACCCGGCACTCCAGCATCTTGTCGTCGTTGTTGTGAGCGTAGCGCAGGGCCTTCTCGTAGCTCTCCAGGGCCTTCTGGAAGACGCTGAGGCCCAGGAAGGCGTTGCCCATGCTCAGACATACCTGGCCATTGAGCTGCAGGCTCACGGTGGTGCCCTGCATGTTCAGGCAGGTCTTGCAGTAGGACACAGTTTTCTGGAAGTCGCACAGCTTCTCGTTGCTGCGCGCCAGGTTCAGGTAGCCCTCCGTCAGGTAGTCCGGGTCCTCCATTTCTCTGGCCGTGTCGATCTGATCCAAGGCGAACTGCAGAGGCAGAAAGGAGTCTCAGCTTGGTGGGTAAGAGCAGAACCTCCTGGTCTTCCCAGCTAGAAACCTTAAAGTCCTCATTAAAGCTGTGAAATAGAGTGGGCACCGCTCGGTTACGGACGATTATGTCAACGAGACACCCCACACGGATACTCGGGTTGCAGGACA
>CAAE01013937.1:0-15804 GCA_000180735.1 Tetraodon nigroviridis | reverse complement strand
AGAAGCCGAGAGGGGAGGATTTGTATTAGTGATACTTGTCATGTCTGCTGTAAATCACATCGCTTTTTTTTTTTCCCCCCTGCTTCTTGGGCTGTTGTTGTTTTGTCTCACAATGCCGTGTGGCAGGGATGAATGGTGGTGATGTTACATTATCATGTGGCTGTCGCTTTCACTCCTGCTGACTGGTCTGTGACAGGCCCACACACACCCACGCGCGGCTGTGTCAGGAGCCGGCCTGATTTATTAACTGCTGAAACCCTAGATGACGTGTGCCCACACAATCGATGGTGAGCACAGCCCCTCCGTGTGTGTGTGTGTGTGTGTGTGGGGAGGGGGGCATGTGATGTGGACCAGCTAGCCAAAGTAGGACACACGCATCCAAGACTCACAGATGTATACTCACAGCGCCCGAGTGGATTGCGTTACGGGGTTCTGGGAAATGGATCCAGTCCAGCGCTGGCTGCTGTTTGCCAGTCGAGTCAAGAAGGCTAAACTTTCATCATGGCTGTCAGGGACATCTCCGCCGTCTCGTTTGGCCGTAAATCTTTCTAATTGCGACAGAACACTTTAGCGTCATTAATTAAACATGTTTTCATTTAAAAGGACTCGCCGGGCGCCAGGCTGGGCGCTCGGGGTAGCCTGCCAACACGCATGGCTGTATATTTTTCTACTGTCTGTCTGCCTGCACCCATGCACAATGTGTATGTTTGCCGCTGCCTGTGTGTGTGTGTGTGTGTGTGTGTGTGCGTGCACGCGCACTTTATTTCTCACTGAGTGGGTGGCTTAATCGCCATGTTTATTTACACTCTTGTCTGCAAACAGCAGGCGGCGTGCTGGTGGGTATGAGCCAGCTCTTAAGGAAGTAATGCAGCACAAATTAATGAGAAAAACAAAGGATTTTATACATCGTTCTGAGGACTTATTTATTTATTTTTAATTTTTTGCTGTTAAGGGTAATAGGAGCCACATCACAACACCGTCAAAGGGGAGACAGAAGAGGAGGAGAGGAAAGAAGGAGAGAGGGAGGGAGGAAGCGACAGAAAGGGGACCGGTGTCCTCCCATTGTTCAATTAAGTCTGTCGGTAATGATCAAGATTAGATGATGGCCATCTTCCTTTTTATAGATGCTGATCTGCGTCCGTTGGTGGCCGAAGGGGGCTGCGGTGCGGCGTAGGCCCCGCGCCTCAACTCCACACTGTGTGTTTACGGTTTTTGGTGTCGGAAACGTGCGGCGAGTTTTAATATGGGGCAGTTCTCAGGTGATTATGGTAATGTGCCGTCCACGCTTGCAAATTCCCAACCAGCGCTCCGACTGGCACCCAGCTCTAATTTATTTCACTGCCATTACCGCACAAAAATAAATAAAGCTGATGGCTATGGTTAGGCTAATTATGCCAGAGCAAAGTGAATTGTTTGATTTCCCTTATTAATTGTATTTATTTAATCCATTTCATGCTTTTAGTTGTGCACTCCAGGACTTGGAGGGAATTAATAAATCACTCTTAGGCTCATTACATTCTCCCTGTGGTCTGGATGTGCCACTATTTTGTCAGAATGAAATTGGCCAGTGGCATAATTTTGTGCCGGCATGATCGGCATGAACAAACAAACAAAAAACAAACAAACAAACAAACAAACAGACAAACAAACCAAACTGGTTTGTGCTGGGGAGGGTGCGTTCGCTGGCGTGTACGCGGCTGTTCCCGACCTGAACTCCTGACCTTTTCCAGCCGTCTGATAGCCATTGACATTTGCCTCCCGAGCCGAGCCGCGCCGAGCCGAGCCGCGCTCACGTGCTTGGGGAGCGGAGGGACGGATGATGTTATTGTTGGAGGAGGAGGAGGAGGAGGAGAGAGCAGGGTGGAGAGAGGAGACGAGGAGGGAGGAGGGTGAAAGGAGGAGGACCAGGGCAGACAAGCTCGCCACGCTGCCCCGGGAATCCATCTGGGACCCCCCGCCCTTTGCTCACCAGCAAAGGTCACGGGGCGACGCAGCCTTTCATCCTCATTATGGAAGAAGCGGAGACTGCGAGCCACAATATGGCTTTACCGCTCTGTCACGCTGCCTGTCATTTACCCTCACCCTCTACAGCCATCACGCAGGCGAGCGCGCAGCACGCGGTCGTCCCCGCGTCCTCCGCTAGCATTTTGATGGATGCCTGGATGAAAGTGTGAATGAGAAACGCCGTAGCGACGTGAGCTTTGTCTTTGTCCTTGAAGACAGGGGATGGAATGTAGGGCTGCACCTGGTCCGCCGAGGAAGAAAAAAAAAAAAAACCAGGACACGCCGCTGCTTTACCAAGAGAGCCTTCTGGTGGCAGAAAAAGGCAGGGCACGTCGGAATAAAAACAAAAAAAAGATACCAGGGACGAGCGCGGCTGGAGGAGCAGCGGTCCTGGCAGCGGCTCCTGCTCATATCCGGGCGTTGGCAGCAGCCCGGCGGTTGCTTATCTGCACGTCGCTGTTGTCGCGCGCGCATGTTGTTTGTGCATGTCGGTGTCAGCGGGCCTGTCTTTGCTGTTCTTACACTTCACTGTCCACGCCACGGGAGCGGAGTGTCAGCTGAGAGCCCAGCGCCTGTAGGTGTGTGAAAATGTGCAGGTTCAGAGCCGCTGACAAGTGTGTAAACAGACCTCAGTGTCAGTCAGGAAGCATCCTCAGTCCGGCTAAATTAGCATTACAGCCCTGAACACTGCGCCGCTGCCGCGTGCTCAGGGGATGTGTTGAAGAAAAACTGGGCTTGTTTTCATATTTATCTGCAGATCTTTCTGTTTTAGAATTATTTTGAGCTTCAGAAAGCCTCACAGAAACAAAAACGCCTGTATAAATGTGTCTTATTGTCTTTTTTTGAGCATAAGGAGAGCCATAAAAGATGAATTCTGTTTGAGAGATTTTCTTTTAAAAGCTGAAATACAGCCAGAATCGATAAAATTATGGTTTTATGTTCTTTCCGAGCTGCCATCCACTGCGAAGCTGCAGCATTTTATGACTCAGACTTCAACCATTGAAACAGAATCTGGTTTTTTTTGTTTTTTTTTTTTTTTTTTGGATGCACTCGATGGGCTGAGCTGGCAAAATAATTAAGACTTTGTTGTTGCCACTAAAATTCCCGCTCTGCCGTCTGTGCCGAGCTGTCAGAATGTTAAATCTCTTTTTTTTTCCTTCCTCTACTGTCTTCCTCAGTGCTCAGTATCCGGGGCGCCCAGGAGGAAGAGCCCCCGGACCCTCAGCTGATGCGACTGGACAACATGCTGCTGGCGGAAGGCGTAGCCGGGCCGGAGAAAGGCGGCGGGTCGGCGGCTGCGGCGGCCGCGGCAGCCGCCACCGGGGGCATCGGCGCCGACAACTCGGCAGAGCACTCCGACTACCGGGCCAAGCTGAGCCAGATCCGACAGATCTACCACACGGAGCTGGAGAAATACGAGCAGGTGGGGAGGAAGTTCAGTTTAAAGTAAAGACTTTCATCCGTTTCAACCCCGTTTTTTTTCCCTGAATGCGCCAATGAGTAAAATTCTGCATTCTTCTTTTAACAAAGTCTATCTGGAAATCAGTTCTCACAGGCCAACTGGTGACAAGCGAAGCTTTCAGAGATGTTATCTTCAGCGGGCTCGCTGCCATTATATCAGTCACACACCAGCTCTCCTCCAAAGACTGGAACGTCTTGTCATTCCCTCCAAAAGTCAAAGCGTTCCGGGTTTGTCATCTTCTCCCAGGAAGGCTAGTCATCGCTGTCACTGTCAATACACACCTGAGCATCGCGGTGTCGCCGCGCTGCGTACACCTTTGCGCGCGTGTGAGCCAGCGGCACGCACGTACGCCATGCACGCGCGGGCGGGCGGGCGGGCAGAAGCGTTGCTCGCTGCATCACTTTGACTGACGTAACCCTGGTGTTGACAAGCAACAGACACCTTGACTCTGAACGCAGTCATATCCAGTGACTGATTCAGGCGGCGGCGGAGCAGGTAGACGGAGAGACGGAGCGAACAGAGAAAAAGGCAGTTTAAACCTCTTGAACGTTAACGGGACTGAAAGCCAGCTGTCATTTCAGATTCCTCCTCACTTGTCACATTTTCCTCTCCCGTCGAAGAGAAGTCTTTTTAATATTCGGAGCGGCGCCAAGCCTCACTGTCTCAAATGTATCGCCGCGCCGCCGCGGTTGTTCGGTGCAAAACATCGCCGCGCCGCCTGCCGCTTTAATCCGGGGCTGTTCTTATTACCTGCGCCGCCACAGATATCACATCAGCGCCGCGTCTGGGAGGACGAGGCCCCCCGGTGGAGGCGCCGCCTCTCCGGGAATCCAATTTCTTCCCTTTCTGTTCGGCGCGAAGCTTTCGGGCCTCGGCGGCGGTTATTCCTTTCATGAATCCTGTCTGTCTGTGCATCCAGGCGTGCAACGAGTTCACCACCCATGTGATGAACCTGCTGAGGGAGCAGTCCCGAACGCGACCCATCTCGCCCAAAGAGATCGAGCGCATGGTCAGCATCATCCACCGCAAGTTCAGCTCCATCCAGATGCAGCTGAAGCAGAGCACCTGCGAGGCCGTCATGATCCTGCGCTCCCGCTTCCTCGACGCCAGGTCAGCGCCCGGCCGCGTGGGCCACACGCACGCACACACACACACACACACACACACACACTCTTCCTACAACACCAACACCTTTGACGTGCAGCAGGTTTTGCCTTCTTTTTTCCTCATCCCTTTTTGTTCTTTCTGCTCATCTGTCCAGGCGAAAGAGGAGGAACTTCAACAAGCAGGCGACAGAGATCCTAAACGAGTACTTCTACTCCCACCTCAGTAACCCTTATCCCAGCGAGGAGGCCAAAGAGGAGCTGGCCAAAAAATGCGGCATCACAGTGGCGCAGGTAACACTCGCGTCTGGATAACAGTTACCGCCAATCCGTCGCTGTTTTGTCAGATTTGAGATATTATTTTAATGTTTTTGTGGTGTTCTTAAGTGATTTTCATGTAAAACAACACTGGAGACATATTTTGAACATTTCCCTGAAGGGTTTTTATCTCCGAGGAGCCTCGACGGCAAATGCGCGCTTGATTTCGCTGTAACCGCTCCTTTCATCGCCGTCCCCGCAGGTATCAAACTGGTTCGGCAACAAGAGAATCCGATACAAGAAAAACATCGGCAAGTTCCAGGAGGAGGCCAACATGTACGCGGCGAGGACCGCGGTCAGCGCCACCAACGTGTCGGCTCACGGCAGCCAGGCAAACTCTCCCTCCACTCCCAACTCAGCCGGTGAGCTCCGGAAGCACAGACGTAAAAAACACACTCGCCACCCTCTCCGCCTCGGGCCGCTGATGGGGAAGATGAGCAGAGGATTTAAAAATCAGCCTAAACAATGAAAATAGACCGGTTTTTGTTTTTTTCCTTTAAACTTCCAAAATAAAAGCATGAATGGCTCCTTAGTTGGAGCAGACTCGTGCTGGCAGGAGAGCAAATACCTGCATAACAGCTTATGATCTGAAGGTTAAACCGTCCTTTTGATGTTCTTTTGGTATTAAAAACACACGCCGATGCATAGGATAAATCAGAATACCCACCTTCTCCGCTAATCTGAGGAAACGCAGCAGCTTTCCTGCCCTTCTTCCACCCTCCCTCCTTCTTTTTCCCCTTCTCCATCTCTCGCCGTTATTGACCTCTCGATCTGGCTAATTTTTTCCTGCCTCTTGTCCGGTTGACCCCGTGCATGCCATTAAGCCGCTGCGAGGGCAAGCGGAGTCTTTTGTCATATAGAGACTTTGCGACTGTATTGGATTAGGACCGGGTGTTGAAATCAAGTTACGCGATGGTCTCTTTACATCTGGGGAGCTGGGCTCCATTAAAGGACGAAGACGATTCTTTGAGTCTTCCTGCAGATCAATTATTACTTCCTTAATGAAACACTAGCAGTACGGACGTTTAACTGTAATACAGTCCATGCGGCTTGTTTAAGCTCGACTTAAACAGTTTTGTGATGATTATCTGTCTGCTGGTTCTCGTCGGCGGATTTTTCTTTTTAAATTACGCTTCGGTGATGTTATAATACGCCGCTGCTGCCGCTGCTGCTGCTGCTGCTGCTGCTGCTGCTGCTGCGTGTGTAGCATGTAGACTAACCCTCTCGATGCCCCTTTGCATGACCGTTGTAACTCCTTTTCTTCCGTTTTCTCCGCTCTCTTTGCTCTGTTTCTTCTCTGTGCGCTCTCAGGTTCTGCTGGTTCTCTTAACATGTCAAACTCCGGAGACTTGTTCATGAGCGTGCAGTCCCTCAATGGGGACTCGTACCAAGGGGGGCAAGTTGGGGCCAACATACAATCCCAGGTAGGCACCTCTTGAAAAACGAGCTGCGTTTCTGGCCGGCGTTAGCTTTGTTAGCGCCGACCTTCTTCAGTGATGATGGAATTTTTTCTCTTGAATTCTGCCACATTTGACTCAGATCTGATGAATTCTATTTTACTCCAGACCATCCCTCCCAAACCACCTCCTTGCACCTTCCCGAGCTAGAAACCTTTACCCTTCTGTAACAATTCCTAGTGCAAATGTGGATGATTGCGTGCTGCTGAGCAGAAATGCGGTGAAAGTTTGCCTGATGGCCAGCGAGAGAGCGCCGAGGCTCACAGAAGCTTGACCTACAACGTAAAGCAGAGGTCACACCTTGCCCGGAGCCCCGCGGTAATGCGGAGGCCATTGTCAGGCCGCAGTTGAGTAGACAACTGCAGACAGATTTGGAAATGGTGCAACACTCGTCAGCACTCCTGACAAGAGTTCACATAGCCACCGGTGCGCTGTAGCTCTCTGACCTTGCCCCAGCGGACGGCGATGGCCAGCAACAGTGTTTCTGAGTGTTACAACTCTCACCGTGGATTAAGAAATCACCACCCGGGGTGATTTTATCATTTGGTTTCAGAGCTTTTGGCATCACGTCCGTTCGCGCTTTTCTGTTCAAATCAGCTCTACGGAGGCTTTAGGTTATTCATGAATATGCAAAGAGAACGGCCCTCGTAGGAAGAGAAAAGGTCTTCGGGGTCGACTTCTAATTAGCCGAAGCCGCGCTCCTTGAACAGAGTTATTTAAGTCTGAACGTGAGAGAAGGAGCGGAACGATTAAAAAAGAAGGAGAAAAGTCGAACTTTGAGTAAATTGGCCTCCAGAGTAGATTTGTTGTGAAATCCATATGGCGGCTGTGTCGAGCAGAACCCAGTGGGGCGCTCGGCGCTCGGCGCCAGTCGCGCTTTCAATGAATCTGTGCTGCGGGTGACGCTAGCCGGGCTCCCACGAAGGAGCGAAGTAATGCAGGATTTGACCTCATTTCCACTCTTTTTGTGTGTTCGTATTCAGTAAAGCAATGGAAACTGTGGTCAGTCGCATGTAGCCGCATGTCAGTGGAGCTTTGAGGTGTCTTCTTGTCTGATTTTGACAGCCAGAGTGCGCATAATTAGCTAAGTTTCATCATTTCTCGACTGTTTGTCCTTTCTGATGTTGTTATCAAACACGCGGTAGCAGCCAGATCGCTCCAACTGGCTGTTTGTAACCTTTCCCTGTTTACGGTAGCCTTTTACTATCGGCCTGACCTTTCATTGCGCATGGCTGTCTTTGTTATCCGGGGCTTTTGTCTGACCGCTCCTTTTGTCTGCGTGTCCTCTCTGTTCCAGGTGGATACCCTTCGCCATGTTATCAGCCAGACCGGAGGATACAGTGACAGCCTCGCAGCCAGCCAGATGTACAGTCCACAGGGCATCAACGTAAGACCTGTAAACAATCTCCCGCTGTCCTCCTCTACAATTCCTGTCACTGTTTCTCCGCGCGATGGCTCCCCCGGGTTGCAGCCCTCATTCGAAGGTGGCACCTTTCCTTGCGTAAGCTGAGGCCATTTAGCAGATTTCACTGGTTCTGGGGCCACGGTCCAGCTAGATGCAACCACCCCCACCCCCCTCACCTCCCACCTCCACCCCAGTCATGCCCTCGGTGGCAGCCAACAATGCGGCGAGCAGGCCAAGTCGCTGGATGCGCTCCTAGTCTGTCTGAAGATATTATCGTTAGCGAGGCACCTGCAGACGACAGGAACAAGGACACAGGTGTCATGGTCCCTCCCAGCGCTGCTCCTCACACGTTGGCACCGGAGGACCAGCCGTACCCGGTTCCAAGGCCGACCTTTCTAGAACTTAGGGGAAAAAAAAAGTTCTGAGTTGCTAATTCCTAAAATAATCCTTTAACTAGCGTGCCAGAAGCCTGGGCCGACTTTCCAGGTCGTCTCGCTGCGGCAAAGCGGGCGGGACAGCCAACACTGGAGGCGGCGCGTTAGCATGTAGATCCATAGCGACAGGCCACACGGGGCTGACCAGAATCAATACGACAGTCACAGGGACGGAAAGAGTGGAGCTTTGGGCTAACAGTCCAAGCACATTGGTCAGATCATTCATCCACAGGAACAACAGCACTGACAGCAAAGCCGCCAACAACCCCCCCCCACCCAGCCACCCACCCACCCACCCACCCCGCCTTAATAAGAACGTGGATGCAGCGAGGCAGCTACAACAACATACAGCTGCACACACAATAACTTTCTTAGCGAGGGAAAGCTCTGAATAAACATCATTTTAGATAACGCATCTTTTTTTACTGTTGTTATAAATAGGCCGACAATCTTTCTAGAAAATGTCAAATAAATAAAATTATTTTTCACAATTTTCACCAGATGAACAAAGAGAAAAAGCACAACACGACTTGACAAATTAGACTGGTTTAAAAGAATTAAAGAGTCAAAACTAACTCAAAACAGTTTTTAATCAAATAAAATATCAGAAAAGAATAATAAAGCTTTTGTTCAGAGGTTTGCAGCATCATTTATTTAGCTCTGATTTTTTTTTTTGTTCTCGGTGGACTGAACTCCCGTGGTTCACCTCGCTTTATTTATCCCTGAACAGCAATTACACCCCCCCCCCACACACACCCACCCCAAATTGCTGGTGGGTGTTGCTTCTCACGGGCTGAAATGTTTTCTCTCCTTTTTCTCCTCCCTTTCTTTTTTACCCTCGTTCCTCTGAATAAGATGACAGACGGTCTTTACTTAAAATAACAGGGTTTGGAAATAAGAGGCTGCCACAGCGCGTTCCCGGCTCACGCTAATAGCGTGAAAAT
Organism: Tetraodon nigroviridis; assembly: GCA_000180735.1. Classification (NCBI taxonomy): domain Eukaryota; kingdom Metazoa; phylum Chordata; class Actinopteri; order Tetraodontiformes; family Tetraodontidae; genus Tetraodon; species Tetraodon nigroviridis. The sequence goes on along the minus strand of CAAE01013937.1, from coordinate 6,677 downwards.
TGCAATTAATGTCCTTAATGGTCTTTAGTCAACCTTTTATCATAATTTGAGAAGGCCGCAATTTTATAAAGCTGTTTTTTTTTAATATTGTGATAATTGATTCTTTTATCGATCTTAGGGGTGTATTCTGAGATGAATCAAATGTCTTTTCTGTGTTTTTTTCTTTTTGTTTCACATTTTGGGAGGGTGAGCTTTTTCAAGGAAGCGCCTCTTAAAAAGTGTGTTTTCAAATGCTGCTGCTGAGATGTAAATGAAGCACCATCCAAGTAAAGGAAGAAGCCTTTTCAGGTTTTCAAAGTCATCGCCATGGCAATGCAGCACACCCCGTGGTAACCGTTAACTTCAGCTACAATAATCAGAATAGAAATATAAATGTCAACAAAGACAACACTGCACACCGGCTTAGCAAGAGTTTGCAGTGTTAGCATTAAAAGGCCTATTTGATGTCATTTTAATCCAGTTTTTGGCGTTCATGTGACCCCGGAATCATGCGCATCTTTGACTTTGAGCGGAAGGAGCATCGGTTTGCTCCTCTGAGCGTGTTTAGGACGAGGGGCCGCGCCGGCGCCCGTTAGTCCGTACCGGTTTCCGACGGTGCGCGTCACCCTGACCCGTCTCGCTGTCTCGTCCCCACAGACAAACGGTGGCTGGCAAGATGCTCCGACTCCTTCGTCAGTGACATCGCCCACGGAAGGGCCCGGGAGCGTCCATTCCGATACTTCCAACTGAAGACCCTCCTCCCTCCTCCCCCCACCTCCAGTCTCCACGCCTCATCTCCCCAACATAAACATGGACTGACCCCCACAGTATTAAACAAAGGAAATCTCTGTCCCGCGCTTTGGAGAGGTACTGTGACCCCCCTGGAAAAAAAGGAGAAAAAAAAGAAAAGAAACCTTATCTCCTCCGTTTGTTAATAATGTTGGACATTTGGAATACAAACAAAGTGTTTCACAATGAAAAACCTAAAACAAAAAAAAAGGGTTCATGGACATTTGTACAGACTTCATTCTATCCAGAGGGCTGGGCTCACTCCCCCACTTAGGATCTTTCCCCTCATCAGCCACGCGGTAAAGCAAATCGGACGAAAACAATTGGCCTCAGCAGAAAAAACATCCTCCATTCTACCTCTCAGCCACTTAAAAAAGTAGAAAAAGATATCTGTCAGTGAGCATTCTTTGTTTTTGTAAAAGAAAAAAAGAGAAAGTTTTGTCTTTGCGAGCAGGAGGCCCATCTTCTTACATTTTGTTGTCTCTCACCTATTCTATGGTACGCCATTTAGACTTAAATATTGCTCAGTTGTTTACAATGTGTGCTTGATAAAACACATGTTCATCCCCCCTCCACCCCTCCGTCTCCAGCGAGTCCCAGAGTTCTCGTCGGGAGACTTTGCCTCTAAGGTAACCCTGTGAAGTATGTTATCTGTAACACAATAAATAAATACTTGTCATCAAATCTGACAAGCTTGAAATCATTCATTCAGACGGAGGACGCAGGAATTCTCTTTCTCGAGAAAGAGAAGGGAAGGGAAAACACGGGCCGGAACGCTTCGCTTTTTCCCCGATGTGGAGGGTCACCACAGAAGAAGAAGCTGCCACCGAAGCGACGAAGGAGCTTTTCGCTGGTGGTTTTGTTGCGTTTGAACCTTTACGTGCGTGGTTTTAATTTCCCCTTCCTGCTCGTTTAAACACCACCGTCTTCTGTCATCCGACTCCGGCGCCGCAATCGAGTTATCGGCGCTGTCCCGCAAAGAGAAACAGGAGCAGAAGCGCGGCCTTCCGGCAGAGGAGAAAGTTTGTCAGGAGCGTCCGTAACCGAGTTTGCTTTTCAGTTGGTGAACCACAATCCACTTAAAGGTGGAAGTCATTACTGTTAATAGGGTTTTGCGTTGCTGACGCGCTGGATCGTTGCCCCTGAACCTCCACCGCCGCTACCAGAGACGCTTCCATCACGGCCATTAAAGAGGAGCCTGGACGGGCCGGAACGCGGCCGCGCGGCGTCGTTGCATCCACGTTTTCGGGGCTTTTGTAAATCTCAGTTGGGTGTATTCATCTGCAGACGGCGTTAGTGTCCAAGGACGGTGCTCGTCTCAGTCCTGGCAGACCTTTTTAATAGATATAAGGGACATTTCTGAGGGCTGTAAATGTCACCGACACGGTGGTCGTGGTGCCAGATGGTGTGTTTACTGACTTTTTTTTGTACGATTACGCTCTTTGTGTGATCTGATTTTGGAGAATGATCTCATGACCTCTGGACATGTGTTTATGTGCACTGTTTTGCTTGACTTGCTTTGTTGGAAAGGGTTTCTGGACGCATTAAAAGTGTAATACAGCCAGATCACACGCCGGCATCGTTCATTGTGGCCTTTGCAGCAGAGACAACAATATTGCATTTAGACGCATTTGACACACACATATCTGAGACAAATGTTGTAAATATATGCAGTCCCTCAAACCGCAGGCATATGACCTTACTGGCTGTTTCCAGTGCAGAGTAGCAGCGCTGAGGTGTTGCCGGCTGATTTCAGCTCTCAGGATCACCGGAGGAGCTCTGCAGGAGCCGCCTGCACCCAAATTATTCAAACAACAAAAAAGAGAAGGGAAGAAATAGGCAATATGTTGTATTTAGGTCATCTTACAGTCGGATTTTGTCACCAAGTCTAACAACAAAGGACAGGGACGGTGAGGTCTTTGTGAGGGTCTCCCCTCAAACGCTGCAAACAGCGCTGCTGACACTATGTGGCCGGACAGTTGCGTGTCTGACAGAATTACTTTCATGGCGGGGGGAATAATCATAATTGGCCCAGCAGAGGAGGCGAGGGTGCGAGGGAGCAGTCGGCCGCCCAGTGCGCGGACGCTCACGGGTCTTGACTGCTGAGCGAGTGTGAAAGGCCAGACTGCTGGCCCCAGACTGCTGGCCCCAGCCTGCTGGCCCCAGCCTGCAGGGCAGCGAGGAGCCGCCTGCTCTCACCCGCAGAGAGGGCGTCAAAAACAATGTGACAAGCGTGTGCGTGTGTGTCCCACATACTCGAAAAATGCATATATCTCCGTGAAATCGGTTGCAGGAAAAGCGCGTCACGTCTGTGCAGAGAATAGTAATGAGTAGTGACACGTCGGATGGGAGGTTGTCCGCATGGCCGCCACCTCCTCGCACCTCGGGAGTGTTGACACCGTGCAGGCTGATTGAAATCTGATGTCGCTGTTGACATCTGCCCCCCCAGCTGTCACCGTTGCACTGTTTATAATTACAGCTGCGGAGGAGGAGGGCGAGTCGGTGTTCCCACACCCCCCGGCCCCTCCACACCCGCGGCCCCTCGCTCTAATGTGCGGTGACACCGCAGCCCGGACGCTGCTCCTGCCGGTCCGGATGACCACGCAGGTCATTTAGACACTGTCAAATAGACCCTAGAGTTCACATGAAAGAGTGGATGTGGCGGCTACGTGTATATATAATGCATACACCCATTTAAGATGTGAAAACACTGATTTCACAAACACGGTGTGTAGTATCTACTTGTGTCCACACGGTGGCAGTCTTGTCGCACGTCTCTGCATTTCAAGGGTTAATTCAAGTTAGTATGAATTAGTTCTATATTTTTATTTAACTTTCTTTTCTCTTTCTTCTTTCCTAACCTTAAACGACCGTCTCGCCATTCTCGGTTGAGATGGGAGATTGTCCTAAGGTTACTTTGTTTTCAACCTTTTTGATACAGTTACTGCAGCAAATGCATTGCCTCAATATGGGCAAAAATAAGGTATTTGTATTATGTGGGAAAAGTTTCGGAGAAACTCAGGGGAAATTAACCTCACAGCGCGATTATTATCTAAACGTAGATGTTTATTTTTTTAAATACATTCTCGCTCTACTGAGGGCCCAGGGTCTGCCGGTGCTGTAGCGCCCCCAGCGGCCAGGGCCGGAGGAGCAGGTCTTCCTCGGGGAAGCCTCCCCCATCTTCCCTGTTGGCCCTCGGCCCCCGTCGAGCTCCAGCCTGCTCGGCCGCCACGACCACCTCTCGTTCTTCTTCGGCGGGTTACAAAATGGAAAATGTCGCCGTCCAGTCCGGCGGAAGAAGCGGCGGGATCGTGGTAAAGAGCTGAGTACAAAACAAGCGTGAAATGGCGAGAAGAGAAAGTTTGTGTTCGCGGTTGCACAAGCGGCCGCTGCGCGTTCGGGCAACTTTACGCACGACGCAGACTTGATTTCGGAGAGATTTGATGCTAACTAACTATACGGCTGTGCAAAGTGGACAAAACCAAGTAAGCGTCGCGGGTGTTTTTGTCCCCCAGCTCAGGGACAACTGGCCCGGCTACAGTTTGGAGCTCTTCTCCTACCCAGCCCACTACAGCGGAGACTTGGACTGCGTCTTCATTCCACACGGCATGATTATGGACAGGTAGAAGCCAAAAGCCTGGCAAGGTTTGACCCTTCTGCGGGTTTCCTGCACAGAAAGTACACCTGGTGTCTGACACACAGGGGCCTGTTTGGGGAGATTGGGATCGCTTGCTGCAAAACCGCATTTCCTGGCCTGTTTTCAAACTGCCAAAGGAAATCTAAATAATATGGTAAATGGGGTTAATTTCAAGAAGTGTAAACAATACTATACAAAAAAAGTAGTCACTGACAAATTTTACACTTCTGTAGAACATGAGTTCACACACACACACACACACACCAAGGTGAAACTAACAGCCTTTTTCCCAATAATCAGTACAAAATCCACATTTAGACTGAAAGCACTGATACTTCTAGGAGCCAAAGAACATGAAAAGAAGGACAAGTTCCACATGGGTGCAGGATTCAAAGCATATTTCTGTATTTTAGTGCTCAACAAATACAAAAGTATTGCAAAAACGACCCAAGATTAGCTTCACCTAGCAAAGCAGTGAGGCCGTGACCCCCCCCCCCCCTCACATACACACACACACACACACACACACACAGCAGCCACCTGTGTAAATCAACCTCAGCCTTTTCTCCTGCGTCTAAGAGGAATTTTCCTCGTGTGGCCGACAGGACGGAACGTCTGGCACGCAACATCATGGATGACCTGGGCGACAACGACATCGTGGTGCTGTGCGTCCTGAAGGGAGGTTACCAGTTTTCCGCTGACTTGGTGGACAGGATTAAAGCTCTCAGCCACAACTCCCACCGCACCATCCCCATGAGGGTCCACTTCATCCGCCTCAAAAGCTACCTGGTAAACTTTTAACTTGCTCATGGGCTTCAGAGGGACAGCGTGCATCAATCCGACAACACCCGTACTATTTACAACTATAAATGTTCAGTGCGGTTTTCTGGATTTTGTTCCCTCAGAATGACTGCTCAACAGAGGATCTTCACATCGTTGGAGCTGAAGATTTGTCTTTTTTAGCTGGAAAGGTAAAATTCTCCTGCCAGATTCAAGAGCATCTTCTTCATCCTACGGTTAATTCACTTCTTCCATAATCAAACAGCTGGACACTTTTAGAGGGGCCTGCAGATACATGAGTTTCCTCCTCCTCAGCTCTAATTGTGTGCGTTCATGCAGACGAGCAAGCACACACACACACACACACACACACACACACACACACACACACACACTATCTATCCATCTAAAAAGACATCCCTCCATACTGGAGAGAACTCCGGGTCACGTGGTGAGGAGGCAGTAATCTAGACGCGCCACAAGGGGGCAGCATTGGGCGTCATTTCCTCCCGGTCCAGCGCCTACAGAAACAGATGGCGGCTTCTTACAAACCCCCAGAACAGCAGATATTAGTTCAGGTGAATAAAGAGAGAGATTTCATAAATTTACTGAAAATGTATTGGCATTCAGTGACATAAAACGCACCCTGCTTTGTCCCCCTGGAATCAGCAACAAATCAGTCCAAGATGTAAGATATGTATTTTTTTGCCAGAGGTCCCATATAGTATATGTTTTATGGTGTAAAATTACCTATTTCTTAAACAATGGTCCTTTAAGATGCCGTACTTACAGATTATCATAACTTATTTGAGAGAATTAGTTGGCTGCTTGGTTGTTTAGTGTACGCCCTCGTCTTTTATTTCACCTTTATCTGTGGGTGTGTGTGTGAGCGTTGTGAATTACTCTGCAGCAGGAGCCATTGAGGGCCTCTACAAGTGAGTTACACCAGCTGATCCGAACATGCTCGGCCTCACACACTGAGTCAGGTGTGGCAAAAATGCCTGGAACATGAGTAGGATACGAGGTAGTGAGCCTGAGTCACCGCCGCTCTGCTGTCTGAATTTCTGAGTGCGCTTGTGAAATCCCTGAGCTCCCCGTGATCAACGGCTAAATTTAGTTGCCCGTTTGTAACAGAATGGTGCCTTTTTTTTTTTCTGGAAGGAACAGAAGCACTTCTGTAGACAGGAACACGTATAGCACAATTTGGCCCTAGTGTCCCCACAGACAGGTCCCGTCCCTGATTTTCTGCCTATGGCATTAAAGACCCGCCTCGTTCCTGCCTCGTTTCTCCCGGGCTTTCCTGCAGTCTGAATCCGTCTGTATGAATAATGAGGCCTAAACACAGCATGACTGCACGCTCGACCGAACCCTTTGTTAGATACTGTAAATTGAACTTACCGCATAAAGTTACAAAGCGGTGTTTTTTAAAAGAGTTTTGTTCCCAGGGTTGACCTAGCTAGGTTCAAACTAAATTTTAGGTTGTTTTCTCCAG
>CAAE01013911.1:6788-51112 GCA_000180735.1 Tetraodon nigroviridis | reverse complement strand
CAATCAGATCTATGCAAACTGCAGGGGAAGGTAGATGCAAATCATCTCAGAAGGTTGTTGCTGCTCTGACTCTGAAATTGACTCTGAAAATGACTCTGACTCTGAACTCCATATTAGGCAACAGCAAATTATCTATAAAACATATACAGTTATAAAACACATTTTCTTATTGCATGCTTGTTTACAATTAAGTTGTTATTCTACACATGTATTTAATAGCAGTTTTTCTGTGCAGTTTGTATAGCAAAATACCTTATTTGCCTCATTTATTTTCCTTTGTTTGCTGTATGTAGTTTCTATAGTCACATATCATAAAGTTTTAACTGCATTAGATTTTTTTTATATAATCAACATCAATAAAATAAATAGCAATGAGTGAGCATGAAAATATGTGTCTGTAAGTCTGCAACTGACAGTATACACACACACACACACACACACACACACACACACGCACAAACTTTTTTGAGTCATCTGAGAGGCACATGGTGGTTTTTTCCAGGCTCAGGCTGCAGGCCTTTAACCCCCCTGGTCTGGCTGCACTGACCCCGCTTCTTTTTTTCATTTTTATTTATTTAGTTATGCATTTTCCCTGAATTGCTCGCATCTGCTGCTGCCGGCAGGCCCGCGGGAGTGAAACCCAGCAGCAGACAGAAATTTAAACAGTGATTCTTAGAGCAGCTCACAAGATTAAACTGTCATTGCCCATCAGGAATGTTTAAAAGTGAGCGGAAATACTCCCCAGCGATGGAGGGATGTCGTCCCTTCAGCTCTGCAGGCAGAAAGGTTGCGACCCAGTTCCCACTCGGTGGTCAGCTTCAGAACCTGGTCTCAAGACTCGAAGCTTCTGAGACGACGGCCACAAACAGGTTATGTCTGTGGGTTTTTTTCTGATCTGGTAATTGCAGCCCATCTGAGTTTAGAACATCTCCAAGTGTGTGAAGTGTGCGAAGTGTGAAGTGCTGGGGTGTTTTTGGACTGACATAACTTCCTGGTTGCATCATCCACCTTGCCCCCAAGCATAATTAAGAAAAACCGCAGCAGCAGGGCTCACATGTGGCACGTGTTGACTGGGTAAGACGTGTTCACCTTCTTCCCCTCCTCCTTGCAGGAAGCTCAGTAAAAGAGGAGAGTGCACTTGTGAGTCTGACCACGTTTCATTTAGAGCCTCAATTCAAGGATATTCTACAGACTCTTCTAATTGGCTACAACCTCTCAGCCTATCGTTGGAGGAAGGAGCAGCTGCCTCAGCGAGCTTTCGCGCCATGAGAACACAACTGAAACTTGCAGACTTCTTAACCTGCATTCGTTCGCTCCGTGATTTTTCCGCGTCGGGTGTACATGTGACAGAGAGAAAGTTTCTTTGGTTCACGTGTTGGGAAAACAGCGCCTGTTTTTCTCGCCTTCGCTGGAGGAGGCACGTGGCATCCTGTGCCAGAGCAAATCGTTTGTCATTCAAGCAGAGGAATTGTGAGTCACTCCTATATAAAGAAATTCAAGCATCCAATCAGGGTCCCTTTGAGACGAGCAATTAGCATTCTTTTTGAGATGCTGAAATTATAGATGCTTTTTTACCAAGTGGAGGGGGGAAAAAAGAGCAGGAAGAATGCTCATCCGAATTCATTTTTATGTGACCCATCAGCAGTGAATAGATTCATCTCCCAAAGATGGAATAAAAGTACTTAAAAGTCAACCGGTAATTTTAATATAATCCACTTTGGGCTCGTGACCTTCCTGGTTGTAAATGGGCGGTGAAATCCTGCATCGGTACGATCTTGGAGCCACTCTGTGCAGAAACCCTCCTGGTTTTTACAACAGGACATGCAGATCCCGTGTAATCTCCATCATGCATGGTGGTGAAACAATGCTTTCAGGTCTCATGTTCCATCCACTGATTAAATGAGGCGTGCTTGATCGTTATCGGAGCTGAAGGATGATGCTTGCGCTGGCCTCAATCCAGGTCCCGCAGGCTGTGAAACAACTAGACAAAGATTATAGATTAGAAACATTAGAATATGAACTTTTGGCGCTGGCTTTACCAAACGTGTTGCTCTTGCGGAAATGGCAAATATCTGGACGGAGCTTGAACGCATCGTTGACCTGCTCCCACTCCATTATCGTTTTGGAAATTAAAAATATTCTAATGTTATCTGGTGACGTGGGGGAGCGAGACTGATATACTGACTTTTAAAGCTATTTTAATTAGAAGATCGTGTTTTGGTTTTGTTTTTACTTGGGGAAACTTAAATCTGAACAGGTGAGAGGCCATTATCACATGAGGTGTGGGGAGCGACTGGTGTGGCGACAGCGTTCACAAATGTCAGCCGCTCCAAGGACGGTCCCAAACATCCCAAACAAAGCGGAGAAACGTGTAAGTGAAATGAACTGGTATTAATCTCTCTGGCCAACTGAGTGTAAATGGGTTTAGCATTCTCACAACTCAAGGCTGAGGTTGTAATACCGCCGCAGCCTTGGCGTTATAAATGGACCAATCTGGCTCAGAGGGGATTCCCACTGGGAGGAACGCCGGTGATTACAGGATAGGCCTAAGATGTGTTTTATGGACAAATTCTTATGGAAAACTGACTGCAGTCATATGTTAGAGTTCACACCGCTGTCTCTGTATTTAACACATTTAAAAAATCTCAATGTGATCTCAACTTGTTGCTGAAAGGATCTGTGGGATCAGGGCCCCCTCCTTAGGGAGCACACTGGGTCCTGAGTCCCAGTCCTTCTAAATTAATACCTTTTGAGAAGCTTTAAATAATCCACCCTGCAACAGTCTCCCAGAGATGGACAGAGTTCAGGAGAAATCAGTGTTTGTATCGCTGCCGCAAACATAAATAAAACATGGGCGTCGACAATGCCGTTCGCCACTTGTTCTTGCAACCATACCCTTCTGAGGGTAAATACACAGTACTTGAGTTGTGTGTCCTCTGCAGCCTCAACACATCTTTTGCAGAGACACACAATCAGTCAGATTTTCAAGGGTGAGAGAATGCTACATTACTAGCAAACACAGAGGCTAAGAGGAAGGGAGAAGAAAAGAAGAGGGGGGGAGGGAAGCTATGAAATCCATCACATTTGATGGCATGGTGATGTAGATAATGTTTTCTGTGTGCAGCTCAGCGAGGGGAAGGTAGAACACAGCCACTCTGCCCCCTCCCACCCCCACTCTCTGTTTTTAACTCAAAGCGAGTACAATGCCAGGGCTTCTCGAGGCTAGTGAGTTTGTTTGAGCCCCCTTACCTATCACAATGATCATTTCTGGGTTTTAGAGGTACATGCTCTTCATTCAGCCCTGCTAAAGACTGAACGAAGAAGAGTTTAGGGAAGAAGAGGGGGGAAAAACGCCCAAACAATTACCCTGCCTATCATCTGTTTGCACAAATATAAGGGAAAAGCACTCAAAAAACCATGCAGCGCTACGGTAATTTTCTGCAGAGGAACACAGAAAAACAAATGTGTTGAGGAAATGTAGATTTTTTTTTCCCTCTCTCTCTCTTTTTCTGAGGTCTGAAAGCCACAGCTGCTTGGCAGGCAGAAGCTGGCTCCTTTTGTCTTTTATCTTCTTGTGTAATGTGCACAGGTGCTGCTTAATTCAATTGGAGAACGTTGCCATGGTTTTACATTAATATATTTCCATGTTACCATTACGACTGTTGTCATGGAGATGATAGGGCCTATTTGAACTGAAAGCAGAGATGGTTTTATGGGGGTATCTTTCTCTCTCTTTCTCTCTCTCTCTCTCTCTCTCGCTCGCACTCTCGCTCTCACTCTCTCTTTCATTTGTTTGCCTCATGTCAGGTCACATGGTATGCAGCCAGATTTAAGGCTTGACTTCACTCTTCATTTTCCCTCTTTCCCCTTTTTTTCTTTCCTGGTTCTAACTCAGAAGACATGTTTCAACTGTTTGTCTTCGAGGGGGGAAAAAGTTCTGGTTTATTTGTGCACAAATTAATTATTCCAATCAAGAATTATTCCTCTCTAATGCCCCCAATGATAGAAGAAAAAGAAAATGTAAATGCTAATTGGCTGTGCTACATGTATACACTTGTAATAAAAAATAAAACAATAAAATGCAAATTTGTTTTTTTTTTTTAAGGGCATCATCAAAACATGGTTATGCCAATTAAAGTAATTGCACAATTTCATAAAATCAATACTGCTCCCTGCTTCCATAATTGCCTCTTTCAATCAATTTGATGTATTTTCTGGAATAAAAGACAAAACAGTAGTATTAAATTTACTCTGGCGTGCCAAAGCTGATGGAAGGCTTGCACCTGTTATTAAAGGAACTGGTTGTTTTCTTCATCTTAAAGATGCCGGTGGAAGCCAAAGTCACCTTGTTATCTTTGAATTTTCCCTTGAACACGACTGTAACTCATTACTTCGGCAGTGCAAACATGCAAGCGCGCCGCCATCTTGCTGGAATGAGATGCAAAATGAATCCTAATACGCTGTAACATTGCAAAAATCAACCTTTGTCGCTGCTGACGAACACGTCCAGGGCTGTCCGAGCCTGAAGGAGACCCGGACAGACCTGGACGGGAACCCAACAAAGGCACCTGAGAGGCTGCTCTGACACCTTTGATGAGTCAGTAAATCACGGCGCAGAGAGAAACCTAAGTGTCCTACTTTTTGCATTAACTGAGCTGGAATCGTTTTTTGAATTCTCACTGTATTTCACAGAAGCTCTCTGCTGTTCTGAAATGAAATCACCCCAAAAATAGGTTACAGTCGCTGCCTTTATTCCTCCCTCTCGCTCACTCACACACATGTACTTCACACATTTTCCACACACACACACACACACACACACACACACAGACAAACCCATGTTTAAGCCGCCACCATTTTCTCTTTTTCTGTATTTTTTTTCTTCTTTTTCTTTTTTTTTTCCCTCGGTGATATGAAACTCTCGACAGGCAGTGTAGCGCCCAGCTTTCAGCGATTCCTATACAAACACAAAGTGACAAGATGGTTACTCTCTCTGCACACTGACAGTTCATTCCGAACTAGGAAAAATGTCAAAAATGTTTAGTCACGGCTGGGTGGACTTAATTACCGTCCTCTAGGCTGCCTCAGAACTCAGTGCCACTAATGGTCCTGAGCTACAGATAAAATTCCATTTATAAGGACGTCGCAGCCACACGATCTGATTGGGCCAATATGAAAAATGTACATTGATGCAATTAAATTGACAAAGCTTATCACCTTTCCTGACCCCCCCCCCCCATAAATATATATATAAATAAAGCAATGTGTGTGCGTGTGTGTGTGTAGTATATTTAGAATACCAAAGATTTCTAACTTTGCTGCATGTTTGCACAAACGATGGATTGCTTTCCCTGTTGCACAAATCAGCTAATTCAAGCGCTTTCTTAACCTCATTCTGGATCATTAAGGAGAACTAACTCCATCAGAATAATAACCAGAATTTAGAGCGGTCCTACACTGGATCCACGGGTTCCTTTTCCAGCAGCCCGTCAAGCAGTGAAAATCCAAATGCCAAACTAAAGGTTCTGTGTTTACACTGACCTCTAGTGGCCAAAGCTTCTGATGAATACAAATAATTGATTTTTACACAACAAAGTTTAGTGAATACAAATATTTTGTTGTTAATACATTAAATCCTTCTTTGTGAAAACTGTTACCTTGGGGAGCCAACTGATTTCCTCTTTGCAGCGCCCCTAGTGGTACATGTGGACAACGTCTCCTACATTCACAAAGAGAATGAAAACAAATTTAAATAAAATATACATGCTGAATGCTGGCCACCACCGTTAGCTAATTAAAAAGTTTTGTTTTCTTTTCATAATTTTAGCAGATTGTTCTCTAATCCCAGACATTCTGCATGAAAAAAGGACAAGCATGAGCTGTACATGTTTTTTTTTTTTTTTTTTTTTTTATTCAGAGTGTGTAAGTGATTTCTTTTTTTCTAATGAATTTTGCATGATGCTATTTCAGATGCAGTCATTCTTCATGCCGTAACCATAGTTTGTTGCAAGACCGGCCACATGCTTTCATTTTGGCACAAAAGCTTACTGGACTCATGTCGACAAATAAACCTGTGTGATGAGCAACCATAATTACTAAAATAAAACAAATTTACTGGAATAAAAACATGAACCTAATGTGATAAAGTGATGAACAAAAGTTTTTAATACTACAGCTTCACTGTAATTTGGCAGATGTTACCGCTTTCCATCTAATATAACCTTTAAAGGTTTCTCCTCGTGCTGCTAATGTGTGTAACCTGCTGCTGGGCCACTCGAGAGTCTACGTGGGTGAGAATAACTGCTGTTAAGATGAAATCAGGCTGTGACAAAAAGGGCTCGCTCGAATGGAAAGAAAAAACCTTCGATGAGCTGAAGAAAAGTGGTGGTACCTGACTTTCAGACTCTCGTTCAGCTAAATGAGTTTAGAGGCTGATTCCCTTCCATCGCCATGGAGAAACCAGACAGAAAGGCAGAAATGAAATTAAGTGAGCACGAATACCTGCAGGGTAGAATTAGAATTTTGAAAATAGATGGAAAGAAAATGTAGTTAAGACAAAGTTAGCCAGACTGGATAATGTGGTTACTGATGTCTGCTCAGCCATGTGCAGCATGAGAATTATCATTAAGATGAGTTTGATGATAGCTGCAGCCATTAAAAAATAGTTGTAAATGTGTATTTCATGACGAAAAAACCTGCGTGTGGCCAAAAAATGTCCTCCATGTTTGCAGAGGGATTTATTTTAGCTGCGCCCACCCTCCTGCTCCTCCTGCTCTGAACGTTTTTCTACTTTCTCAGCGTCTTTATTTCTCAAACAGCTCGCTGTGCTGCACAATGTCATGTCCTAACGCTGGAGCCGTTCACTCAGAAGGGATTAAAGCAGGAGGAGAGCTAAACATGTGGGGTGGTGCATCCGAATAGCAAGTCTCACTTTTACGTCTGCCCTCAACGGCGTGACACTAGCCTGAAAACGCCGAGCGCAGGTCTGGGTTTCCCCGCGTGCACCAGCAGAATTCCCACTCTCTCTGGATGTAGCGCAAAGACTCCGCATCCATCTGCTTCACTTCTAGTTTGAAAAAGATTGCACTAATAAGTCTGGGAACAGAGGCTCAAATGCACCGTTAAATTCCTGCCATGGCGAATGTGTGCAGGACGGCCCATCCCCCGACTCGGAGTCTGCACTCTCACTATGCCAAAGCTGTTTTTTCTCTGTCTCAGTCCGCGATAAGAATTTTTGCGATCATATTGTGAGTAAACGTGACAAATTAGGCAAAGTTCATGGTGCTGGCCGGGCCAGAAAGAGGAGACGCTGCAGCTGTGCTGATCACTGTTAGCCCACCCACCTGCTAACAATTGGGGTTCATCCTCAGCAAAGCTACGCTGCTGCTGCGTGCATCTACTGAACAGTGACACACACGACATTTAAAGGCTCACCCATCACACTGAAGTGGCACAAGAAAAGACCACCCTAAGGCTGATTTTGATAAACAATGTTGTCTTTTGTAGTTTTAGGAATCAAGGCAGAGCATTACTCCTTAGCACAATTGACTGAATGACTGGCTGTTGACAGACTGGGCTATTTTTATCAATTTATTCTTGTTTTGTTGCCGCTAAAGTCTGGTGCTTTATGCTGTCGCTGGCGTTGGATCGACTCCTATCTGGATCTGTCTGAGGGTTTTATGTGCAAACGCTCTATACTGCTTTAATGTCAGTAAAATCATAAAGCCAACCCTTCAGCTCTTCTTTCAGATACAGTTACAGATATTTTCAGACACAGATGCTGAGCCCATGTGGACTTTTTAAAAGACTTTTCTACTTAATATTTCTCTTTCTGTAATGAATCATTTTAAGTGTGAACGAGCACTTGTACTCTGCTGCGTCCTGTTTTTACAAGCTGCTGCTCATGGGGCCCGGTTTTACCAGCCAGTAATTCCCTCAGCGATACAAACATGCAAACACCCCACTGTGCACAAGCCCACCCCACCCCCTCACCCCACCCCCACCCATGCTTGTAACCTGAATTCAGCAGCACAGTGGACCAATCGATCACAGGGAGTCTTTTTTTTATCCTTGGCAATTTTCCTCTAAGGAAAGGGGGAATCATGTGAGCTAACAGTGTGGAAAATCAATGCTCCACTGGCAGAGAATAACTTAAGAGTCTGGCTGGCAGAGAGCGCTGCCTGCCTGGGCCCGGCCCGAGCGATAAAGCCGCCCCGCATCCCGTCTCTCATCCAGCGTGATGTGCAGCCGCCCCTGCCGAACCACACTGGCTGTCAACAGTGGGTTAACAGTTTTATTCCCCAAATCGTGTGGATTTCTAAGGAATTTACCTAAGCTGTGAGGGTCTGAGTGCACAACGGGCTCGTGGGTGCTACCGTGTCACCCCCGTTTGGGTGTAATTCAGGGTCACGTATGCACTACAGGCCTGCGTCATGCAGTCACGTCACGTTCAGTTTTTATGTGAAACTTCTTTTTTTTTTTGAAGATAAAAACTCTTTTCAGTTCTAGTGGCAGCACGCTGTGAAGATGAGAAAATTGTGTTTAAAAATGTTTCAGTCAGTCTCGTCCTGAAATAATGACCCTCTTCCAGAACCTTTTTCAATCCTTAATCAGGTGAAATTGCTCCATTACTGAAAAAATGCTTTTACACTTACCTCAATTGACAGTTCAGAAGGAGCAAAGATGCCTCAAGTGCATCTGTGATTCACTTTTTAGGTTGGCAAACATGTTTTGGTATATGAAGAATGCTAAAACAAAAACGACGAGGCCGGAAAAACGGCCCTTCGGTGTTGGGATGGTTTCATAATCAACAAGAAAGCGACGGTTGGTGAAAACAGCACTGCCACAAGTATACGACAACATGCCTGTGTGTGTGTGTGTGTGTGTGTGTGTGTGTATGTGTAGGTGTGTGTGTTTCGGTTTAGTGTTGCTGTAAGTCAGCACCACCTACACTGAGCCTGACACCTGCTAATAGATAGATAGATCGATAGATAGATAGATAGATAGATAGATAGATAGATAGATAGATAGATAGATAGATAGATAGACAGATAGATAGATAGATACAATCTCCGAGCATAGAAGTTCTGAAACATCGCTTACTTCTTGCCAATATTTTTTTTTTTGGGCACAATTCCTTCCCCCGAAGTTGGATGAGCCAAGACAGAAAGTGATTCTTGGCTGTTGTGGTTCCTAATTATCTGCTGAACAAATGGAAATATCACTAATCTAAATCCAGCCACAGACGGGCAGCAGCAGAGCGTAGACTGGGCTGACTGGGCTGACTGGGCTGACTGGCCAGGTGAGACGCAGCTACCTGCAAGCTCCTGCTACAGTCTGAAGATGATGTGAACAACGGGCTGTGGGGGAGGAAGTTTCCAGTCTGGGGGTTGGTTGTCGCGTTTACAGAAGGAGGGCCGGGATATCCCGGAGTTTCAGGAACACTCTGAAAAAATAAAAACCTCTCCCTAACTCACTTTTTACACTGGAGACGCCAGCAGATCACAGCCACTGTCTCCAAACACTCCGCTCGGTACTCCAAACACACGTAACAACGAGACAAGCGTCATTTTAAAAAAAAGGAAACTTTGGATTCATGGCGCATCTGCAAATTTGACTTTATAGGAAGAGCAGAGAAATAACATTACCATAAGCTTGGTGCAATGCATGCATAATAGATTGTTGTTTTCACTCTGCATATGGTAGGAGCTGGATTCGCTTCAAAGTGCACCAAATTTGCATGATTCGATGTGAGGGATTCTGGGATTAGAGAAACCCCCCCTCACACACACACACACGCGCACGCACGCACACACACACCCTATTTCAGCTATAGAAAGGTATCACATTCCCACAGATGGTGGGGAACATTGTGAAAATATTGCCATTATGATACAAAAGAGTGAGGAAACAAACATGCAGAGAAATCCCAACACTCACTCAGCATTAAACGTGCACAGCTGCGGTTAAATGCAGTCTGGTTTTTTTCTTTTCTTCTAATGCTAGGTGTGTGACAGGCATTGATCACAGGCCAAGAGTTTTAGACACAGTCAGCCAATGTTTTGTTGTTTTTTTGTGATGGAGGGGTGAAATCGGTGGATTGACAGCTCTTCCAGTTGCCAGCGTCAGCAGACGTGGCTCTCCTGCTGACATCCTTCGGCCTTGTTTTTTATTACCTAAAATGACGGAAAACAGGGGAAGAGAGAAGAAAAGATGCTCGACCGCAGACGAGCCCCAGAGGAAGCCTGTCGAAGCCCCGACGTTGACAAAATGGCTCAAAAAGTATTAACAGGAGTCGCAGAGGCAGGATTTACGGAGAAGTGAAGCTCCCCTACAAGCGCTTCCTCTTTTACTAATTGCTTGTAGTCTTGTCGGGGGCTAAAGTCAACAGTAGGCATATGGAGCATGCAGTGGTGGTGTGGGGGTGAGGCTGGGGTGGGGGGTTGCAGCTTTCTGTACCTTCATGGAAATAACAGGCCATCAATGAAGCGCTGTCCCTCTTCCCGCTGGATAACCTGATTATAATTTAGATCAGGACCTTGTCCATCTGCTGGGCAAACGCCCACGCTCGCCGCCCTGCATACAGGACAAAACCAGCCAACCAGAGAAGTCTGGTCTGCGATGGTGAGGATTCAGCCTGACGAGAGCGGGTTAGCAAAAACTATGAACCGACTGTGATATATGCTAAATAAACCAAGTGGAATATAACTGAATAGAATCAAATCAAATTTCTGCTCTTAGAATAGAATAGAATAGAATAGAATAGAATAGTGCTTTCTTAGTGCTTTCTTCAGGTTGAGACTCTATTTTCCTCCTCGCAGGTGGAGCGGAGAACCAGCCCAGACCAGCTGACATGCGTCCTCCTGTCAGGCGCCAGAGGATCGGGTCTTGTGATGTTCCTGCCCTTTCACGAGCACGTCTGACTCGGAATCAGCTGAGGATCAGGTGCTGGCTGGATGTTTAGGATGATGAAGATTTCCTGCTGCGCTCAAACACATCACACAAGGTGCAGCTCGCCGGTTCCAGGCCTGGAAAAGTGGGTGTGACCTTCTTCTGGTTTCACATAGCTAAAGCTGTTTGTCTTCACCTGTTTATCATCTGAAGTTTTTATATTTTTCATACTGACTATCCCATTTCAAGCTGAGAACTAGGATGAGAAGGTTCGCTGACAGGTCCTTAATCACAATTACCAACATTTGGAATTAAGTCAAAAGCTTACAGAAATTCCAATTAGGAGGTCGGAAGCCTCTAAGCTGTTCATGTGGGATGCTAAAATATTTGGTGTGGGATTTTTTTTGTTGTTGTTGTTTTCCCAACAGGAAAGATTTCAGTTCTCCCAGCAGCATGTTCTCAGTAGTTAAAGTGTTAGAGGTGAAGAAATGCTGCTTGTTTCCAATTAGGTCTCCATTATAATAATTTAATTCCAGTCAATAGTTCTGACATTGGCAATTTTATTCTTTTTCATTTGGCCAGCTCTAAACCTGCATGTGCAAAAAACAGAAAAAGGGAGTTTCATGAACCTCTTGAAGACGGATGTATTTTCAAATTTGGATTAAGGAGAGGAGTCCCCGCTGATTAAATTCTACCTTAAATGATTACACAGAATGAAATTCAAGCAATTAAAGTAAAAGCCTGATCAAATGGCAGCAGACAGTCACTGAAACACGCTAACGCCTAATTGAAACCCCCCACTCGTAATATGAATCAGCGACAATCGGGTGAAGGTGGAGCTGAGAGGTGGTGGTGGTGGTGGTGGTGGTAGGGGGAAGCGGTGATACTTAATCAAGTAATTGATGCAACAAAGACCTTTCCCAACCTGTGCCTTCAGTTACACCTGTCTCCTCTCGTGTTCGATGCTAAATTATTTACCTGGCGTGGCTCATTCCCACTGGAGGTCAAAGGTTAAACCCAAGAAAAGAAAGTTTTGGTGAACTTTGAGGAGCAACGACGCAGCTGCAAGTCACACAGCCTCGAAACCGCCTGATCGAACAAGCAAACAAGAAGGAAGATAAAAAAAGCAACAACTGCCCGCTGCATTGCGTTTCATTGATCAAGTACAGTATTAAATGTTATTACTCGTCAGGCTTTTTGGATCAAAGGCAATTATTCATAATTCACCTCTCCAAAATCCTGCAGCGCTGCTCAGTGTCACAAAAGCAAGGGAGAACACGGAACACAATTTAATGGATTATCTCTTTTTTCCCCTTGTGACACAATGACACAATTACCTTGAAGCTTATTTTCCAGGCGGGGGAAAGAGGATTGGGTGACAGGAAAAATAAGGCGGATATTATGTTCTCTCCTATTTAAGTTTGACAAACTTACAGGCTGGAGGCAAACGTTTTCCCAGTCCTCTCTGTCATGCTTCGCAGTGAGGAGGGATGGGGGTGCAGCGCTGTAGCTACAGGTCATCGTTGCCATGCAGATGAACTAAGTGACAATAATCGAGTTAAGAGGGGAAACAAATGATGTCACGGGCTCACCGAGTGGAACGAGACGAGTTATTTTCCAAAATAATACACGCCAGGGCAGATCAGTTTTATCAGGAGGTGCTTTTGGTGGCGGTGATGCTAATATTTAGCTTAGCTGCGGTGTCACAAGGAGCGTGCTGCTGATGCTGGCACTGTGGTGTTTTTGAGTGTTTAGGTCAGCAGATCTATTCGTGCGAAGCCTCTTTTCTCAGACAGTCAACGGTTTCATCACAATTGGCCTGTGAATATGTAGGCGGTCAGGCTAAGAAAGCTGAATGCATCAGGCTGTCTTTTATAAAATTTCAAACACATTTCATTTGTGTTTCCCTGTGTTTCCCTAACCCTGATCTTTAATAGAAGATAATGTCCTGGTGTTTTTTTAAAGCAAGATGGGGTTGAAATCAGCTAAAATGAGTCAATCTTGAAAAAAACCACAAATACTATGATGTTCCATATAGTCATTTTCAGCCAAAATTTTTGTCTCTTTATTTTCTCTACATTCGTCCTGAGAAAAGCAGCCTGAGAAACACCACCCACAGGAGGTGGCTGGAGCTAATTCAGCTAAGCTAAAACTTTTCCATTCCAGCAGGTGCTGATTTTATCGCTCCTGTCTGCTGATATTAAAGGTCTGAAACAGGTTTCTGGGGTTTCTTAGTGTCAGAAATGTGCGCGATGCTTCCAGGACACACATGCGTTCAGCTGCAAAGAATGTGCTTTGTTCCAGCAAAAGAATGAGACAAAAAGATGAGAAAAGATTAACTTGACAAGGGCTCCACCTGCTCTTGGTTTATTTATCTGACTGACAATGTCGGCGAGAAGAAGTGGGGCTAATTGTTTCGGAGATGAAAAGGTGATAATTATTTCTCCTATAATGCACAGATATGAGCATTTCAAAGAGAATCCACATCTCTAATTCACTACTACTCACTATCTATCTATCTATCTATCTATCTATCTATCTATCTATCTATCTATCTATCTATCTATCTATCTATCTATCTATCTATCTATCCATCTATCTATCTATCTATCTATCTATCTATCTATCTATCTATCTATCTATCTATCTATCTATCTGTCTGTCACATTGCACCATCATTAGCATGTAGCAGCCAGTTGGCCGTGTGCAGGTGGCAATTTCAGCCTGAAAGTTTCCCCGTATCGCCCCATTTTGGCTCTACAAAATAGTGTGCATTTGTGTGTGTGTGTGTGTGTGTGTATTGGAAGGTGGAAATTTCCTAAAATGCACCCCAACAGTAATTCATCACTGATAATCTTAGGATAAAAAAAGGGAGAAATAGAGCCAAAACCTGTTGATTAAACATTACCGAGTACTGCGCTGGGTTAAAACAGCTTAAAGGCATATGGGCGTTTCAGATATTACAGTAAACGATGCTGAACAGTGTCCTCGCCCAGGGCCAGCGCAGTGACTAATGCGCTTAACCATTTAACAGCCTGTATATTTAAAAGGTAAAAAACTGGGGGGGTTGTTTTGTTTGTTGATGTTGTTGTTAGGTTTTTTGTACAAAAAAAAAGTACTAAAAGACAAGGCATTGGTCAAGGAAAACAAATTTATCAGAATCTCCGTTATACGCTGGGCTAGCCAGTCCATGAAAACAGAGGTGATGTTTACTGGCGGGTTGTGCTGACGACGTCTTCGGCATGTTACTAATATGCACTCACGCACTGGCTAAATACCATCAGAAATGATCCTGGCCGCTCTGTCAGCTCATCAGGGTGAAGACAGTTTCTGGGTCAAGCTGGCAGGAGCATGAGAAATGCATTTACTACGCTTAGATTTGCATTAATGCACCCAGGGTCTGTATTGTGTATGGTTCATGTCCCTCACTTCTAGAACAGACCCAGAACACAACAGTGTTGGTTTTCAATCTACATTTACTGCATCATTAGCGTTGCATTAGTGTCTCTCGTCCTGAAATAGCAGGTTGTTCTTCAATAAAGCTTCAAATATGTGCTAAACTAGCATGGCTACGACAAGGGTGCGGGACCATGGCGTTGTTTCCCCCGTGCACTGACAGGAACAACATGGGACCTCGCCATTAGGTTCATTTATTGATGTTTTATGGCAACACATATTGTGGGGGGGTGGGCAGACAATGCTGCCTCTGCCGTGGAAGGAGCTCATTCCCTCTATACTTTCAGGTCAGTGGCTTTCATCAGACGTAATGGGGTGGGGCGTTAAATTATGAATGAAGAAGCACTCTGTGGACGATGCAGATTATTCATCCCTGCTTCCTCCGGAGCCACTTCTCAGCGGAGGGATTTCACACCAGAGGGATGAAGACTGAATTACTCTGAGGGGTAAAATAAGTAGATTACAGGCCTGGTATCACCATCTGGATTATGGACTGGATTTGGGCTTTCCTAACTTCCTAAAATCAACAATACCACACTTGAGTTTGTAGATTTGAACTGAAAACTGCAGGTCTAGAATCTGTTAAAATTAGTCAACATAAATAGAAGAAGAGTTCCATCCCTCCTGTAGTATCTAACTGGTGTTACTGGTCTCTGAATTAAAGATTTATACAATCAGGCCAGCACAAGTCACCACTGCATAGATACTTCCTCTTTATATAAAAGCTTTATTCTGATTAAAAAGAAAGAAACGTTATCCTCAGATGATTATAGTCGACTGAAAACATAATTCCAAATATTCTATTTTTACCAGAGAGATTCTCCTAAATCCTATAAACTGCAGCCTTGTTTTGAAGTCAGCAGGATTAAAAGGTCTGACTGTACAAAGATGAATGATATCAAATCTCACTAAACATGGAAGGTTTCGAATCTCACCCCCATCGGAGGAACAAACTGGATGTTCTTCTGTGCGGTGTGAGGAGGGCTGACATCTTGGTTTTACAGTGGGAAGTCTGCATCAGCTGCGATGATGATGATGATGGCATTCATGATGATGATGGAGAAATGAAATGAGGTTTTTTACTCGGGGAGACTAGCTACTGATGAGAAAACCCATCTTCACCACTATGAAATCTCAGCATTTTATGCCTTTCTTGTTTGATGTGCGTTGATGTTTTTGCTCACCTTTGGGGAAAATCCCTCCCAGGTGTCCCAGTTCCTCCCTCCTGATTATGCAAATGTGTCAGCGAGCGTCTGACCAGAGCCAGATAACAAACGCCGATACCGGGAGGACGTAAATAAGAGCTGGACCCTGTGCTGTTTCCTGTTTGATGGAGGTGTGGGAGGGGGAAAAAAGAGAGCGAGGGAGGAGGGGGGGAGATGAGGCTGAGCTCTGATGAGGATGAATAGTGAGAATAGAAGAAGGGAAAGGTGGAGGGAAGATGGGGGGAGGGAAAGGGTGCAGAGAGGGGTCTGACTCTGGCATAAAAGTAAATTCAGATGCATTATTCATGGCTCTCTGTGTCAAAATATCATTTACGTGTGCTGTGTTGACTCATTGCTCGTAAAATGAGAAGGACATGAAAAGAAAGAAATGGTGGAGGAAATAAACAACTCAGGAGGCTTCCTCTATTCTTGGCCTGAAAAGAATATTTATTAAAAAAAAAACAAAAAAAACACTATCCATTGTGTTCGGCTACAACTTATTAGCCATCAATTATTTACTTTCTCTTGGCTCTTCTGTATCTGTGTGAGGAGCAGCCACCTTGTCAGAGTCTGCGATTCAAGTTTTAGAGAACCGGAGGTTTTTCATAAACATGATTTTAATGATTAAAAAACAAACTTTTCTCTCTCTCTCTCGCTCTCTCTTTCTCTCCTTCTCTTGACCTTAAACACCATGCATGTGCATTAGGTGGAGAGGAGGAGCACTTTCACACCGGCTACAATCCTTCGCCCCTGTGAATCGGTTTGCTGATTTAAATCTGGGCCACAAAAGGCGTCTGTTTTAAGGAGAGATGGAACTCTTCCTCTCCCATTTTCAGATTTTGTGGGTTTTCAGCATAATGAGTGCCACTGGTACAGGATTATCACCAAGGCTCCGCGCTCTCCCTCACTGGGACTGCTGGTTTGACCTGTTTAGTACTTTGGCGCCACAGCACCTCTTACAGGCAAAAAGCGGTATTGCACCACATTTTTCTTTTACCCCTGCATCCTACGAGGAAGAAATGTGCCAAGTTTGGCTTCTTCTGGATCAATTAGATGGCTCATTAACAAAAAGATTTCGATATAACAACAAATATGGTTAATTTTTTGCATCAATTTTAGATTTACAGGATTTAACCTCACTAAACTACACAACTGTGAATGCATCTTAACTTCCCGATGCCTCTGGATTCCTTCTCCTTCACCCCTGCGCGTATGCATGTGTGTGTGTGTGTGTGTGTGTGTGTGTGTGTGTGTGTGTGTGTGTGTGTGTGTGTGTGTGTGTGTGTGTGTGTGTGTGTGTGTGTGCGTGTGTGGGTATGGAGGGGTATGTGTGGATAGGGCTAAGCATGACCTGCTCCACTTTTATTTTGATTTATAAGGCCGGCAGAGAGCATCATCACGGAATCGCTTCATCTTTTCTCCTTTATTACACCACATTTGTTTTCATTTTACTCCCCAGCCATGGCTGAATACATTACAGATTTCCCATGGGGCCATGGGGGACAACAGGATGACAAGGAAGGAATTCTGAGCATGCTTCATCATTAGGTGCATTAGTATTATTTTTGGCTTCGGAATATTATCACGGGATTATCATTATTCCTGATATGGGACACATTTGTCGGAGCTCTGCTGAAGCACTGGTAATCAGAAAAACAATTGTTCTTTGTTGCAGTGGGAGCTGTTTTAGCATCACAAACAGACTAAATTACTTTGTAGAGTTTCCAGAGGTAACAATTTCTGCAGAGAAATCAATATAAAGACATATATGGATGTGTCTGGAACCCTGGTTTTGATTATTTAGATTAGCCAGCGCACTTATGCACATGAGCATGAGGTCTGCCAGTCCAATCATGGCGACTCCTGCGTTGCCTGAGGCACCAAACCTGATTCAGTCCTGGAAGATAACTGAGGAGATGATAATGGCAGAGATGATGGGCCGATTGAGTTTAGCATGCAGAGGTCAGGGCCTGGTTAATGCACACCGTTATATTGTGGAGATCTGAGAGGAGGATGGGGGGGTGCAAGGGTGACGCCGAGACTTGTTTCTGGTCAGTCTGGAAACAATATGAGGTGGGAAATTATGCCCATTCATCATGTTTGTCACATGACTCTGGCATCAGGCCACTTCTGCTTTGCTGAATAATTTCATTTCAAAACTGTCCATTTTTGAAAAAAAGATGAATAATATCATCATTCCTTTAATATCTCCCAAACCCACACACACACACATACACACACAGAGCTTTTTTTCACGTACCCATGTTTATTGTACGGTGCAGGTGACTAACAGTACACCTTTACGTCAGTGGCATTTTGCCACGCCCTTGCTTTAGTTGTGCTGGCATGTCACTTTGCTGTTGTTCATTTCTGGATTTCATCTGCATACGATGTCTTTCACCACCATGCAAGAGGCACAAGGAAGCCATTGAGAGAGGTGAAATGCCTTTTTTAAAGCTCTAACACAGCTGCAGCCTTCACCGTGCGTGCTCAGGCTGGGACCCATCTCCCAACCATTCTGCTTTACTCTCATTCAGCATTCAGGGCCGTCGGTGAAACCGATAGCATCTACATCATTTCAAGGACATACAATAACATCCAGGAGCTCAGCCTTCTTACATGAATACACAGAGAAAAGGTTTCACCAACATAAGGCTGTGATTGAATTCCCAAGGACAAAGGAGGGGGGAGAAACAGAGAGAGCTGAAATGGAAAAGGAGAGCTGAAGGAGGAGCAAGGTGTTTGTGGGGTTATGGAGGTAAAAATGCATCATATTCTGGAAAAGATACGAAAATGAAAGAACACGCTTGCACACGTATGCCCTGAGTGCAGCAGAAACAGACCCCACCCCTCCCGAATGCCCCTCAGATGTATCAGACATGTGTGAAGGTAACAAACAGATCCTCACCAGCCCTGCTATCAGCTATACAGTTCCACATGTAAATTGCATGGCCTCTGCACTGCAGGGAGTGAAATTACTCCTCAGTCCTCACTGCTCACAACACCCCGTATAATAACCCTCTGGTCCTCACTGTCGGACAGTTCTGGAGAATAGCTGTCAATCAAATCAAGGGCAGACAGTATATATGTATTTGGTTACACTACGTTGCAACAGTTGAAACCAGACCAGTGAAATCACAACTGATAGTTTCGATTTGAATATTCCTGCAGTCACACCCATGTCATAGCAGAGTTGTTAGAGAATAACTTTGGTTCTGATGTTACCTGGTTCAAATAGAGTTTATTCATGCTCAGAGGACATTTTTATTTCTGCACCGTTGCAAAGGAGGACGCTTGCATCTTTCGGTAAACACTCCCCTCCAGAGGCCAACAGCTGTACTGCAGTTTGCCGTAAACACGGTTTTCTTTATATTTATTATTGTTTGAAGGACAAACGGTTAAAAAAAACAAATAAACAAAATAGAAAAGCAAACTAGAGCAGGAATTAAAGCGGGTTAGAGGTAACAAGTGACATTTTCCTTTTCTAAACACACAATTGGGCCAAAATGATTTATCAATGAACACATTTATAAACTTATGTAGATACAATCAACTTACTCACAAATCCTAGAAATAAAAGAAAAAAAGTAAAAAGATAGTGGAGAAACCAAACACAACTAACGTGCAACTGTAAATTACTGCCACACGGTGGCAGCACAAGTTTAGAGTAAAACTTAAAATAAAGAAAATGAAACTGTAGAAAATAGTTTAGGCTCTTTCCATGTTTGGGGCCACTGACATTCCTCAGGACATACTGGAGATTTTATTTCATTCTAAAGTTATTTTTAAAACTCGTCAATATGATCTTTACAATAGAGATAATGTCTATAGATTCTCATAACTCGATTTGAAATGGAAGTCTTTATTGTTTTGTGTAAAGTGCCTGTGGGGGCTGGCTGTGGGGCCCCTTCAGGACAGGATCGCCTGTGGGGCCCCTTCAGGACAGGATCGGCTGTGGGGCTCCTCGTGTGTTGGTGGACCAATCTGTAACATCCTGAGTTGATCTCTACTCCTTCCACATCACACAAGGGCGAAATAGCTTTTACAGGGGTGCAGAAAAGGGCTGAAAGTGTGGAGGGTTTTTTTTTTCCACATAAAAGTCTGATTTTAAAAGACAGAACCTGCAAAACGACACATAAAACAGAAATAATGCAATATTTTCATTTTTTATTATACTTAAGCCAGTTTACCTCAATGGAGAGCAGCAGATTGGCTGCTGTCACATGTGACTTGTGTGTGTGTGTCTCTCTCTTTAGGGGGTGGGGGGCAGTACATCTACAGGCAGCAGGACTCAGAAAGCTCAGTCTGTTCTTCTGCAACAGTTTATCCTGACAGAAGCAAACAGAAAAGCGAGACATGGACAAACTGTGTGTGCTGCTGCTCTTGGCTGCAAGCGTCCATCAGGGAGCCACAGGTATGTTTGTTTAGACAACCAGCATCGTCTTCATCCTGACCAGAAAGGTTCATTCCAACTGAAAGTATTTGTATTTATCTGCCTTCGTCCTGCACTTCTTGAACTTTTTCTCCAACGTTCTGCTGCTGGAACAGTGTAATTTCCCCGCTGTGGGACGAATAAAGCTCTATTCTATTCTAGAAGCAGAAGTTTTGTCTGTGCCAGGCCATCCCAGACCAGGTCACTGCTCTCGACTCTTCCTTGTTATCTTATCACGGAGGGGCTGTGCGTCTGATGAAGAATGTCCTGCACAAAGTAACTGCTGCGTGTTCGACTGCGGAAACATTTGCGTCCCTCCTGCTTTTGGTGTAAAAAAAAAAGGTTTATTTTCCAGACTTGTTTTGCCCTTAAAATCCTCTGAAGGCGGACATGAGCATGTGTTTGTCTCCGTCTTCCCCACAGAAAAGCCAGGAACGTGTCCCCCGAGATCCCCGGACATGGTGGGAGTGTGCGCTGACCTCTGCATGAACGACAGCGACTGTCCCGACTGTGAGAAGTGCTGCTCCAACGGTTGTGGTCATCAGTGCACCGCGCCGCACTGGTCGGGGCCACGGCCCCTTGCCAGTGGGCCCCGTTGACCAGACACCCGCACAAATCTGACCTGAAGTGCCTACTCAAAAAAAAAAACCAAAACCCAGATGTGTGGTGACACCCTATTAAAGACCTTTTGGAAACCTGTGGAGGTGCCTTGTTGATCACTGTGCCAGGTAGAGCTCGGACCTCGGACCTCTGCCAGCAGACCCTAGAGTCGGCTGGGCCTGACACCGTATCCGGCTGCAGGGGGAGGCTGTGCAGCTGACCGCGTATGAACACTTGGGGGACGTTTTAGCTGAAGCTCCTGGTTGTTGCAGAGCGACAGTGTTTGCTCTCCTGGAGCTGGTGGGACACCGTGTCCGTTTCTATCAAACCCTGTTATCTTCCTGGTCAATGTGACCGCTTTTCCAAGGTAAAGATGTCGTACTTTTGGTTTTTTTCCATATATATTTGCGGGAAAATTACATGACCTGTTCCGCTGATACCCTTGGTTAGCAAAATCTACTAATTTAATTAAATTTATTAAAATGTATTGCTTTTAAGGTCCTCCCAGGACAGTTTGACCCAGACACATTTAGTGGTGCAATGGGTCACAACATTGCACAACACACACACACACATTGAGGAAAAAACAAAAATGCTGCTCATTTTCTATCTCCCAGTGTTTTAGGTGTTAATAAACAGCAGAATTAAATGAGTATTTATTCTTTTTTATTAAAGGTGGAAAGGGGACAGTCCTAACTGCTCACTCACAGTCTCATGTGTACACACACACTTGCACATACACACACGCAAACGCTAAACCCTCAGAATTTCTTTTTGCTCAAACTCAAGGCAATAGATTATAAAGGCTGGCAGAAACATGCATCAATCAAAGTGCAAAATAAATAGAGAGAAAACTCAGGGTTTGGGCTTGCACAATGTGTGGCTTGCATCCTTCAGACCAACAAGTGAACATTTTCTCATGATCGAGAGGCTTCAACCAAACCAGAAACTTAAAAACAGGCCCCTGATGCAGTTACAGCTGCAGCCGCCAGCGCTGTGGTTCCACCTACCAGACTGGTATCACCCTGAGGACAACCCTCTAGTTCTAAATGATCTGTTGCAGTGTTTGACTCAGTTCCTCCCTGAACGCTGCCTCAGAGCGGCGGCACGCCTCTCATCCTCCGGATGACGTTGGCTATGCGTTTGGCCAGGCCCTGGCTGGCCTCTTCCACCTGGAAGCTGCGGGTCAGTAGGTTGTAAAGCGAGCCGTATCCAACGGCCACCACGGTGCAGGTCAGGCAGATGACGTTGTACGGCATGCTGAAATCCGGAGTGGGCAGGTTGACCAGCAGGGGCTCCGTGTATATTCGCGTGAAGTAGGTGGTTTCTTCTTGGTTTGGGAAACTGCAGGGAGGTTGGACATGTGGACTCTCCACGCAAATGCACCGAAACAACACGCGTTCATAGCAGGAGCCGTGTACTTACAAGCTGCTGAAAAGTGGGCGTTCCTGAGTCATGTTTGTATCCATGGCGACGATGCTCGGCACAAGGGAACTGATCACCGAAGAGCTAAATGTTCAGGAACAGCAGTGAAACCATAAGAAATGAGGATGTAGAAAAAAAACCTTTTTCTTAAATTAAAAAAAAACAAAAAAGAGAGATGCATACCCGACATAGAAGCCGTGGTTGGGATCAGGAGTGTATTCGGTCCATTTGAGCAGCGCCCTCTCGAACTGCACGGTCACTTCGGTGACAGAAATGGGAGGAAGCTGAATCAGCATCTCCAACAGGTGGGGCCTGACGCGGTCCTTGGACGGCTGGTAGTGGATGTAACCTGAGGGAGCCACAACAGAGGTGTGTGTGGGTGAGGCCTGTTGGAACGCGCAACAGCGTGACGGCGGAGCTGCGGGAGCTCGTCCTCCTGCCGGGACCCACTGGGCTTGTTGTCCTTTCCTTTACTGGTGACGGTGAGCGTGTGGACGTAGAGACGCAGGTACCAGGGCACCGACTCCAGCAGCAGCACTGGGAAGGCCCGGTAGGGGTGGTTGTTGTACACCAGCGTGTGGATTTCGCCCGTGTGCAGCCCGTAACCAGCCACGTAACGCTCGGCGTGGAGCAGCGGACGCAGCATGTCCCCTGCAGGAGGAGCAGAAGTTCAGATATTTAAGGTGACTTGTGTTTTCAGAACAAAAACAGCCATTAACTCTTGCTTGTTCGTATGTGATTTTACTAAAATAATCAGGACTACTGGAGCGCCGGTTACTGCTTCTACTCACCCTCATTGGATTTCCAGCGGATCAGCAGGTTGAGCGAGTGCGTCATGCCAAAGGTGTTCTTTTGTGTCAGATCGTAGACAGAAAAGGTCCGCCTGTCCCCCAGTGCAACAGCCTGGCTCAGCAGAGGAGTGGCGGGACTCACCTCGAGATGCTCACCCTGAAAAACAGTCAGCATCGCACGAGGACCTTCACTGAAGCTAGAATTCTGAGGAGGCTCAGGCGAATCTGGTTGAAAGAATAAAAACCTGAGGGCTGTCGGTGATGTCCACGTAGATTTTGCTGGAGGAGGCCAGTGGACAAGCTTCAGTCAGGGTCCGTGAAAACATCTTAAACAGGGACCACTCTGGAGAAACACACATTTCTACACAGTTACAGTGTCATTGTTGCTTTTAGGTTCAACAAAACAAAGCCGAAAGGCTATTTTTGTTCCCCTGATTGTCCCTCCTTAAATTTCCTTAACAAAAAATCTTTCTTTGCTCCATTTGTAACCTCATCTGTGATATTAGAAATCCATAGATGGAGGGGAGGCGATATTTCCTCACCACGTTTTCCCTGCGCACGAGATGTGGCGGTCAAAGACCACGTCTAGTGTTTGTCTCAGCTCCCAGGACGCCGCTTTGCACTCCCAGTCATGACACACGGGTCTGATGTGGACTGCCTGGGAGTGGAAACTGCTGTGGAAGAGTTTCTCTGACTTCAACAGGACCGAAAGGCCGGCCTGGGAGCACACCACCGCAAAAAAATCAGCAGGATGTATAAAACAACAATACTGCAAACACGTCTGTCAAATAAGAGGAATCTGAAGAGAGACAAGATGCACAGCAGTCACTCACGGCGGAACCACACGGCAGCAGTTTCTTCCAGGGTGTTAAATTCTCAGTGCAAACTATTTCTCGAGGAAGGGTAGCATAGCGGAGGAAGCGGTGGTCTGTCCCTTCGAGTTCAACCCGAAAAAAACAAAGACATTGGTCATAAATGACACGCTGCACAGAACGTCTTAAAAAGTACCAACGTGAAAGGACACTTACCATTTCCTATGCCCAGAGGTTTGAACGACGCGCTGGGCTGAACTGTGTTGGTGGAGTCGATGAAGTTCAGTGAAGCGCAGAAAATCCCCGACAGAACATTGGTCAGCTCCTTCCAAGTCCCATCCACACTGAAAAAGGCCAAGAGATCATTCCTTTCCGGTATATGTGTTATAATAGCTCTGGCGAGCAGCAGAGAGCCGTCCTCACTCTGTCACAGAGTCCTGGAACCAGACCCAGAGCTCAGCGCCAGGAGGGGCCGGCTGGTAGGGCTGCCCCCACTGCATGGTCCTCCAGTAGCCCTGCGTGAAGGAGATGTGCAGCTCTCGCACTGAGAACTTGGAGATGACCTGGCCCAGAGACTTGGGGAAGAGGCCGTAGTGGGACACTGAAAACAACAATGTGATTTAACGTTTTGGGAGGGAAGACAATAAGTGGTCCTACACAGAATCACGCTAGTCCCATTATATAGCCTCAGAATTCTTCTTATACATACCAAATATAACAATTCACGTGTAAAATATCGTAGTATTTAAAAAAAGCTTCTACATGCAGTGAAATTATAGGTTTTAGAGACAAAATCTTTGTGCATGAAATGAGGCAAATGCTCTGTAACGAAAGCTAACAGTTAGCTACCTTTGTTTTCTCTGAAATCAGTTTTCCACAGGGTCCGGAACTGGAAGCTGGCATATATATCTCCAGAATGTAATGGTCTAATGACCAATTCCTCCTTAAAATCATCTTCTGGCTTTGTTACCGATGCAGGAAACACCGTTTGGTGGCTTAAATAATCCAGTTTCTCGGTCGCAGCATTACCGGCAGCAGCGTTCCCAACATCGGTCTCTTCCCACCGCCTCTCTGCCTTTTGTTCTGCTGCTTCTGTGACTGTTTGTGGATTTACTGATGCAGAAGCATCCTGCCCGACAGGTACTGTCGCTTCTTGACTGTCTGAAACAGTAATCAATGACAGAAATAAAATACTCAGCGGCACAACCGCGCACCTGCGATCTGCCATTTTTCTCTTCCGGTGCTGGTTTACTTCCGCGTTTTACGTCACGCATGAAAGCAGCCAATCACAGGCTTCCTTGTGAATTCCTCCGGCATTGATGAACCTCTGCTTACAAATAGATGTTTTCGCAAGTAAATTAAAATATAGAAACATAAGCTTCCTAACCTGACTAATAATACCCAAGTAACGTCTCAAATGTATTCAAAACATTCAAAATATGAGTGTATATCAGACATTTGTGTCTTGTCTGTGGAACTATATATGCTGTCGATAAGCTGCGATTTCAAACCGCTCTGGAATTAAATAGAAAAAGTGCAAATAGGCTCTCTTGTGCAATGTTTATTATAGTTGACTTGCTTAGCTTAATTAAGAAAGAGTCCGCATCATCTTCATAAATCCGTGAAATTAATTCCAATATGACAACGTCAAAATTAATAAATCATTAATGTAGTCTATTACCTGCTTCATCTCATCAGTGTTTCTCATGGTTGAGCTCTTAATTACAGATCTAAAAGCGGGTGTGTGACTTACAGAAGGACGTGTTTGTGCAGAAAAACAGCGTGGATATCAGTCTTGTGTGCAGCACGGTAGCTGTGCTGCACATTGGTCGTGTTGCTGGACAGGGACGGGCACCAACGAGGGCATATCACCCCTCCCACATTCACACACACACACACACGCACGCACACACACACACACACACACACACACACAGTGAATTTGTGCTCAGCCATGGCTCCCTGGTAGATGCTCAAAGCGGCTGTTGTCGGAGCGAATTAGATCCGCGCTCGCTCGCTGCTTCTCTCCCTCCTGACCTTGCCTGCCTCCGCTCGGCTTTTCAATATTTTATTCAGAATTCCTGTGCTGTCTCCACATGGCTTCATCTGACGGGCTAGACGGCTGTCTGCAGCGAGGCAGATCTCAAAGTGACCCGAACATACTCACCGAACCGGGCATCGATTTGGCTCACGGCACAGGTAAGACGTCATTGTCTGCAAATGTATGGATCCTATATTCATATTCTAACGTGTTGCCGGTTCTATTAAGATGCAGCTGGGTTTTTCTCTCTCTCTCTCTTTTTTTTTTTTTTTTTTTTTTGGTCTTTGTGGTATTACCAAAAAGACAATTATCGCGGCTGCTCGCTTCCCCCTGGAATAAAAACGCGCACTGAAACACTGAATCACGGTGCTGCAAATTAAAAACGAGTGTGCCATATCGGTGAGTCAATGGCTGCACGCTCCGCTGGATCTGTGGATTCTACCCAGTGTTGATGCACGGCTGGGGCCGTAATACATTTAACGTGCAACAATTAGAGCGGAGTGTCCGGAGCGCAGCGCGTCTATTTGTCTTCGGTACGTCCGCATGCGTGTGTGGTCCGCGCTGCCAGCCGGAGTGGAGCACTGCTGGGTGCCTTACATGTGAGTCACCATCTCGGGGAGCGTTGTGCATCCTTTTCCATCCTTGCTCGGTGTGTGTGTGTGTGTGTGTGTGTGTGTGTGTGTGTGTGTGTGTGTCAGAGCCTGCTGTATTGATAGGACTGCCAACCCCAGCCCCCTCTCTTCCCCACTCGGAGCGTCTCACTGTCTCTCTGTTGAGATCCCTGACGTTGATATATGTGGAGACAGCTTCCAATCCTGCGCAGGTATGGGCTGGGAGAGCTTCCCAACATGGAGCCCTGGCTTCTCTCCTTGGCCTGTCAGAGCTCCTCTCTGTTTCTAATGAATTGATCCCTCATTAGTGAGAGTCCGTCAGGGAGCAGTCCAGATCTGATGAACTCCTGCAGAACAAAAAAAAGCCAACACACTCCATGTGCATCTTCTGCTTGCAGAAAATTATACATCTGTCTTATCAAGATTCATACAAAAAAAGTGGATGGGCTGGATTTTTTATGTAAGTGAGTCTATTTATGGCGGTGTGTGGGCTTAGGAGCAACCGTTGCTCACTCCCACGCACGGCGGCTTTTTACGCAAACGAAGAACGCTCGGCTAAATGATTCATAAAAAGAGAAGAAGCCATTCACCTTTCGGCTCTTTGCTGCTTTTTTCTTTCATCCCGCATCCTTGAGATGGCACCTGTCTGCACTCATCGACTGTGTGTGTGTGTGTGAGGCCTGGATCCGACCCTCCTGTGTGTGACTGCTCACACACCTGAATAAACAGCTCAGCCGCGTGGTGATGAGTGATGAAACTACCGAGCGACACAAGAGCGCTGCTGCGTGCTGGCGTCACGCGCCTGATGCCAAAAGTCCCCCCACTGGGCCAAAGCAGCCCCAAGAGTGCCCCAGTGGATGGTGGCTGGTGTCTGGGACGCCCGTCCTGGCCAGAGGATTACGCTGGATTGCCCCCTCCCTCAGCGCGGCTGCTGCAGAGATGTGCAGCACAGAGGACAGGAGTCAACAGAGACCCATCCCAGTTCTAACCAGGACCACCAAGGTGCTGCAGGAGAATCTGGGAAGGACTCGGTCCTACTGTCGCAACACTCTGGATATGTGTGCAAAGATGTTGTATCAGTTCCAAACGGAGAGTTTCGGAGACCCGTGCTGCTGGCAGATGATGAGCGCAGTCATAAATACACGCCTCCCCCTCCAGCTAACAGTGTGGAGAGGACACCTTGAAGTTCTGCTTGCTTTCGTGGCCAATGGCATGATTCTTGTAGCACGATGTAGAAGTTAGCTGAGGAGCATCGGAGCATCCAGTCTGCAGTGAACGTCAGACACCTTCACCGCTGGTGTCTGCATGTCAGAGCCTGATTCAGGGGCTCCTCCTCATCCCGATACCCAGATCTGGCCCTCAGATCTGACAGAGAAACCATCTCTGAGGACTGCAGGTGTAAGCAGAGCCCAACTCCCAATGCACAGTCACATCAGACCACGTGGAAGCTTGGCTATGACTCACTCCAAACCACCGTCTTGTACGTAATACCTCCTTTTTGTGGAGGACTTGATGAGTAAATATGTAAATTTGTGACTCAGCCTTCGGTGATGGGCTCATCTTTTATTGAGGCTTTGCGTAACATAAATTATGAAGTTGGCGTGGAACAGAAGGATCTGTGAGCATTGTGGATTTATTCAAACCGTTAGCCATTTAGCTCTCTGGGGCATGAACTTGTTGCTCTTCCATCTATGAATAAAAAGGCCATCAAGAAGAAGCACAAATTATCTTTCAGTTGCACAAAAATGTGAGAATGAGACAATGAGGCGCTTTCTAATCAAAACTAGGTGAAAGAAAGGCAGAACGGTTAAATAACGTGATGCACAACACGTGCCAACAACTGCTGTCAGTCCCTTTTTTAAGCCTGACAGAATCTATGGTGGCCCGCAGGGGACATGTTTGTTCTCTGTGTCTGTAGCTTCTGTGTGTAATTGTGATCTACTTTCATCGTAGCTGTTTTAGGAAAGAACTCTGTTTTTTTTAAGGCGCCTGCTTAATTCTTCTGCCACGATACAAAAACAAATAATTCAAAATTATGTCTAGGCTGGTTTTCCTACTGTGAGAGACACTTAACTTTGTATTCCAGTTCCAGACTAGTGTAGAAACATGATGGAGCAGCAGTCTAGACCCCATTTTTAGTTCCTAAGTTTAGGTTTAACTGGCAGGTTTTAAACTCACAGCTCCAGGCTTTGTGGCTCTGAGAACGCAGCAGATGATGAGGATAATGGAATAATGCGAATCTCCCAGAAGACCCACCTGACTAATTCAGCCATGCTTCCTATTCCGAGGAGACTCAGGCCAGAGTCACGACTGTTCCCCCCAGCCGCTCTCGAGGGGCCCGTGAGTGAGTCAAGGCCACCTGTTAGCAGCGTAGCCACTGGAGGGCCATTCATTCCTCTCCTCCGTGGTGCACAGTGGTGTCCACAGAGGCCAGCTGGAGACGCTCGCTGAGGCCCACGCCGGCTTCCTGGTTTCCTTTACTCTGCTTTATTATTAATTCATGCGGTTCAGACGGTTGGAGGCAAATCCTTCAGAAAGAACTCGGTGTGTTCAGAACCA
This sequence comes from Tetraodon nigroviridis, assembly GCA_000180735.1. Taxonomy (NCBI): domain Eukaryota; kingdom Metazoa; phylum Chordata; class Actinopteri; order Tetraodontiformes; family Tetraodontidae; genus Tetraodon; species Tetraodon nigroviridis. Next base: position 22,290 of record CAAE01013911.1, on the reverse strand, counting down.
CAAACATGCTGTCCATCCGTCATTGGTTCTTTTTGTTCTTTTTAAGCTACTGATGGGTTCAGGAGCTTCTAAAGACGTTGGAGATGGTTTTATAGACTCAAGGAAAATAAGTGACAGATGATTAGAATGAAATTTCAACCACATTTACTGACACCGAGATTTGAGGATTGTCTGAGAAAAACGATTTTACAGATCTGACGTTTGAGGTTTCAGATCATTTCTTGTCAGAAATAAAATAGGATGTGCACAAATGTGCTTTTAACAGCATGTAATATCCTATTTATGTCATCGTTGCTGCAGGTTAGGGTTATGTGGCCTTCCATGATATTGCTATGGCAGCCCAGAGTGGACAAACTTTAACACAACCTTGCTGTAATCTTTCATCATTTAAAGAAAAGAGATTTAGAATTGGAGTCTGAACATGTCACTCTGGGGTTGGGACAGGAAGGTGAGGTGTAGTCTCACCCTTGGATAGTCAGGGATGCTGAACCTTTTAACGGGATGTCAGCAGGGTTCCTGGAGGATCTGGGGAAATCCTCACCGTGCTCACTAGACGTATATTTGAAACTTTGCCGAAGAAATAATGACAAGCTGAAGAAAAGTGCCCGTTTTTTGCTTCACTAAGTGACATCTGCAAAAGACTTTCCTCTGGAGATAACAGCCCTGGCTTGATTTCAACACCGCTCTCCTGTTTATGAAGGGGACCTGTTGAGATTTCCATGACAGATCTCTCGCTCATCGTCTTCAGGTACACCTGTACAGGGACCGTCTATTTCATCCATTCTGTCTTTCTTTTTCTACAGTTTCACCGCTAAAATAGCTTTTCATTGTCGGGTGTTTATAGAAAATCCTCCCAGCATCGGGCTCAGATCATGATAAAATACGAGCAGTCGGATCAGGAAATCCTTTCCTCTGTGCTGGTCTGAATCGCTGCTCTCTCACAGCTGAGAGCGCACAACTCTTTTCCCTGCAGACCCTCACTCTTGTCTTTCAGACGCACATTAAAATGGAGCAGAAAAACGACAGCGGTTGTTACAAACAGCCTCACTTTGCTCCCGATCCCCATGGGCAAAGGCCAGCCGAGCAGGCGTTTGCTGGTGTTTGAGATCTGTGGTGGTTGGCCTCGCCTGCATGTCAGCCGGATTTCTGATCCGTGCTTTGACTGATATTCTGTGCCAGAGCGAAAATACGCATTTCTGCAGCGTCGGGTAGCTGAACAGGCAGCCCCAACACCTGTCAGAGACAGGGGCGTAAAGGGAGGACGCGCTGGAGCCATTTAGCCTTTAAACGCTGAGGTTAAATGGAGTTCAGGAAGTCGTACGCACCTTCTCTCTGGTGAGAGAGCTGGGAGGTGCCGCAGGGAGCTCTCCTGGGCAACAAGACGGCAATTTTTCTTCCCTTTGTGAGCAAAGGGGGAGAATTAGTGAGGCATAGAGAGAAGAGAGAAGCAGCACAAAGACTGAAAAAGGAGAAGGACGATGAGGAGGAAGAAGCTTCTCTGAAAGGGAGCCAAGAAGTTGTCTTAGCGCTGAGATGATGGAGGGTCTGTACGGCGGCTCATTAACACGGAGAATGCACTCAGATGATGAGCAGAGGGGCTTCCGCTGCAAACGGGACAGTTTTAGTCTTATTTTTTGGATGATCTCTCTAATCTCAAGAGCCTCATATTTAAATTTTAAATAAAAAATGTTTGTTGGAGTTATTGATTCGTCAGGTTATATAAATATACAAATAAACGGATTTTGGTGAGAGCAGGGAAAGGCGTAAGGCCCTCCGCGGAGCAATGTTTGATTAGCACTTTTGCTATTGTCTCCACCAGGGCCTCTCCAGAGATGCTAAATTAAATACATAGCTGGATCAAATAGCTGCGCTGGAAGATCCACCATCATAAAAAATAAAAAGAATGGAAGCCTTTTAGTCTGTTGTTACTCTGGCTGTGTTCAGCTGAAGGAAGCCTGTTCACAATCACTTCATTTCCCACCGTCTGCAGAACAAAGGCTCGCCGCTCCAGTCGATAGCCTTTAAACGGTGAAGGGAAATCCAACCGCTGGCATTTGACACCTGCCGAGGGATGATACTTTAATTTGACGCATCTTGCGCTCGTGGGACGTCCTGCACGTTCCAGAGTTTCAGCTCTGCGCGTTTCTGCTGACTGAACACCGGTGCAGGATGCAGCTCTGAATGAACCTTTGTCTCCATCTTTCATTGTTGGCAGATTCAAAGGCCGCTCCGCCGTCTGATTCCTTTTTACTCTCAAAGTGATAAAAGAGTACTGTAAGAAAAGCTCTGCAAAACCAGAACGATAAACTGAAAGAAAGAGGCTCCCAGAACGTGGCACAACATATGAAAGTAAACCTTTTATGCACGACGGCAACAGAATGAAACCGCGCAAAGGGAAAGCTGCTGTTTCAGCGGAGCCCGTTTCAGCACCACGGACAGCGCCCGAGTCGTGTCCTGTGTGCTGATGAGCCGCTCCTCCGTCACAGACGCCCAGCGCTGGATCTGCTGGGAAACACAGCTTTCTTGGCTTCTCAGAACTCGTGAGTCACGGGCCGAGACGCCTCTCCGAGCGTTTTCATTTAATCATCCTGCAGACGGGACGGAAGCCAACAAAAAGCCCAACTGTGGCAAAACCGGCAGAGCAGACCCTCAGCTTGTTGCTGAGGGATTCATGGCTTCTTCAGAAGCCTCTTAGTGGCCCATTAATAGGCCTTCACTTGTCAGGCTACCAGATAGCATGTTTTTGGGCTGGGCTAAACTTTTACAGACCGAGGTAGCTTTCACTGTGGAGCTGACTCATTTTTCACTAGTCAGTCCAAAACAAGCTTCAAAAGAGCAACATGTTTGTTTATTCACAGGCAGAAACCTGTGGATCAGATGCCGAATCAAGCCTTTCTGACTTAAACTACATCTACCTACAAGGAAGTACTTAAAAATGTGACTTAAGTAGCTAACTGCAATAGTTGTCCCACTTCAAAGGTGCTGTTTGTATAGTTGTATGACCCCATGTCCCCAGCGTGCCCCTGATTACATGCATGGAGTGGCTGTTGAAACAGTTATTACATGTTGTAACCATAAATACAACTGTGCATGCCCGCAATTAATGAGGCGACTGTAACCATGGCACGCTGACACGTGCTCATAATACCCGGCCACTGTAAATTTCATTGCAGGCGGGATGTTATCGCACCGTGCAGTAACGCCCCATGAAACCATGATAGCATTTTTATCCTTTTTCCCGGCAGCTTCCTACACCCACACCCCATTACACTCCACAACCCCCTGCCCTGGTTCCAGCCCCCACCTGAGCAGTTTGTTGGGGCTCAGAAACATCCCACTCTCACGCGAGGATGAATGGAAGGTCCTCGCCGTGGGACCTTCGGTGGGGCTCGGAGTGTTTGTTACCTCCTGCCTTTGTCTCTCCTGCCTCTCTCAGGGGAGACGGGAGCACGGTGGAACCATCGCGCTGGCCTCCCAGAGGCTTCTGCTTTTCTTGTAGAAACAATTCAAATCGTGCTCCAGCTGACTAAGTCCTGGTGCTGGTTTGCGCAACCAGACTCCAGAAGATGTAAACACAGGGTGCTGGAAAGTGTTAGCGATGACAAGTAGGCCACCAAGGGTGGATCAACACCTTCAATGCCTGAACTAGGGGTCAGTCAGATGTAATCACTCTAGTTCGGAGAGATTCCCAGACACAATTGCGCTTTCCTCTGTTTCTGGTGATGAGCAGATGTTCGGGACATTTTCCGGATCTCGCCCTGTTGTGTGGGCGGTGGGAAATGCACTTTTAACGGGAACACTGTGGGTCGATGTGATGAGTGCAGCGAGGCTTTCCACAGCCTGTGGAATCAGAGGCGTGTCCGTGACACACTTATTTTTTGACATAATGGATCAAATGTGCACACGTGCACATTTGGGGGCAGAGAGGACAACAAGCAGGAGGATTCCAGGCGGGTCTGGGTGCAGGTTGTTCCTCAGTCCTACAGGAAGGAGTCATGACAGCAGGGCAACAGTCCAGTGTTTCCATTAATGCGGAAAAATTCCCTGGAACCCAAATGCAGCATTTTCAGCATCTGCAATTTCAGGCCTTCTTAAATCAAACAGAGCATTAGAATCGACTTTCTTGTCAAAGGCAGAAGATCTAAGCAATACAAAAATATGCAAGCTAAGTAGTAAGTGTGTCATTGAATTGACTTGTGAGGATCACTCAAAAAGAAAACAGTAAAGCATTCTGACTGAAACATGACTCAACCTTTAAAAACATTCCAAAATACCCAAACTCACACTTTGTCACAAAGGGATCGGGGCCACTTCCGAACCATCTCTGAAAAAACAGCCATCATTGCTCATTATCCACGCCAACATATGGGAACTAACGAGGACCTTGGGCGCTTTTCTGCTGCTTTGCTGGCTTCAGTAACATCATTTCGGTCCCCTGATGCCAGTTGGCCACATGCTGGCGCTTCACACTCGGGCTGTGATTGCTTTGATGAGTGTCATGAGCATGACCTTTGCAGACTCATGCTCGGCAAAACATCATGCTACTTCACTGGACACTGTTGTTTTCCTTTCCCAAAATAGTTGGACAACGTGGATTTCAGAACGTGATGTTTCGTTGGATCAAGTCTGCTGAGGAATTGTGCTTGTTTGGAGGGATAGTTCGACTCCTGAGTGAGCGGAGATTCAGAGTTCAGGTTATTTTCCTGTCTATGCGCCTTTTTACTTGAATCTTGTGCGACTTCGGTGCTTCTTTTATTCGCTGTCATTAGCTGCGAGCCCCGACTGTGGCCGTGCCCCTCAGGCTAGGGGGCTACAGGCAGATGGCAGCACAGTTGTAAAGCCTGGGGGGCAAAGCGAAGAGGTTAGCTGGCGCGGAGGCCAAAGACGTCACGGTGCATTCAAGGGCACATTGTGTGCCGCGCTTGTGCCGAACGAGGCGAGAGTCTGGCAAAACGTTGAATAAAAAGAGCAGTCAAACTTAAAATGAAAGCACGAGCAAAATGTTACAATATCAATTTTGGGCCGTGTTAAAGGCCCAAAAGGCCATGTAATCGTTTGATCTGTCTGGGAACTAACGGTCCAGGTCTGCTGGTCCTGTTGGGGGAGGAAAGATCAGGACCAGGACCAGCAGCAACAACTGGATCCTGGAGACCACGGAGGTCCCAGCAGGCTCGGCAATCATTTAGTCATTTAAATGTAATAATCTCTGTTTGTTTCAAATCGCCTGAATTACAGTAGGAATTCTCCTGGGCTGGTTTTATTTTATCCAAATTTAAATAGAAAAGATCTGGGTCTTCGCTGTGCCTGAACAAATAGCAACAAAACAACCCTTGAGCCTTGAATGATGCTTCGTCGCAGCGCAGTATGCACATTTTTGGAAAGAAAATATTTTCGGCTTCGATCAACCGTCCTCAAACATCTCCTTTCTGTCACAGATCTGAGGACTCTCGTCGTTTGTGAAGGCGGTTTGAGAAAGTCGTGCGAACTGTACTAGAAATGCCAACAAACCAACACAAACCTGCTTGAAGACATGCTGAAGCGTGTTTGAGAGCTTCGGGAGGAGTCGTCTCCTCAGGCTCGTACTCGTCTCTCAGCGTGGATCCTTTTCAAAGGTCACAGTGAGGCGGCGACGGTAACGTGATGGTCACACTGGGCCCGTTTGCACCAGCAGAAAAATCTGATAACTGGGAGTAATCAGATCAGAGTAACGACCAGATCCGATGCGTTTTCATGCACTTCAGAAGCGTGTTAATTGGAAAACCCTGGTTTGCATGAGTCAGTCCGTTTACCGGAGTGTTACTGTGGTGGACAACTCAAACTTCCTTCTCCTGACGGCACCTACGTGTTCAGAGGTACTTCCAGATACGACCGGCACCTTCGCAGATGTAAAATAATTAAACTAATCAAGCAAAAAGACCCGGGGGCATCAGGGGAAAATAGAGGTACGTTAATCCCATTTTCAAATACCTCTGATCAGTCGTATCTCATCACCCTGGTTCCTAGATGTAAACGTGTAAATGTTCTTTCTTGCATTTTAATGCATTGCGGTCCTGTTGAGAGCATCTGGAAGAAGGCGGCGTGAAGGCACGCAGTGGAGGGTGAGGGGATGAACGTGCTGGGAAGCAGGTTAAGTGGGTGTGGTCCCCCACGTCACACTAACCCCCCCCCCCCCTTCCCCCCTCCCGTCCGCCGAGTGACCTTATCATACGTTTTCATCTTTACTGGCAGTTATCAGCCATCAGGATCAGAAGTCGCCGCCGTGCTTCCCGATGAGAGTTTAATCTTTCATGGAGAGCTGCAAGCTTGACTGGAATCACAGCGTGTGTGCAGGCTCCCGTTTGATCAGGTCCACGCTTTCAGCAGAAAACAGAGATTTAATAAGTCCCTGTTTCGGTTTGCTATTTTCATTTGAATTTGGCAGCGCTGTCCACGTGGCAGGAGGTGTCCGTTCCTGCTCGCCTGACATGTTTTCCTACATCATCTCCACGCGCGGGTTGCTTCTTCCTAAATCCCGTGTGCAGGCCAGACTCCCGTCCGTCCCTCTCAACACCCCACCTTCTATGAAAAATGAACAGTTACTTGATATGCATTAGAAATAGCTCCTCCGTGATTGGACGAGCCCCGACTCCCCTGCAAGCTCTTCCGTATAGCAACAGCCCCCACCCATCCCTCCCTCCTTGTCTCCCTGAAACCCCCCTTCTCTCCTTCGCCACCCTCCCGCCTGCTTCCCCCTTCATTTCCACACGCAGACGGAGCTCTTCCTCCACGTGGCTTCATCCCCCCTTACCCACAATGCACTGCTGGCGCTGCTGCTGCTTGCTGTGAATATGGCGGGGCAGTGTCTGACTGGGTGGGGTGGGGTGGGGGGGGTTCTCCTTTAGGCTGCAGGCCGGCTCGGCTCCCCCCGCCGGCTCCCTCTTCTGCGGCAGCATCTGGATGTGGTCACCATGGCAACAGCAGCGAGCCTGACCCCTCCTCCTTCCCCCTCCCTCCCTTCCACAAACACAGCTCCTCCGCCCCTCCCTCTCCTTCACCAAAGCTTTTTTTCATCCCTCTCTACCGAGCGGGTGTGTTTCCTTCAAGCTTGACCTGATTCTGCGCGTGGCGTCACGCCTGCCGTCACCACACGCAGGCCGCGCTAACGCCACTGAGCAACGGGCCTGTGTGGTCAACTGACCTCTTTCCTGGAAGTCCGACGGTCCAACCAAACAGAACATCACGTCCTTCCACGGAACCGCCTCTCTTCTTCAGCCTTTATTGCACTCCTCCTTTTTATTGCCCTCCTTGATGTGTGTGTGCTTTGAAGTCAGCAGAAAGGAGCCGACTGTATCATCCCTCCTCCACCAGCCCCTCTAGAAGACCCTCTTCCCCTTCCTCCCTGCACCTCCTCCTCCTCCTCAGCTGAATATTTGAACAAAGACATCACGCCTGTGAAGCCGTCGGGCTCCTGGAAGCTGAAGAATGCACCCCTCAAAGCAAGCAGCCTTCTTGTGCGTTTACTCATCTTCTGCGCTCTTTCCGGAACTGTGTCCAGGCAACCCTGTGTCAGCGTGCACACATAGACGTGTGGGCCCACGTGTTAGCCTAATGTGGGTCACTGGCATCACGGATTGAAAGCCGCGTTTCCTTTAAAGCTGGGAACGGGATCAGGGACGAGGACGATTCTGAATCAGGGATCATCTTCTCACCGAGAGCCGTGATCAATGAAATCAGGAGGAACTTGGAGACCTGCTACTATCAGACAATCGTGTCAGTGCTCATGAGCACGTGTGACGACACCTCACTGTTTCCTGCCAGCTAGGAAAACAGAAAGTGGAACGCTGTGCTGAGACACGAGCGGTTGGTTCGTTTTCTGTTGCGTCAGCAAAATAACGATATTATTATTTATAAATATCTCTGCTCCATTTGAATCTCAATCAGTTTCTCCTGAATGTCCCTGAGCATCATGAGTAATTTGGAATTGTCTGAGACTGACGGAAGCTTCGTTCTCTTCTGATTTAACCTTTTGTAAAGCAGGAGATGTGACAATGTTTCCAGCCTCGTTAAATCAGGAACCTGTAAAAGCTCTGGCAATGATTAGACCTCTGGTCTGACAGGATGTGTGTGACCTTTACCAGCCGCCGGGAACCTTTTCATTGCTGTGGTCTATAGGATAGGAGGTATTTTCTGTTCATATTTAAATGAAGGTCGGTCTGCTATCATGTGTGTGTCCTGTCTGTCTCAGTGTGTTGCTGTACCTCAGACTGAACCAAACACACCCCCTTTTCTGGCTTTGACAGTAGCTGCAGTGGAGCTTGTGGACCAGCAGAGGGTGTTGAGATCTGGTTGCCTGGTGACGGGGGTCCACACTCCACCCATCCGCCGGAACAGCAAGCTGGCCAGCCTGGGGCGCATCTTCAAGCCGTGGAAGTGGAGGAAAAAGAAAAACGAGAAGCTCAAGCAGAGTTCCACAGGTATAGCATGCAGCGCTAACAGATGTGTGGAGGGTAGAAGTCGTCCCTGCTGAGTCGCTGTCCTCTCCTCGCAGATGTAGCATTGTCCAGCAGCCTTCTGTGCCATGACCCCAACTCCCCCACCCAGGGCTGCTGCTCAGATGGGACCATCCTGCTTGGAGGATTCGGGGGGCCGTTACACTCGAACCTCACCGTCAGCAGTGTGGAATATCTGGGCCCCGATGAGGACCACCCGTCTCCAGGTTAGGAGCATCTATCCCCACCTGCTTAATGGAGACCAGTGGGACTGTGTGTGTGTGTGTGTGTGTGTGGGATTACAGGGATCAATTCAATAACGACAGGCAGATTTTTATGCATCTGATGAGATTAAGAGATGATGCAGTTGAAAAATGGGACTTGGGTTCAGTGAGCTGTTACGTTGACACATTTTAGTAAAAATTGTCGATTGCAATCCATTTTTAATGTTCAGTTTAGTTTTATTGGTCTTATTTCTTGTATTTGGAAACACAATGCTGATGAGGCTGAGTCGGGTGAGCCAGTAGAGGGCAGCAAACCCAATCTAATGGCTGCCAAGCTGCTCTGCAGCGACAGCAGAGAGGAGCCATAGTAGCGCTCCTGATGACACAGATCAAACCTTCTCACTCTCTTTCTTCTGCCTCCGTGTCATCCAGCAGCCGCACCGCTGCAGGATCTCTGTGATCGAGTGGATCCGCCGCTGCCCGACGAGGACAGAGGGGAAGAGGCGCATCCTACCGGGGATCTGTCCGAGGTGCTGCAGGATGCTGGAGAACAAGCGGAGGACAGGGCGGAGGAGGAGTGTCCACCTGGAACGTCACCTCCGCAAGGTCCTCCCAAGGTTTTAACCCAGCTGAGTGTTGGAGACGGTGAGCGTGAGCGTGGTTGTGTACGCACGCCGATGCCGGTGATGGGTCCCGGCTTTAGCAGTAAACAAACTCCAAAGGTTCACACAAATCAGGAGCTCACTGATCTGGGTGGAGGAGAACAACAACAGCTGAAAATAATCCTGGGAAATTAGAGGAATTCTGCAGGCCAGAACTAGTCAGAACTCACCTGAAGCCACAAACTAATGTTCCCGCTGTCCTTCCCAGTTTTACGGTTTCTTGGAACTCTGTTGTTTGTCACGTCCGACACCCTCCGGGGGAAAGCAAGAACATTCCCAGAAAAGGTCCTGCATGGGGCCCTGTTTAGTATAAACACGCAGACATCTGATGTCTACTCTTGTGTTCCCTATTCTCTGTTTACGTGCTGGCTGATGTTTTTGATGAAGGTGAGGATTTTGAACAGAGACGTTGGCGTTCCGCTGCTGATTTGCTGACTTCTGTCCTCCAGAGTCAGGCCCGGTATCGCTCCCCACTCACCTGCCCAACTCCTACCTCCCCAAGGAGCCTCCGAGGGCCCCGGAGTGCTTGTCTTCGATGACCCTGCCGCTACGAGGGCCCCTGCTCAACTCCTCAGGGTCTCCACATCTGGGCAATATGATGCACCCTCCGATGCCCCCTAGCTGCATTATGGAGGAACTGCAGAGGGCCTTTGCTTCCAAGAACAGGCAGGAGAGGTGAAAGAGTGTTTTAGGACATACAGATTGATAACTGATCGGTCCTTGTTCACGCACCGCTTTAACCCTCTCCTCCCCTCCCAGTGTGCACGAAGGGTGTGAGCAGGGCTCACCCCCCAGGCTGTGGTGCTCTGACGGACGCCTCTCCCGCTCCTGCAGCTCAGAGAACCAGCACACGTCCTCCATGGGGGGCGGCTGTGCGGGCGGTGGAGGGTCCGACTGGCCCAAGAAGGAGGCAGAGGAGAACAAGGAGAACGTGCGGCTGGACCAGTGCTTCTCCAACACCTCGGGCCTCCCCATAGACCTGGATGGCTGGAATGAGTCCGTCATCTCTGGTACGAAGGTCCTCAGTGTTGCTTCCCAGGGAAGCTGTGTTTGCAGGGGATTAACGGCGCCGTGTGTCTGCACGCTCACAGGCACACTTCCTCGCAGGCTAAGGAAGGAGCTGCTGGCCGTCAAACTACGAAACAGGCCCAGCAAGCAGGAGCTGGAGGACAGGAACATCTTCCCGGCCAGGAGTGACCAGGAGCGCCAAGAAATCCGCCAGCAGATCGAGATGAAACTTGCCAAGTAAGCGGCGAAAAATGACCAGAGAAGCTAACGGTCCGAATAAACGGCTCAGTATGAGCGATGACGCTTTTTAGATCTTTTCATGTCAGATAAATGATTGCTTGCGTGAAGGAACATCCAGGTTCTATAGTGCGAAGTCACAGCAGCACTCTGACAGCAGCCGGCGGCGGCGGCATGCTCGTCGGCCTGAATGTGCAGAAATGCTCCCCTCGTCAGGCAGCGTTGCATAATCCGACGTGCAGTAACGAAGACCAGCCCAGAGCGCAGCTCCTGCTTCCCTCCATCCTCACTCTGTGAGACAATAAGGAGTCCGCTGGGCTATTTTTAACCCAACTGGAGGGACGGCGCGGTATGTGGCTGTTATTTGGGAAAAGGCTGCTCGGATGCGCGGAAGTTGCAGCTGCTGCCAGAGCTTACGTAAAGGTGAGACTGCAACATGGCTGGAGCTTGTGTAACGGCCACGAGGTTCCAGGTTGTATCACAGCAGTGAGAGAAGCTGGTACACAGGCCTTCTTTTGCCCTCTGTGAGGTGTGGAACTGAACCCGAGGCCTCTGCCTGCCTGAATTTCAGAATTTCCCTCCAGTTCTTCATCTCTTACCACCTGACCACGGCGAAAAGACGCTGTTTTGAGGCCAGGAAATCCTGACAGAATATGGCTGAGAGCGCTGAGGAGGCTGCCCGGAGTTTATTTCCCCCGAGAGTTCACACCAAGTGACAAACCAATCCATCAGGCCCGTCCATCAGGTTCTCCCCCACACTCCCACCAAGGTTGGGTCAGCGGCGCGTTGGCCTCCGAGTCGGGGGGGCTCTCGGCTCATCCACTGTGGATGCGGCTCCTATCTTTAGAGGCTGCAGACAGACTCTGTTTCTAATCTTGGCCGCTGACTCTTTTCAATAATGCATGTGAGCGTGCGCTCCACTCCCTCCCGCCAGAGGAGACGCGTTAGCAGGGACCACGGGGGTGTCGAGCAGGCAGTTACACCAAGGCTCTTCCATCCCTTTGTTTGGTTCCAGTCTTTTCTTCTTGTTTTTTCTTCCCGCTCCTGGTTGATGTATCACACTTTGGATTCTGTGAGGCAGCCTGGGCGGTGAGCGGACACCCAGGAGGCAGCAGGGTGTGTGTGTGTGCGTCACTGTGGTACTTTGGGTGGGGGTGGCTCTACAAACTGCAGCAAACGAAGGAGAAGAAGTGGAAGTTGGACAGTGACTCGGTAGTCCAGGTTATCTGATTTGAATGCAATAAAAGGCAATTAGAACTCACCAAAATAAGCCTGGTGATTCTAGGATCCTCTTTATTGTTATTATCAGCGTGTTTTTTATTGATAATAGAAACAAGAGCCAAAGTGATGCTTTTCTATAAATAGCCACATGCGTGCGCGGTGCGGAGCGCGGTGAGTGGGAGTGGGGTTCACGCCGGTGTTGCCAGGCAGAAAGTGTGAATTTCTGCGCTCCGGCCTCAGAGATCCCGCTGCTGTTGCTAAGCAACTCCGCCACTTGGTCACTTAACAGCGTGGATGATCAGCTTTTCGTCCGTGATATTGCGTTTGGTCGCACTGGTTGCTGATCCAGAAGATCCGAGACAGTGTGGAAAAAAGAATCAATTCACGATCACGAGACACACCTGACAACCCGAACAGCCTGATTTTGCAATTTTATCCTTTAATCATACTTAAAAAAAAGACGCTCACACACACAAACACACACATTGCGCTACCCTATCTCTGGGTGCGTGGATGTTTGTGCGTATGCGCGTATTTGGGTGGGCGTGGCAGGGAGGTCCTGCTGGTGTCCTTTGCACCTTTCTCTGCAGGTGTGCATGCGCATGCCCGAGTCCCGCTGTGCAGGCAGGTAAAAGAGAAAGCGCGCGCACGCACGCAAGACTGCGGGAAATGACGGCTTTCAGGAGAGGTTCGTGATGAAGAAAAGAAGCCACAGCCTTAAAAAGCTGTTGGAACAGTTGATGACAAAAGCGGCTGAGTCTATTTATTATTTAAATCCCGCTTTGAAATAATGATTACCTTTGTCTAAAAAAAGCTCTCCGAGAAAAAAACGTGACTAAAAATAAGATGAAGCAGGGAGATTTACTGGGCCAGTAGCCCAGTGTGCGTGAGGAGGAGGAGGTGGTGGAGGAGGAGGAGGAGGGAGGCTGGGGATGCCGCCAGTGAGCCAGCTGAGCTCCGCCCTCCACGAATTATGCATGCTGTAACCAGGGAAACTAGGGAGTCTCGCCCCAGCAGCCCATCACGACCCAGCAGAGGAGTGTTCGGGGCTCTCCGAGCCTGACATGCAGCATCTGTCCGCGCATTAACTCGGTGCACCAGCGCGCTTTTCCGGCCGTTCCAGATGTGGGGAGCGCCTCTGCCGAAGCACCACAGCCGCGGTCTGGATGCGAGATGGAGACATAGGGGGTTCCTCACCAGGAAGCGCGCAGTGAAGAAACTAGAACCGCTCTAGAGGCGAGGCAGGCAGGAGGCTGGGAGTCGACATGGTTCAGAACGTGGTTCTGGTGTTTCTCCGCAGGAGGCTGAGCCAGAGACCCAACGTGGAGGAGCTGGAGAGCCGCAACATTCTGAAGCGTGAGTTCAGAGAAACACTGAAATCTGCCTTGAGGCTGCAGCACCTGGGGGTGTTTTTTATGTTCTGTGCGTTTGCATGAACAGTAAGAAGTTGTACATTATTCAGCAGCGGAGCGCAGGAGTGCATTCTTCCACCTCAGTGGAAGAATGTCCTCCTCTGCCTTACGCTCAGTTCTGACAGGATCTGCCCTCCCTAATGGACAAATCAGGATTTTCTGACATAATAGTCACTGTCTAATTTATTTTGTGTTTCATTTCCAGAGAGAAATGATCAAACGGAGCAAGAGGAGAGGAGGGAGATCAAGCAGCGGCTGAACAGAAAGGTACGCCTTCACAACCCGGCCTCTGTGGCGTCCCAACGCTGGAACCCCTGTGGGGGACGGGTCTAACGGCTCTGCCGGATCCCCTGTGTTTCAGCTCAACCAGCGGCCCACGGTGGATGAACTGCGGGACAGAAAGATTCTGATCCGCTTTAGCGACTACGTGGAGGTGGCCAAAGCTCAGGACTACGACAGGCGGGCTGACAAGCCCTGGACCCGCCTGTCCGCAGCTGACAAGGTGTGTGGGGTGTATTTTAGAATTTCCCCAACGTGATAACCATCACGTGGACAATGCTGGTTGTTGTTTGGCCCAGACGTCAGGCTGCTTGGCCCTGTTCTTGCCGCAGCACCACCATCACCCCACTGGCCACTTGATGCACTAATGTTGTTTTGTTTACCCACAACTCCCTGCAGGCTGCCATCCGCAAGGAGCTGAACGAGTTTAAGAGCACCGAGATGGAAGTGCACGCCTCCAGCAAGCACCTAACGAGGTCAGTGTTCTGTCAGCGAGGAGCGTGTTTGGGAATGCACGTTGGCTCTATTCTGGGCAGCAGTGGTCTATTTTTAGCCCTCCTTCCCCGTGCGAGGAGAAGCTAAAGATAGGTGGCGGAGATTCGGCGGGTGGGGAGAGGTGCTGAAGTGGACGCGGTCCTCAGAAGAGCACGCACCGGCAATGACAACACGCCACGCCGTCCTTGGATGAGCTTGTTATGAATCCGGGGGTCTGGGTTGTAACAGTGACCCGGAAGGACGAGGGTGCTTGTGGATCAGATAGCCGAGCTAAAAATAGCCCCTGGGCGCTGATCGCCAGGGCACCTCCGCTCCGGTGGTCCCTTCTCTGCGTTAAAGTGACGCCTGTCTCTCTTTCTGCAGGTTCCATCGGCCGTGAACGCAGAGAGTTTCTTCTGTGAAGAAATGCTGAGCTGGGAGGATTTTCTGTAGCTGCTACGAGCTGCTCAGCAGTGACGGATCAAAGAGCCTGGAGCCCTTTTTGTCTTCAGTGCGTCTTTAATATCCTTCCTGCACCCTCGACGATCATATCAACCGTGTGGGAGGGAGGGTGCGGAGGGGCGGAGGCGGCGGTGCGTCCTGGAGACTACTACACGTCACCACACGGAGGAGGACTTTAGTGGAGCCTCCGACTCTCAGCGAACAGAGAGAAGGAAAAAAAAAACAATCTTGTCATTGAGTCTGGTGGGTTTTTTGTACTACTTCCTTCACTGTTGGAAAGGTGTTATGACTCAGTGTTACTGGCAGGAAGCTGTGCATGTGACCGTCTTCACCTTTTCTTAACCGATGAATAATGTGTCACTTGGACTGTGTAAAGTCTGCAGAGGTGGAGTTTGATATCGACTGTATGTACAGAATGTCAACCTGAGTGAGGCGGAGGGGGGAAACACCTTTGTAAGCACTACTTGTCTTAAAAATACAGTCTTTTTTAAAGATGGCTTCTCTCGTTTATCAACCTATTTTATTTCACCGAAGGACCATGGGGTGTGCAAAGGATGTGAATTAAAAACAGTTAAACGCGTAATATTCCGTTCAAAAACATTAAACTTAACTGCATACAGCAAATCAAGGAGTCAAAGCGATTGTGAACCTTTCAGACATCAGAAACGTGTCATTTGAATGTTACAGGGAAATAAAACATACGATCAATAGATTTTAGGAATAACTAACATTTGTAAGTAAAACTGAGAAAATACTATTTTTCTGAATGACCATAACTTACAGATTCCAGTGAATTAAAAGCAGGATCTGGAAAGATCAGAACTTAAGGCAAACATTCTAAAATTAAACTGGCAGTGTGAGCACAACCGTAGTGAAAAGAAAGTCACGGCTTGCACTGCAACTACCTTTCATTAGACTTCAGATGGAAACTTGTGGAATCAGGGGAAAAACAGAGCATGCAGACTTCTCCTCACAGTTTGGATCTCACCCTCGTGCTGCAGGAAGGAAAAGCATGGACAGGTGGTTTCATCGCATTCACTCCAGAAGATCAGGAA
>CAAE01013910.1:0-26462 GCA_000180735.1 Tetraodon nigroviridis | reverse complement strand
ATTATCAAACATGGGGGGCTGAAGCTCTGCCAGCTCTATGGCTGTGATGCCCACTGACCAGACGTCGCACAATTCATTATAACCGCCTTTAATCTCTACGGCCGCCACCTCTGGCGCCATCCTGTGGTGGGAAGTAGAACAGCTGCGTTTAATCGGCACTAAACTGCTGTAAACTGTAAATAGTATTTAAAATTCAAAATTCAAGTGAAACGAGGGAGGATAAGAAAATGTAAAGATATAAATTAGGGAATATATAAAAACACCCATTTTTTAAAAAACAAGCTGTTCCGAAAAGATGATTTACTGGACTCTGAAATCATT
Organism: Tetraodon nigroviridis; assembly: GCA_000180735.1. Classification (NCBI taxonomy): domain Eukaryota; kingdom Metazoa; phylum Chordata; class Actinopteri; order Tetraodontiformes; family Tetraodontidae; genus Tetraodon; species Tetraodon nigroviridis. The sequence goes on along the minus strand of CAAE01013910.1, from coordinate 26,141 downwards.
CAGAGGAACCAGCATCTATTTCCAAATGAAAAAGGGCACATTATCAAAAACTAATGACAAAAAAAACCAAACAGCTCAAAGTTGACTTTACCAGTACGGTGTTCCGATGAAGGACATCCGCCGAGCCAGCGTGGCTGTGATCTGGGCCGAGATCCCAAAGTCAGCTGCACCCCAGAAACAGGAAAGCATTATTACCGTCCTGCTCAGCTCAAGATGAGTGAAATAAGTCAAAATAGAACCAGGTTTTCCTTCAAATAGAAAGCATTTACACTTCTAAAAATATGTTCTGTCAAAGGAAAAGGGCAACTGAGCCAGCGTTCTCAGACAGCTGCGGAGGCAGACGCGAACCCTGACGGCTGCAGCACTGAGTCATTTCAGCCCAGCAGACGCGGCGTCAGCTTCTACCTACCCAGCTTGACCTCGCCCTGATCGTTGAGAAGGACATTGGCACCCTGCAGACAAACGAGGGCGAGATAAATATCAACACACATCCACCGCTGTGGAAAGGTGTCTTTTACCCACACGATGACCTTTGACTTTAGCCCCAGAGTGGAACGCATGTTTGGGAGGTGATACTTAATGAACATTCCTTCTAACTATCTACTAAATTAGTCTACTGGGTAGATTCTGCACAGACTGTACAAGCTTGTAAGACTGTAGGACTGAAAGACTCACCTTGATGTCTCTGTGGATTTTCTTCTGCCCATGTAAATAGTCCAGGCCCTGGTCAGACACACAGATCCAGAGGCTGGCTTTAACTTGGCCGCTGGCAGAGTGAAAATTAAAGGAACCGAACCGCTAGTCTGCGTTTCAGCTCACCTGGAGCATCTCTCTGCAGGTGTACGCGATCTGGGGGCTCAGACAGAGGTCCGGTCACTGTGGGAGGAATCACAGTCACAGGAAGTAATTACATACAAACCCTCCTTTGTTAGTGCACACACACACACACACACACACACACACACACACACACACACCGTGGTACACATCCTGGAGGGATCCTCCTCCACAGAACTCCATGCAGATCCACAGTTTATTTGCTCTGTTTAGATGAGGAAACGGCTGTGAATGAGCGTACCTGCAGCTTTGAGAAGAAGACAACGAGAACGAGAACAACTCACCTGATGTAGCTGCCAAAATAGGCCACGATGTTGGGATGTTTGCAGCTTTTTACAATGATAATTTCCTGCTGGATGACGGAGAAATCATCCTCTGTGGAACCAGACAGGGAGACGTTTATTATGGCTGTTGTTGCCATAGAAATCCCATTGAAGCAAAAAGACACATTCCATTCTAAAAAAATGGTGAAGGTCTCACCTGGTTCCATCTTGATGATCTTGATGGCCGCCAGCTCTCCATTCTGTTTGTTTCGGGCCTAATTTCCCCCCAGAGAACAAACAGAAGTGTTGCCGTGGCGTCAACAAGGCACATTTACTGCAGCACATTTTTATTTGACGCACAGGTGCTCGCCTGCAAAGACGCCTCAAAAATCTAGTGACCTTTAAGACGTGTGATGCCAGAGAAATTTCACTTCTCCTCACTCTTTTTGGCACGGTCGCGACCTCTGAACGGCTGTAAACTCTTTCTGTTGCCTTCCTCGTTGGTGAACATAAACATGCACGTCGCCTCAGAGGGACGCTCATCTTTGCAAACTTTGGAGTGTGTCGAACGAGTGTATTAACAGTGAAATCACTGTCGCACAAAAGAAGTGCGATGCTGGCTTCTTTGCTGTCAAAACGCTTCAATTTGTCCGATGCAGCTGCGATTTTTGTGTGACTGTTGACGGCTTCTTCCAGGAAGCATCGCTCTGGTACCTCTCAGAGACGGTCGGTGTGCAGACATCTGTGCCGACACTCCTCTGATTTCAGCCTCGCTCACACCGATCGTGTGTTAGCAATCACCATCACAACTCCCTTTTTTTTTTAGACATATCTATTTTTAGGAACAGACAATTGTGTCTCAGATAAACAGAAGCATTTATGGTCTGAGAGCACCGATGATGGAAAACTCCATTTTGTCACACTCCGGGGTGACAACAGAGGGGTCACTGAGAGGAAACACACTCTGCAGGTGATCAATAAACAAGCACACACACACACACACACACACGCCGACGCACGAGATGCGTCAGCGCTTCAGCCGCAGACCCTCCACAAAAACACCTCGTTGTGTAAGGAGCCTGGTCATCAGCCAGGGTCTTCACAACCATCCGCCACCAGCTATCACCAGATCAACAGACCCAGTCCCTTCCCTGGTGCTAAATGACAGACAGACGGCAGGTTTCATACACCCACATGTTGTTGACTCAATGTGCCAAAATAAGATTTGAACGACCACAGCGTGGTTTGCTGTAACCTTCTGTCAACATGTTTGTTATATTTTGATACATTCTGTCCAGCAGAGCATCGATTTGATGGTCTCCTGTACAGCGACCAAACACACCGCGCGCGCTCACCCCGGTACCCCGTGCTCTCATGTGCTCGTCGAGCTCGAACGCGCAGCAGCTGCAGCCTCCTACCCGACTGGTGGGGCAGCAGTGTGAAACTAGAGCTGCACCACATTAAAGTAAAATAGCAAATCCACCATGTTAGAGCAAACCACAGGCCAGGAGGAGCAGCAGAACTCTCCTGCAGGAGACGAACCATCAACGTTGCCATCAGCTCGCCTGAATCGGTGACGCCAAGGAGACAAAAGTGAAGCTAAAAGAGGATGCGTTGATTTCTCTGACAGATAAATAAACCACCATCAAAAAAGCTAAATACCCAAAAATCTAGTTCTCAGAAGAATCTAGTTCCCCACCCGCATGTGAACCATCACATGCAAAAATAAATAAAAACAGAACAATGAGTTGGGTTTCAAACACGGTAGTCTCTGCAGTCTCCTCTCTGCTCTGCTGTTAGCATCTCGCTGGTGCCTGTTTACTGTTTTTAACCCTAATTAATTCAGTTAGCAGGTCTTTTGACACCGGCCAGTAACGAGTGTGGATCAAAGGTGGATTTTAACGCTAGACGGCCTCCGCTGGGGATCCACCTGTTGTTGCTGGACAGGTTGCGCCAGGATCTATTCCCAGCACAAAGGCAACACTGAGGATGGATGAGGAGGGAAGGAATGCTGCTGGATGACATGCCAGCAGATCTACGTCAAAACAACACAACCCACCAAGCCAGGGACTTCGCGTTTGCTGGGCCGATCCAGCGGCAAGCATAAACGGGGCCCATAAACAGGGTTAGACGAGCCTCAAACACACTCGCATGGCTGTTTTGTCACGGCTGCAAAAGTGCTGCAACTGCAGGCTAATCTCTGCTCTCCTGCGCAGCAGCACATCACACATGTGCACTTGATCACTGCGATGGTGACCTACTTTGCCACACTTACTTTCACAAGTTTTTTTTCTTTTCTTTGGAAGGGAAAACTGTTAAAAGGTATTTTATCACATGAAGAGCTTCGGTTTCATTCATGGTGTGCTGAGTGTTTCTGCCCCACCAGAAACAGCAAGATTAAACCTTAGATCACGTTTAGTTTGTGGGATCTTACAAACAACCAGCATCCGAACACAAGATGAACCAGATTTCTGTTCTGGGACTTTGGTTTGGCTGAGTTTATTCAGACTTTATGCCAGCTTTTCTTCCCTAAACGCGGAGTTGTTATTTTATCACACACACAAATATCACAAGCATGCTTTCACTTCATCAAACCACTTCCTCCAGAAAATCTGCACTGAATTCTGGATCATTATAAACCACCGAAAGAATATATCATCCACAATTTCCCTCTTTCTGGACAAGAATTTAGCAGCAGCAGACAAACTTTTGTTTGGAGGGTTAGGGTTAGAATTTGTTGTGTGTCCCTGTGTGACACACAGAGGTGCCTGTCAGGAGGCCAGAGGAAAGCATGCGTGACTTAGATCATGCAAAAGTTCGCTTTTACAGCCGTATATTTGCATTTAGAAAACAGTTTCCTGTCAACTGTTTCGCGAGGCCCTGTATTTTTAGATTGATCACAAAGCCGGGACCAGCAGCTCTCGGTTTCGGGGCAGGGCAGGTTCAAACTGGCTGCTGAAGGTTCTGACCTTGTAAACGTCTCCGTAGGTTCCTCCTCCGACTCTCAGCAGGATCTCAAAGTCATCCTGGGGGTTCCTGGTGGAGATATCCAGAGCAACTCGGTGCTGGTGGTCCATGTTGAGGTGGGGGCTCAGTGGAATTCCTGCTCAGACACACACATCCCTCCCTCGCTCAGAACTCACACACTCATTGACAGCTACATCTGCTGTCAGCCCAAACCCTCAGATCCACACTGAAGAGCTGAATATCTGTTCCCTCCGGCCGACGTTAGCCTCTCTCTCTCTCTCTCTCTCTCTCTCTCTCTCTCACACACACACACACGCATACACATGCAAAGCTTCCTGTTAGTACTTCTCATACTTTAGTTGATCCTCCCTCTGTCACTTCCTCTCTAAATCACACACACTTTTCTTCAATTCATTTGCATATTCTAATATTGTTTCCTGTTGCTGAAGGTGTGTGTGCGTGTATTTGTGTGTGTGTGTGTACATCTATGCTGCGTTCCAAAATGATACTCACTAAAAATACTTATTCAACAAGCAAAGTGAGGACTTTGAGGGTAAGTGAGGACGTTTTGGCTGCTCCTCCAAACTTCACCGGCCTGTTTGAGGCCTCAGGCTTGGTTAGAAGGGGCTGGGTAACACAATACGCCTAAGAAAGTCCTCACAGAGATAGAAGTACAAAGGTGTAAGAGCGTGTGTGTACGTGTGTGTGTGTGTACTGCTTCTTCCTGTTCAGTAGCATTTCTCAGTGGAACGAAGGGCTGCCTGCAAGCAGATAAAAGCTTGTGTATTTGATCTGAAAGGATTTTTATATTCAAGAAAAGAAAATTGTGAGGAAAAAAAACTCTTCCGAGCTCACATTTAAGGATGTGCTAGTAAAGTTTGGACAAAAGGCAAATAGATAAGAGATAAAAAAAACAGAGGACGTGTAGGACTGACATGTGCCTGCCCACTGTGTTGATACCACCTTCAACATTTGACACCGTTGTTCCTCCTCCCTCTGCTTCATCTGCCTCTTCTCAGTTTCTACCATGTGGTCCACAAACTCCCACAACCAACAGACACATTTCACAGGCCGGCTAGATCCCTGCAACCACGAGAAACCGATCTCAGTCACTACAGCAGGACTGTTCGGGTTATGACTGAATGTGAAACAAACTCTTACACCAGATGCTGTGAATAAATCAAAGGCTTCCAGCACAGAGCTGTGTAGTGATGCTGGCACAACCACATTCTGCAAACTTCCTCCATAGTTCTCCACAGCAGCAGCTGTGCAAAACGCTGAGACCAAATGATGAACATCTCTGCCAGAACTTTGGATCACAGTTGAGCATCTGTAGATTTCTGAAGATGTGCTCTTGAATACAACAGTTCTTCATTGCGACTCTTCATTGATGGATTTAAAAGAAAATGCAATTTCTAGTAACTGTTATAACTGCACATAAATGCTTCTTCGTTTACATTTAAGTACAAAATACAGAGAAAGTGGTATTCAATTTGGCTATAAGCATCTGTAATAAAACCGTGCCACATTTCACTCTCCTGCCTTCCCTCAACAGTATTAAGTGGAAGTTGGACCAATCGGTCCCAGCCATCCAACCGCTTGACAAGTCGACAGTTATTTTATTTTGGAAGGTTGACGGACTAAGCGCATATAACTGTTAACGCTAACTTTATAGTTTTACTTCACAATGTGACCACACGGTGGCGCTAAATCCCCTTTAACGGACTAAGTGTCGCTTTCTCTAACATTTGTGTTGACGTTGTCGTTACGAAGCACCACTTTTATCCTTGTCACAACAAGGATAAAACACGAAAACATTGCGCATATATTCTAATAACGTCCATTAAATCATATTATTGACTTTAATTGATGTACATAAAGTAGATGACATGTGCCCTTCAGTGGCAACAGTTTGCAACTACAATTGAAAGGTGAACCTTGAACCAAATATTAATCTCAAAGAGATTGCCAAAAAAGTAGGCGCGCGGTGTAAATAAATGTTGTTTATTTAAATTCCTGCACCGTTATATAATTAAAGTTGTCAGGATATCGTTGATAATAAATTTTAAAAAATAAACAAGGCCGTTGTGATATTAGCAGTCGTAATAAAACCATGTTGCACCTGCTTTTTCTCAGCAGTATTAAAATCCAAGTGGATCAATTAGGCCTTGCCATGCACGTTTATTTTGAAATTAGCGGCAGTACTCAGCGTAAAATATTGATAATAACACTGACTTTATTAGTTATAGGAGGCAGTTCACATTTTGACCACAAAGTGGCGCTAAAGGCATTATAACCCACTAGTCTCCGCTATCTTTATCGAGCTGCATTGGTCCTTCGATTTTGTGCGTCCGACTGATTTCTGCATCCGGTCGTCCGTCGGTCTTTTCGTTCCGACTTTTCCTCCCTCCGCCCGGGACCTTCTCTGTTCCCTGACCCACGTGTGGATTTTAGATAAATTACTATCTCTGCATTTTCACAGAAACCTTTGGACCAAATGTCGTCTTTCGAGCAAATGCGGGCGAACGTGGGCAAGCTCCTGCGAGGAATTGATAGGTATGTGGTCCCTGAGGAACCGTAACATACGGAAGGAGCAAACCGCTAGCTTAGCCTGCTAATGTTAAAAGCTAAAGTTACTTTGTTTGAAATAGCTACAAATCATTAGAATTGAACTGCTGGTGCACGACATTCGGTTTATTACCACATTTAAAACTAATGTCAAGTTCCCACACTTTTGGTGTAAATATTAATTATTCACACATGAATTGAGTGCTTATCACGTTAGGATTCTTTATTTTTTCTGCTAATCTGACATAACACGGACATGCGAATTCTTGATCAGTTAAATTTCAAATTGTGATATTCACGTAAATATTGTGGTCGTTTATGGTATATATTTGCGTTTATCTTCCTTCTCACGAAGAAGCGAGGATGTTATCGGTGGAAGATGGGCATGGATATCATCACTCAGATGACGGCCAGATCCTATAAAATTAATATTATAATAAAAGTCCAAATGCAAAGTTAATGAGCCTCCATTTATGACAGTGTCGTGAGGAAATATCAAGCCATCTAAAAGTTAGTGGTGTTATTATTGCAGGTCTCAGACAGAAATCTCAGTTTGACCAACACATGAACGTATTTATGCAGATTCACTGATGAAAGGAAGGCTTAAATCACCTCTTACGCTTTGCAGATACAACCCAGAAAATCTTGCAACCTTGGAGCGTTATGTGGAAACACAGGCCAAAGAAAATGCCTACGATCTGGAGGCCAACCTGGCGGTCCTGAAGCTGTAAGTTGGGGTGTCTGCCATGTACATCTAATGAAGGATCAGAGTAATATAACCCTAAACGTTACAAATACACAGTACTTTGTCCTATTTGTTGTTGGCCCGCTGTTCAGTATTCTGCAGTGTGGGTGTTATTTATTCTTTCAAGTGTTGTTTGTACTTCTTTTAACAGATTTAGGGGTGATAGTTATTTTCTACCACTAAATATCTGCAGGTACCAGTTCAACCCGCCCTACTTCCAGACGGCTGTGACCTCCCAGATCCTTCTGAAAGCGCTCACCAACCTGCCTCACACGGATTTCACTCTTTGCAAGTGCATGATTGACCAGACTCATGTATCCGTTTGCTACGTCTACAACAGACTCTTTGGTTGTCGTCTCTTCCTTTCACATTCAGGGAGAATATATATCTGTTCAGGCTCTATTCGTCCCTCTATCCCAGCTGCTTTCGGGTGCGAGGTGGACAAATCCCACAAAACCTTAAAAAAATCTCTAACTCTGAGACGAGGAAGCTGGAACACACTCAAAATCTGTGTGTAGGTGGTTTGGGTCCCGTTTCCTTGACTACAGTGTCGCAGCAAGAGGAGCGCCCCATCAGACAGATCCTGTACCTGGGAAACCTGCTGGAGACCTGCCACTTTCAGAGCTTCTGGGTATGAGACGCTGGCGCGCGTGTGGGTTTTCACAGTCTTCACCTGCTCCTCTTCCTCACAGACGAACCTGGAGGAGAACCGAGAGCTCATCGACGGCATCGCCGGTTTCGAGGACTCCGTTCGCAAGTGTGAGTTTGGCGTCGTGGCTCAGAAGGGTGGACACCAGGGCGCCGAGGGAAGAAGATGGGGATTGGTGTTAAACTGGAGCTAGGATCAAATATTTCTTCGTCTTTTCTGCCTTTCTCAGTCATCTGCCACGTGGTGGGAATCACCTACCAGACCATCGGGCGCTGTTTACTGGCCGAGATGCTGGGAGACCCTCTGGGTAAGAGCGACAGACGGGCAGAGCGCCGGTGAGCCCGCTACAGTCAGACAGGCCAACACCCTCCGTCTGTCTGAGCAGACACGCAGGTGAAGCTTTGGATGAACAAGCACGGCTGGACGGAAAACGAGGAGGGGCAGATCTTCATCTTCAACCAGGAGGAGAGCATCAAGCCCAAGAACATCGTGGAGAAGATCGACTTTGAGAGTTAGCGCTCGTCCGCTGGAGCCGGCGTTCAGACACCCGGAGCTCTGCCTCATTTTGCTCTTTGTCTTTTCACAGGTGTTTCCAGCATCATGGCCACATCTCAGTGACGCACACTCACGCAAACACACACACGCCTCAGTGACGACAGAGTCCACCAGGTTGTTTTTCATTAACATCATTTTCGCAATAAAAGTAATTTATCATTCACCGTTTTGTTGTGTTTGGTTCTTCAGTCTCTTCTCTTTCTTAGCTTTTACTTCAGGGAATGATTTGACCTCCTAAATTAAACCAGGGTCTCGTCTGTTCATTTAAAAAAAGTTTCTTTTTTTTTAAATTGTCTATTTATTTAATGCTGTTATATTGTGTTACTGTAATGACCTCGTGGCTCTTTATTGAGAAACCAGGAAGAGCGAGGTCCTGCAAGCTTGTGGGAGGGGTTTGTTGCAAAGCTGAGGGGAGGAGCCTCCCACCAGGTGTGCTTACCGCTCAGAGGGTGGGGCTCCAGTGTGCCCGCGAGCCGTTGAAGGTAAATCCTGACAGGCAGAGGTGCAGGAAGGACGCGGTGTTTACATTGTACAGGTCCAGGCTGACGAGCCGCCATGATTAAGTCTCTGAGCGTGTCCTCGGAGGGTTCTCTCCCTCCGCTGGAGGACGACATCGACTCGGTTTGCTCAGACGAGCTGCTCGGCTCTCAGTCCCGCCGCTGGCTGAGCGACCTTTTGACCTCAGACATGAGCCTGGAGAGGGCCGAGGACATCTCGGTGGGCAGTGACGGGCTCTTCGTGGACCGGCGCTTTCCTGTGGGAGAGCTGGAGATGCAGCCAGTCAAGTGGAAACGACCCAAGGTGACGAAAAAGGAGTATTTGCAAGTTGATTTTTTATTCCAGTTGGCTGAATATGACTGTAAATGATTTAGCACAATATCAGTCGGTTCCCTGGCACAACATTTCAGCAGCACTTATTTCTGATTGGTTTTCATTTCACCCAACATTAGGTTGAAAACTGAACCGGAAACCTGCCCACTCAGGCTCAGGTCTTTCTCGGAAAGGTGCTGACAGTAAACCGCTCAGGTGTGGATGATCTGGGTGGAGTTCACCTGCCTGGTTTCCCACTTCTGAGTGGAAGCCAAACCTCAGAGGAAACTGCTGTTTTAGGCCAGCAGTAGCAGCTAAATACCATCCAAACCAGTCTGAACTAGTCCCAGGGCTGCCAGCGCTGGTCCACCTGATAACAGATCTCTTTACTTTTGCTAAAAAAAAAGGACGTTTTTTCCTTGTGAGCAGATAAATCCTGCTCCAGGTATCAGTGTGATCCTGCTCCCACCTTTGTACCATCACCTCACTGCAGCGGGACTGTAAAACGTCCCGGTTATCAGCGGATTCTACTTTCTGTTTTGCGTGTGAAGGACAAACTCCAGACCCGTCTGACCGGTTCTGCTGTTTGAGGCTCCTGCAGATGGACATTAACTCTTTTACCGCCGGTGTGCAAACAGTTCAGGCCGCCTGACAAAAGGAGCGTTTGGGTTCCCGTCAGGAGAACATTTGCTACAATATAAAACCATCAGAGGAGGCAGAATCAGGGGACAGGAGCTGTTTACGTCTGTTCACGTCATCCCAAATGGACCGGCTCAGGTTTTTGATGCACGTTTGAGGGTGTTTTTGTCCCCACAATAGTTGTTTGGTGGAAAAATTCCCTCACATAAGCCGATGTTTCTCTTCTGACACTCCCTTTAGCCCAGATTCACTAATCCTGTTTTCTCTGTCATCTAATACCCTCTCTCCTCTTCCTTCGTCCCCTCCCATCACGCTGTTTCAGGAACTCTGCGCTTCGCCCAGCTTCATTGTAAAAGGAGCGACGCGTTTAGATATCTGCCAAGGAAAGCTGAGTAAGTCCTGTCAGGCTCACGCAGAACATCAGAAAACCCCCACCTGCTTGAGTAACAGGTCACGCCTGTGACCCACGAAGGTCACGTGACACCCGAGCTCTCATCTCGGCTGATTGTCCTCTGCTTCCGTAGGTGACTGCTGGCTGCTGGCTGCCATCGCATCTCTGTCTGTGCACCCGCCTCTGCTCAAGCAGGTGGTGCCTCTGCAGCAGAGCTTCCAGGACGGCTACAACGGCTGCTTCACCTTCAGGGTGAGCACCCAAAGGAGCCCCCCGTCCCCTGGACCCGACCACCTAACACACCCCGCCTCTCCCTCCCCCCCGTGTGTGTAGTTCTGGGTGTACGGCCAGTGGCAGGAGGTGCGGATCGATGATTTGCTGCCCACCGTGGATGACAGGCTGATCTACCTCAGCTCTCCGGACAGGTGTGAGTTCTGGAGCGCTCTCCTGGAGAAGGCCTATGCAAAGTGAGTCGTTCGGCGTAGTCACGGCGCCCAGATCGAACAGACGCGAAGGGGAAACGGGACTCCTCTTGCACGTTTCTACCTTTCTGCCACCTGGAACCTGTTGACTGCAGGCTGAAAGGGGGCTACAGAGCCCTGGACATGGGCTTCTCCCACGAGGCCATGGTGGACATGACGGGTGGGGTGACCGAGGTCCTGAACGTCGCGGCCCTGCCCGGGGACCTGCCGGCCCTGCTGAGTCACCTGCTGTCCAAAGGGGCCCTCATCAACTGTGCTAACAGCCAGGTACCGAGGGAGCCCACGTGTCAGGTCCTGTTTGGGCCTCTGAGCCTGGGAGAGGAGCACCCAGCAGGACATGTTCCTGCTGAACCTCCTGGCTGATGACTCCGGGATTTTGTGCTCCTTCCTGAGTGTTTATTCTCTCCAGGGACCTTTGGAGCAGAAGAATGGGCTGGGGATCGTGTTTAGACACGCTTACTCTCTGACAGCAGTGGAGGAGGTAAAGACCTTTGGTTTTTTTCTGCCTGTTTTTTTGACTGAATGTTTTTCTGCCTGTTTGCTTCTGTGTGACAGGTGAAAACCTCCCGTGGGACCGAGTGTTTGGTGCGGCTCCTGAACCCCTGGGGCAACACAGAGTGGGAAGGGCCCTGGAGTGACTTGAAAGGGTTGGAAAGCTGATGGACTGAACTGACTGGCAATCTTTTGTAAGTTGATTAGTAGGTGATTGTAACCCAGTCCCTTTTTCCAGTCCGGAGTGGAACACGGTGAGTTTTGAGGAACAGAAACGACTGGGAAGAGTCAGTCAGGATGATGGAGAGTTCTGGTGAGTTTAGCACCGCCTCCGTACGCGTCACTGGAGCGTGCAGGTCAACCTCCCATCCACCCACCGACCTTTCTCCCCTTTAGGATGTCGGTGTCAGACTTTCGCCAGAACTTTGGGATGATGGAGGTGTGTCACCTGACCCAGGCCTTCCAAAGCTCCAGCATGCAGCCGTGGTCCTGCAGCATGCACCACGGCAACTGGGTGCCCAGCATCACCGCTGGCGGCCCCCCGATAGGGAGTAAGAGGCGCAACACGGTGACAAAAACCTCTGGAATGAGCGCGTGTGTTCGGTATCCCCAGCAAACGTGAATATTCTGCTTCAGAAGCTGTCGGAGGACTTGGCTCAGTTTGATAAGACGGGCTGATGCGTTGGTGCTTGATGCGTCGTCGCGGACAGAAACGAACCGACGTTTGTCGCGTGTTTCCAGATTTGTTCTGGCAGAACCCTCAGTTCAGCTTCACCCTGTCAGACGAGGACGGGAGCAGACGCAACTCGAAGACCTGCTCCTTCATTTTAGCCCTGATGCAGAAACACCAACGGCGCAGCGGCATCAACCTCTCCATAGCCCTGCACGTGTACCAGGTACACAAACACAGGAATTTCTGCGCTTCCCCTTAAAAATGCTGCTTTTTTGGACCATCATTGGGCCTGAGGGTCAGCGTGCGTGTCTCTGCAGGCCCTCCCAGAGAAGACACACCTCTCACCTACGGACTTGAGTAAAATGCGTCCCGTCCTCTTCAGTCCTCATTACGCTAATCACCGGGAGGTTGTTCTGCGCAGCTCGCTGCCGCCTGGTCGCTACATCATCATCCCTTCTACTTCTGAACCGAACCAGCAGGGACAATTCCTGCTGCGGGTCCTGACAGAGAAGGACAACCTCTCCGGGTGAGTCGGGAAGACGATGGAGGATGGTGGATTTAGGCTGGTCCTGCTCACATTCGTTAAAAGATTTACTTGTAGTTATGATGATGATAAAAATTAAAAACAGGGCCCTTGTTTGCCGTTTTAAGTTTGAGCTCCTTCTTGTTTTTGTTCTCTTTTCCTACAGTCCAGCTGACAAACCCAATCCACAAGATATTTCTTCCTTGACAGAGGTAAAGAGTAACATTAAACAGAGCTCAAAATAAATATCCTTCCATGCATGTCGTTGCATATACGGGTATTATTTCAGGAAACAGACATTGTGTGTACTCTCTACACAGACTGATCTTACTCTGTCAGTCTTTGTATTTTAAAAGTTCCCCTTTTTTTCCATCAGCGTCAATTTCCTCACCAGGCCGCTCTTCCTTCTCTGGAAGCTATCAGACAGCTTTTCAAAAAGCACTCCAACAAGGTAGGGTCCTTCACAGGGTCATCCTTGAAATAGCTCTTTGCATTCTGCACTTTTGTGTTGCGACTGTATGATTTGTGTTGTCAGCAAGGGTTCTGCAAACCGGTGCATCTGTACCACCTGCTGACTGAAGCCATTCAGGGAGGAGGTCAGTGGAGTCCCGTTTTATTTCCCTTTTTTTTTCTCAACTTTATTCCCAGGCTTTAAGTCCTCTCTGTCCATGCATGATTTTTTAAAAATACAAGTCTTCTGAGGTGATTTTTAATCAGCGTTTACTGTAGTACCGGGAGTCTCCAGTAGGAGGCAATAGCTTCATTGCGTTAAACCCAGGACCACAAAGAAGAAAAAAAAGGCTATTTGTCTTTATTGACCTGTTATATTTTCAGCAGAAACTTGATCATTTCTTTTTGTTTTCCTAACAGTGTTAGCTGGGAGTGAGAAGTTCTTGGTTCTGGAGCAGTGCAAGAGCATGGTGGTCCTCATGGACGTATCCCTAAAATGAACACTTGTGTTAGATTCTTCGGATCAACATTTATTTCATGTTTCTATTTGTTACAAGATGCGTTTGGCTTTTTGTTGTTGTCCTCAAACATAATCCATCTTCCTTGACTCCAGCGTTTCCTGCAGACCCAAGGCATTGCCAGGCTAAACTGGCCAGAATTCCAGGCCCTCTGGGACAAAATCAGGAAGTGGACAGTACATTTCCCTTTTACCCTTAAACATTTTTACCTGTATATTTTAGTTGTGATGGTCACAGTTAAAAATATATCCACGTGATGTGAGAGCTGCATTGTGTTTTGTTTCACTTATTCAATTTCTTTTACTGAATTTCTCTTCAGGACATCTTCCTGGTGTTTGACAAGAACAAGTCGAAGCGTCTTGAGTATCAAGAGGTCGGCCCCTCTCTCAAGGCAGCAGGTGAGACCAGATCAGATGTAAACTCACCACCCACGTTTTCATTTCTTTACTGGTGAACCAGTGAGGTAGACTGGCCGGCCCTGCCCCTGCCAGTGACCTTACTGGAACCCTCCCCTCTGACCTGCACGTGGTCTCTGCCGCAGGCATCGTTGTGGATGATCTGATCATGCAGCTCGTTGGACTGAGGTACACCGAGCCAGACATGACCATCAGCTACCCCGGCTTCCTCTACCTGCTCCTGAAACTGGAGAACATGATCTGTGAGTGAGGCGGAGATGCAGAAGTAGGCCAGGGAACGGTAGGAATCAACCTAACGACTTTGTTGTTGTTGTTTTTCTGAATGTTTTGCAGCCAAGTTCCAAGCATACGACATGGTTGGGATGGGATCCGTAACTGTGACCTTCAAGCAGGTACGTAAAAACTCCTTTTTTCCATTATAATTTGTCTGAATGACGAATAAGCAGATTTTTGTTCTCCGTATGATTCTAGTGGCTCCACATGACCATGTACAACTGATCTCGTTCCATGACAGAAACACTTTCAGGTTTCTGGATTTTAAATGTCATTTTATTTCAATTATTTTGTTAAGAAACCGTTTGCCTTCTGACGCTTACTGTTAACTAAGCAGGTTTACCTGATCATTTCTGCATTTTGGTTCCTAAAAATGTTGTTTATCTCACTTACAATACAGAAGAGAACAGAACACTGTAGAGTCATCAAAACACTAAAATTAAAGCTGATATAAGTCAGCAAAGCTGTTGTCTTCATATGGTTTTAGGACATTTTCCTAAATAAAAAAAACCAAAACAAAATGGCAAAGTAATTGGATGGGTACATAAATAAAAAACTACGACCAAATATGTAAATATGTAAGAACTACATTCAGTTTTAAAGAGGGTCTGTTTTTCTTTGGTTTCATTTCATTACCTTTGGTTTAATATTAGAGGATTTATCCTAAAAGATGGATATTTGTCATGTAGTCACACATAAAAAAGTAAAGTCCTGAGGAAATGGTCACATTTGGATAATTGTTAGTGTTTGTATCATTTTAATGTTTGTAATAAAGGAAATAAAATGTGTAAATAATCAGTCTGTGCGTTTTAAATACAACTCCTAGTAGGACCAATATATCCGAACCGAGTCACACCAGCATGATTTTGCAGCTTCTCTGCAATGCAGTCAAATTTACGGCAGTGCTAACAGACAAAATAAAACGACAGATTCTCAACGTTTAAACATTTTAATCTTTAGGAAATTATATGTTTTATTACCTAAGCAGCTTCTGTTTAAACCTTAGCCTACATGAATATTCATGACTGTCTGGCTTTATAAGCGTGTCAAATTGTGCGGAAGTTACACAAAGTCGCACCGTAACGTAAAATACGGTTCTTCAAAATAAAAACACATAAGTTAGAGTCGGCGGTTGCACGGTTTTTTGACATTCAAAAAACTGTGTCAAAATGCAAACAAAAGAGAAAAAATACGGCTTCACTGCAATTATGAGAAAAATGTGTCGCTGGTGGGTATTTATGTTGGTAAATTGTCGCGCATTATAAGTCAAAGCCATTAGAGTGAAAAGCCATACCGGAAACGCGCGTCCCCGGAGACTCCATCTTGTCGTGTCGAGCAGCGCGTAGGAGCGGCCGGTGCCTCCCAGTTCAGCCTCCCAGCAGCCTCCCAGTTCACACTGGGAGCTTTTCTTCTCACAGCAGCAGCGGCGATTTTTCTGCCTGCACACGCCGGATATTCCTCACGTTAGGAGCTCACTTACTGCTGAAAGGGCGAGAAAAGAAGCCCCCTTTCCTGGGTCTTGCACCTTCCCCGTCCCGTCTCTCGGTTTTGGGCCGTTGTCGGTTTTTTTTCCTCCCTTTTTATTTTTGTACGTTTTCACCCCTGATAGTTTCTCGGTGGCGCACTCAGGTTTCCTTTGCTGACATGGTAGATTATCACGCTGCCAATAACCAAGCCGCCGCCGGCGGCCGCAGACCTACATGGAGCAGGAGGACATCTGGGACCGGGACCTGCTCCTGGACCCGGCCTGGGAGAAGCAGCAGCGCAAGGTAGGCGAAGGCAGCCCGGGCCCAGCTGGGCCGTGTGGAGCCAGCGGTTGGAAGGAAGGAAAATGGCAGGGGAGGAATGGAATGGGATGGGAAGGGAAGGGAAGTGGGGCTGGGAAACCCAATCGCGGCCTCGGTTCTGCTCCTTGCAGGTCCTGGCTTTGGCTCAGCCATCTTCCCTTTGGGTCCCACTTTGCTTTTTGCTCTTTTCTCGTTCTGCTCCACTTAAACTCCCACTTAAGACACCTTCTTCTTTGTATGTGAACAAATCGGAGTGTAAAATTGTTTGCCTGTGCTTACATAACACCATTAGCCTCTTTAACCCAAAGGTCGATTGGTTGGGTGATTGGTTGGGTGATTGGTTGGGTGATTGGTTGGTTGATTGGTTGGTTGATTGGTTGGATTTTGCCTCCTCAATCACTAGGTGAATTCACATTGTGATTGTGCAGACTTGCTCTGGCTGGAGTCTGAAACAGCCGGTCGGAGGGTGTTTTTGAAGGGTGTGTGTTATCAGGGCGTCCAGTCCCAGTGGCTGGCTGGTAGGAGGCCGATAAGACAGGAGAATTCCTGCCGCTTTATCGCAGAAAAAGATGATAAAGCAGACGTTCAGGTCTCCGCTGTGAAGCTGCTGTGATTCAGACACTCTTTTACTAATGAACAGATTTATATACATTTTCAAGTCATTCCAAAACGTCCCGGAAAGATCTCCAGGAGCAGTCTTTACCTGCTGATAAAACTCTTCGCAGGGCCACTTTTACAACTGTTTTACAGTTCCCAGGAATTTAAAACATCCCTCTGGGGCCAACACATTTCACAGAACCTCACTGGAGAGCGGAGTCATTGATTCAGTAAAAGACGCGTATCGATTATGTCTGCGGAATAGTCTGTTAAACCACATTGAGAGCGCCACTCTTCATCATTAACCATTATCCAGGCTGGACAAAGCTCCAGTCTGTCTGCCGAGACGGCCCCAGCGAGGCTCACGGTCGGTGCAAAAGTACCACCCTGTTCTGTTTAGTGCACGGAAATGAGCAAGTCGCACATTTTACCCGCTCCACCTAAGCTTCCGGTACAGTCACCCACTCACGCAAGCTTGACAATGGTGACCTTGTTTTCCCTTTTTTTTTGCGGTCTTTAGGCGACTCCAGTATAGATTGGCTGTTCTGACTGGACCTAATGTGAAATTTGAATGCTAAAATTGAAGTCACGCGGGCTCTTGTGATCAAATGAATATGTAATACAGTTAAATGCTGCCACGAGAGCTTCTGATGAGAAAAGATTTGTTTTTATCCTCAAACTGTTAGACCCTCACCCATTTACTCCCTCGCGATGCACAGCTGTATATTGTATTGGTGTAGGATTTTGACAAAGTTGAACGTTTTTAACCTAGATTTGTTAATGAACAACCTGGCCAGGTGACTGTTGGTGTGACGCACACAAGTTAACGTCCGGCGGTCCGAGCCGTTGGGGTTGGGTGACTCGTGGTTTTTCTCCGTGTTTGTGCAGAGATCACACAGGTCAATGTTTCTTCCAGAGAAAAACTTAACGCGCAAATTATTAACAGAATGAGCTTTATTGTGCAATCCAGCCCAGAACGTTCCAATCAGGGCGCTGGATAGAAGTGTGTGAAGAGACAGCAGAAGGGCGGAACGTGTCCTGGAGCTCGGTCACCCCTGGCACTGTGGGGTGCTCAGGGGCAAATTCCTGTAGCATTCATGCTAGCTGTGCTACTTGTTGCACACACACAAGAACAAATACCCCCCTTTTCCTCATGGGAGACGCATTTAATTTTTTTTCCTTTCTTAGAACATTGATGTCACATCAGCAAGTGGAGGTGACCCAACCGCTTGATGTGTTGCTGCTAACCTTTTGAAAGCGTCTTCCACGCTAGCAGGAGCAGCGGTTTGTCCTTGCATTAGATTTCCTGTTGAGCAAAACCCAAGAGCACCCGGTGCAAGTGTCGTTTGTTACAGGCTGAGGTCGTTACCTAACAAACATGTTATTAAGCCGTTCCCATTGCTGCTGCATCCACCGCGTGTCTGAACACGCCAGAACACATCATGACACCACTGGAGGTTTTACTGCAGTTTGTGTCAGCCTCCGAAACGACAGTTAAAGCAGCGCACATTCCTCATGTCGCGGGGTAGGGCGAAAGTACGGCGAAGTAGGTGGATGAACTAACAATGAAAGCTGTAGAACACACAATCCAAAGGGCCTGCAGCAGTCAGCATCACTGCTGACTGACTCTTACTGTTTGCCAAGGTGACGTAACCAAGCACAGTAGTATCTGAATACGGCACAGAAGCTTCGAGAGATTACTACGCTGACTGTAACGATACTAGACCTAAACAAACGTTTTCTACTGTAGATGTTTTAATACAGGAGTAGCATTTAACTGGAGGTTGGGGCAGATTGGATAATTAGATACAGTTTGTGCATCCTTTTCTTATTTCAGTTGCGTGGGTTCCTGATACTAAATCCTTCCAGTTTATTCCGTGATTTTCCTCTTCAGAGTTTCAACGTATACAGCCAAGGTGTGTCCTCTAAAACACATTTGCTAAACTGCGTGAATTAGACTGCAGCCGGCCTCCGCCGACACGCCCAAGCTTACTTAACCACATTTTTTTCCAGCGCTGCCAAGGTGGGCAGGAAAAACACGGTGTTTGTTTGTTCCTCTGCCGCCCACTTCAACATGCCTTTATTGTGACAAGTCAGCAGATCGGGCTGTTTCGCATCAGCACGAGCTGCAAATGACATCTTTTTGAGGACAGACGGATCAAACAATGCATCCCGGCGCTGCCTCTGCTAAGGCTGCGGTCTGATTACAAGATAAGCTGCCTGGCATCTTTTGTCTCCCTGTCTGCATTCTTTGTCCTCTGCAGCCTTTGAAAGGGTGAGGGAAGCTGCAAATGTTTGAGGAAGGTTGAATAAATGACCTTTCCCTAAACAACAATAGAGAATGCTTTGTTGGTGGAGAATGGAAGGAGCATGCTCTTTGGTTGGTTCTCCTCTTTTCTCTGGCTGTGATTGGCCGATTTATTGACGGAGGAACGGTCTCAGGGTGGGTAGACACAACAGGAATCCTGTTCTCTTGTCTCCTGTCCAACAGTTGTCAGTGAATTCTGCCGTTGACGTCCCAACGCCTGTCTGGTCTAGAGTCTTGCATTGTTTCCCTGAGTGATGCAATGGGATGTTTTTGATAATGGTGCTTATCCAAATGTTTTCAGTGGGATTTCATTAAGCCGGAAGGAAATTCTTGTGCACTCTTTTTACAATCGGGAAAAAGGATATTTGGACATTTGCAGGTGTTTAAAAATTTGAAGAAAGGAAAAAAAAAAAAAAAGTGCGCTGTTTGCCAGCTGGTTCCAGGTCAGCTGTGGGAAAGTCCTCCCTGTCAGCTGACTGGTCCAGAATCGGCCTGTGGACGTCCACAGCCAGCCACCCATTCAGGCAGCCGGCACTGGGGCAGAACAGAGGAATGTAACCCCTCTGCCTTCCTCTGTTCTGCTTTTGGCGGCAGTGAGAGAGCACAGGGGCAAACATTCTTTTAGTGGCCCATTATAGCCTGCAAGGCCAGTGGGAGGAGGCTTTTAACTAAAGGGGGCTCTCCTTTTTTTTCCTTTTTCCTAACGGGGTTTGCAGGATTCCAGATGTGGTTTGTGCACTGGAGATGAGAGACAACCCTCCCCTGGGGTAGTGGGGACTTGCAAAGGAAAGCAACAGTTTCCAACCAGTAAAAAACAGAAGATGAAATAAAGGGGTCAGTTGTCGCTCCAAATATTTGTTTGTGGAAATCCGCTTCAGCGCCACCCTGGGATTGACTGCACTTTGGGAGACTTTCATTTGCATGTGAAACAGCAAACGAGCGCAAAGTGTAAACCCAACCACATGGCTGTAGCCAATGGCTGCCGCCGGTAGCGGTGAGCTGTAGGCACGAGGGTCGGGCTTGTGGAGCCTCGTGTGTTTCTCTTTCAAAGAGATTTCTTTACGGTCTGATTCTCTCCCACTCTTTGTGTCCAAGGAAGGCGTTGCGTTTTTAGGGCGCAGAGGCAGACCCATGTGCATTTAAATATCACAGAAGCCGCCGGTTCCAGAATTCCGTTTAGGGCCGGCGTGACCTTGTGTTCATTGACTAATTGTGCGTTTGTGTTCACAAGCTTGCTTCTTAGCTTTCTCGTGCATAGTTATGAGGATTACTAAATGGCATTTCCCCCTGAACTGAAATTGGCAACAGTGGAGACTAAGAATTTCCTTTTGGTGGGCTGCCAGGTTGCCTGTTGATGGTTTTAGCTGTGCGCTCCTACCACCCCTCATCCTGTGTTCGCCAGGCTTATCCCAAACGACTGGAATGGAGCGTGTAATCTCTCTTCACTTCATAATAGTAATAAAACCTTCAAGGCGAAATGTACAGTGAACAATGTTAAAGACATTAATAATAGTGTATTTAAATCTTTTCTTTTACATTACTGACTGATTTTGATGGTTTGTAGCTGAGATTTGTGTGACTGTTTTAGTTGTAAAGGCAAATTTGGGCAAAAGAGTGCTTGAGTGCCAAACCATCTTACAGTGGTTCAAAAAGCTAAAAAGAATTAGCTGATGCTGCACATTTTTGTGAAGATCCTTGCTGATTGCCGGTGCCTGGATGACTGCAGAGAGCAAAGGCGTTCATGCATGTTTGCGTGGGATGGCAGCTTCTCCACTCGAGCCACAGTGCTCGTCAGTGCTTTGTATTTTTGGAAACACCACCTCAGAGCTCCATTATCATCCTGCACCTGAAAGGGCTGATTATATTTAATAAATGTTCTGAACCCTGACAAGAGTACAGGCATGTACTAGATGAAAAAACAGAGTTTAGTAGTGAAGATACCGTACAATAAGGGTCTTAAGTGGTTGTTCTCAGGCCGGTGTGGTTGTGACCTAACATCTGCCAAACGGGCTCCCACGCCCCCGCCCACACCCATATTGCTACTCATGCAGAGATTATGGCCCAGTTTTTCTGAGCAGATTATGTTCAGATCTGACACACATCCTGGGTGTGTAAAAAGGAGACGAGCTGCCCATATGTACACACAGTACGTACGGATACGTACGTACTGTGTGTACATACATGCTCCCCGTAGACATTTTATCGGAGGTATATAAGCTAAACAAGATGGTGAAAAGGGAATAAAGTGCTGCACGCTCAGCATCTAAAAACAAACTCTGTTATTTAAATATTGCATGTTTCCTATTGCTGAATATGTGGTCACGCCTTTGTTATTGTCTCTCTTGTGTGTGTGAGAGAGATGGGAAAGACAGACTCTGCACAACAGGCTTTGCAAGTGTGATCTGTGATGCTTATGCATCAAACTACGTCTGTCATATGCTCGTGCACGCGATGCAGACATCTGGAGGGAGTGTTTCGTTTGGCTGGAGGTTCTGACCGTATCTGCCTGGTGCCACACCAGTCTCTTCACAGTCTGCTCCTCATACTGCTGCAGCCATAAATCAGCAAAAACACTGACAATTAGCCCTGATTATTACCCTCCGCCAGTGGCAAGCTGCAGATGGCCTGTAATTTTTCCCTTCTTCAGACTGATCACATAGACAGCTAAACAAGCTAAGTGTGTTGGTTGTTTGTCCGCCTCTCTGGCCTTGTTGGATTATTTAACTCTCCTCAGTCCTATAATTTCCTGCTAAAACCTGTAGTATTTTAAGATGCACATTTGCAGTATTGACACCCGTTTCTGCTGTGGAGCTCGTCCTGGTTTTAGAACAAAAAGGCATTAATTATTTACTGCGCCTTCAGGTTATTCTGCTCTCATTCATAATAAAACCCTTAGCATGGTTAAAAATAACCCCATAGCGTACAGGCTTTTGGTTTTTTTACTCATCAATTTTTGTCTTTTGTCATTAGCAGTTTTTTGGACGACAAACACAAGCAAAAATAATGGATTTGTTGTTTGTTTTTTCCTCTGTTCAGCTGTGGAGTTTGTATCTGGTTTGTGGGATTTATAATTCTATTCCCCAGTGCACATGTTTTCAGTCAGGCACCTCCAGGACCTGCCTGGGGTTCATAAATTCAATCTGTTTTTCTTTTCTTTATAGTTTAAATGAAATTCCTGTAGGACTATGGTAGGTGCCCAGAGCCTTTAAAGGGAGACACACATGGCAGAGGTGAAGAGCTTTAGGTCCTAAGTCTGTTCAAGTTATTGATTCACATTTAATACTGGCTTTGACCAAATATCCCTTTCAGTATTACTGTTAAAAATAAGGAATACTGAGGCCGCAGAGAAAGGTATATGTAATATAAATGGTCTGCAAGTTTATATATTAGGGTTAAAGAAAAACTCAAATTATTATCTTATCAAGTGAACTGCAAAAATGGCAGAGAAGCGCGCTTACGGGAGCCGTTGTATCTTTTACAATCCTACAAGCAGGCGAGCACACAAGTGAAGCAAGGTTGAGCCAGATGGTTGAACGTTTTCTGCAACTTCACTGCCAGGTTATGCAACTGAGAAGGCGGTCATTCCAATCTTACTGCTGCTGTTGCCTTCAGGGTTTTCATCTCTCCGTGCTCTGTGCCATTTCCAGAATAATTTAAAATGTTTTCTGGTTAGAGAGTCAGTTTGGGAATAAAAGCTTCCTCATCAGTCATGCACACACCTTATCGCTAATTTAGACATGAAGCCAGTTTCCAGTCAGAAACTCAGTCGCACACTAACTCTCTGAGTCGGAGCATGAGAGCGGACAGTTGTATTTTTCTTTTTCTAAATCTCACATTACCAGAGCAGATGGTTGGCCGAGCAATTCTGGAATACCTGCTGACTGTATGCTGAACTAACTAATGCTAATTTGTCTCCACTCAGCACATTAGTGACACCACACACTACAAACATGAATGGCTGCAACCATCATGGCTTCACAGTTATTTTCTGTCAAAAGTCACCTTTTTTTCTTCTTTTTTTGGCAGCTCTCTGTGTTGTGTGACTATCCATCGGAAAACCTTTCCATCAGTGTGTAGCTACTTTACGTCAATGACAGTATCTGGACTCGTGCTATCATCTAAATGTTATTAAATGCAATAATAATTATAATAACTAATACAAGTTCCCCGAAGTAGGTGGTTTCGTGCCTGCTGTAACAGATATGTCCTTTTCTTCCTCGGCTGCTGGCCCTAATGTGGGTCAGGGAAATCCTCTGTCCTATCTGCCACCAGCCACCAGCTTACCCTCCTGCCTGAGCCAATCATGGCTGGCCTGCAGGGGATTATTTTGCTATGTTTTTCCAGTTAACAAAGACTTCTTCTATTTGCTCTGCTCTGACTCACGTGGCGGTGCGAGCGTAGCGTTCACACAGGCCTGCGGGTCTATGTCGAGCTGCTGATCAACATGGTTTGGCTTGTGGCAGGCGTTGACGGCGCTGCCGTGAGAAAATGGTTTGTCGCCTCGCTTTTGATGGCGCTGCCACGTTGTCACCTCTGCGCGGTGTCGTTATTTAGAGAATTATAACATGGTCCTGTGACATTCATGCGCCACTGCGCTGGTGTAGGGTTTCAGTTGCACTCTGTGTAAAGGGCTTTCGAAGGTGCATAAATGAATGTAGTCAAATGAAAGAGTTGAGCCACGGCCACTGGTGTGAGGAGAGCCTGACTGGATCATACGACGGACACCAGGAACTGGAAAGAATTTTGAACATTCTAAAAATACGACGCTGTAGTCTTACGCTAGGTTGCTTAGCAACAGCCCCCAAAGCACAGTTGCAGTATTGATATCATGGCTGCTGGCTGGATTTCCGCAGAAACCAACCCTGTATAGAGTTCTACTGCTAGGCCAAAAATTGATGAGGTATATTTAAGCCAAGATAAGCGATGAGTGTGGTTACTAACCAAAGGTTCCACGAAGCTGAAAGCTTATCTGTGACATCTGTGAATGTCTCACGTGTCTGTAAGAGACTTTTAGAGAAATAGGTCTTTTTATATACATTTAGAAAGATCTTTGAGATTAGCTCATGAAAAATGGGAACGAACACAAAAGTGTTGAATTTATGTTTTTGTTCAGTGTGTTTGTTTTAGAAGAGGAAGTGGTTAAGGGGACCATGGATTTATTGTCTACATATTCGAGATGTTTCCATAAATGGGGAGGGGGGGGGGGGCGTCGCTCTAAGATTAAAGTCATTTTAAAGGGATGTGGTTAAGCTGGGGCTTCACAGGCACAGGCCTGACATGCACATAGTGATGCTGGCCTTTGCTGGGCCCTTCCCGGAGGGGCTCTCAGGGAGGGTGTGTGTGGAGGGGGTGGGAGTTTTAAAAGCTCTCCATGGGTCTATCTGGGGCATGAGGATCACAGCGTTTAATCAACTGAAGGTTTTAGGTTAGTGTGGGAGAGCATGTTGATACATAATTTTGTGTTTGGGCATATGTGTGTATTTCCAGTGAGCACCACGTTACCATTACGCCTTTTTAAATTCTGCGTGTGTGGGCATTTCACAAAAGGACAAAAAGCAACTGTTGCAAACCAAATTTAGGCTGGTTAAAAGTGGTGTTTGGGACTAGTCATCACGGGTCAAGAATAGCTAAAAAGCGTTTTTCACTGACCTTTCTTAGACTAAACAGTTAGCACAGTATAACCAGCACCGCTAGGATTGTCCTCAGTTTGCACATTAACAGAGTGGTTTTAAAAGATCTGCATTGTTATCAGCGAATGCCGTTAAATGCGCCATGTGATGCGACGCTCAGCAGATGATCAGTGTTGACTGGCATTCAGACTTTCCTTTGCTAGTTTTGCTTTATGTCAGACAGGCGTTGGGCCAGTGAGTCACGGCGCTGCATAGGGCAGGGTGGAGCTTTGGAATGTGTGACAGGGTGTGTGTGTGTGTGTGTGTGTGTGTGTGTGTGTGTGTGTGTGTGTGCGCGTAGGGGGTCATCAACATGAGGAAATTGAGGAACAAACAACGCTCTGCTCCCTGTTCCATATCTGGGTCCTCTCAGCACCTTGGGCAGGTCTCCTCCCTGCCAGCTCATCTAATTAACCAGGAAGCCCCTTAAGCTTTTTAGAATAAATGCAAAAATAAAACATTTTTATTTCCTATTTCCTAAATATCACTTAATACTTTCTTATAGAGTCCAAATTAATGATGAATGGATGGATTCAAACATTTAAAAGATCAGTAACTGTCTCTAATCACTGTTTGTACTGAGAAATGCTACATTTTAAAATGTCGTTTTGTTCTTTCGTATGTAATCACGTTACAAGCTCGATGTAATGATTGTGCACCCCTCATTTGAAGTCAGAATCTCGTTGCAGACGTTTACCTTTTCAGTGCATTTTTACCACTGTTTCTGCCTGTGTCTCCGACTAGGAAGAATGCAGTTAGTGTTTAGTGGGGTGTGTCCACATTCCTGCACTCAAAGCACTGTCACAGTCTAACACACACGCACAGAAACACACTCACAAATAAATAAATAAAGCTTGTTGTGTAATTGATCAGTCTGTAGTGGTACTTTATAAGTTTGAGTACTGCAGAATTCTACCCTCTCGTCTGTGCATTGTTTCTGTCGGCAGGGGGTGCATCTCGCCGTCTCTGACGTCACCATTGTTTCAGTGACAGTTAAAATCGTGTTGCCTTATAAGGCAAAGTGTGTGAGGCGGGTAGGAAAGGAGGAGGTGCAGGAAAAGCTCGTTACCTTGACAGTGGCGTGTGCTGCGGGGCAACTGAGCCATCCTGAAACTCTGGTTCGGTCACATTTTTATGAGCGCACACGCGCATGTTCTCACACGCCTTACAGTACTTGGTTTACATTTTCCAGTCCCGTTTTGTCTGCTGGTGTGTGTGTGACATACTTTTGTGATGCTTTCGTCTCTTAGTCCGCCTCTCAATAAAGTGTGTCCATGCACATCGGTGGTGTGGTTCTTAATTTTATTGTGCGAGCAACGTCACGTGCAACAAAAAAATGCCGTTCAGAGGAATGCAATTACTGAAAATTAAACACTTCTCATACTTTGCATACCGTGCGCATACCACACAGATTCCGCCGGTTTCAGCAGGCATTTGCTCATCTGCATGTTTTATTTACGCTGATGAACCAACGATAACGTAGGTGCGCTCTTTTAAACGCTTGAGTTGTATTTTTGGTGAGAGAGGTT
>CAAE01013899.1:23178-42496 GCA_000180735.1 Tetraodon nigroviridis | reverse complement strand
TCGCAGCTGAACGGCCGAGGTGGAGCGAGAGGCTGCGGCCGGGCGGGAGCGCCGCTCGCCGGGGTCAGGGCTTGAATCCAGCAGCGAGGCTTCGACGGGCTCCCGCTCGGCCTATTCGGGCGAAATCGGAGAAATAGACTCAGACATGAACAACAAAGCACCATCTGCTGCAGCGCAGGATGCGTGTTGTAACCCACATTGGTTCTCTCGCGTAAAAGAATGCAATTTCAAGTAGAATTGTCAGGTTTCATTGCGAAAGTGTCATTCTGTGTTTATGCGAGTCTTTGGTAAGTTTTTTTTTTTGATTTTTTCCCCCTCTTTTCCCCCAGTTTGGTTGTCCGCCGGTGCGTTAGAGTGAGATCAAGTGTTGGAGGAATCAAAGTTAGGAGCCCCAGAGAAGCAGCGACGGGCCGCTGCTGGCCGGCCTGCAGGGCGCTGCAGCTGCGCGCGTTCGGACACGGCTCCGGGCTCCTCAATGAGAGAAGAACCAGCACCGGCCCGGGGTTTTTTTTTTTTTTTTTTGCAATCCTTGCTTTACCACGCTGTTCCAGAAGCCCGGCGTTGGTAGCGGAGGACAGGCGACTGTCCGCGCCCGGATCGGCCTGCGGGCCCCTGCAGACCATGAAAGAGCTGCTCTCCCGGATTTCAACCAGTAGCTGACTCTCTAATCTCCATCGCTGCGGCGCAAAATGGATGCTGCTTGGAACAATTTTATCTTCCAGGTAGGCTCGCCGAGCACGACGTTCATTTTGCTGCGTGGCCCTCAGGCTGGCCCTCTGTGTGTGTGTGTGTGTGTGTGTGTGAGCCCTGCAGTTTTCAGGTAAATACACCATAGGATAACCGACTTCTGTTTACATCGGTGACGGCCTTTGACTTGCTTCCCCAGAATACTCCCACTCCCAACCAAGTGGATGGGAGCCTCCAATCAGAGCTGCTGCCTGTGCACACCAGCTCTCCCCAAACCCCACCTACAGAGCACATAGCACAGCCTCCGTCCACCGTGGACACCGCCGCCCTCAGCGAGGACCCCCTGCCAGGTGAGGCAAGGCTGCTCCCCACCTGTGAGGGTGTGTGTGTGTGTGTGTGTGTGTGTGTGTGCGGGAGAAACGCACAGCCAAGGTCATATGTGTGTTTCAGACACACGCAAGACAGACGTGTCTCCGGTTGGACGTGGCTCGGCTGCTGCCACGTTTGAAATGAGCCGATAATTGGCCCCTCAGGTGTTTTTGGTTTGGAAATGTGGAAATCGGTGTTTTGCGACTGACCCTTTGCACCTGGCCCCCCCCCCCCCCCCTCTCTTCTGCCTCCCTGTGGTCCAGTGAAAGCGGTGTCTCGGCCGGCCCGCGTGCCCCACGTCTGCACCATCTGCAACAAGCAGTTCAAGAACAACTACAACCTGCGGCGGCACCAGTCGGTCCACACCGGGGTACGCATGAAGGACAGGGCCGCAGGGCAGGCGGAGGGGGCAAAGGAGGGAGCGGCCGGCCAGGGGGCGGCGCCCATGCCCCCGTCGGCCATGGCGGTGGGGGCCGGAGGGAGGGCGGAGGGGACGGCTGTCCCCCTCTCCCTGCTGCACCTCTCTGCGCCTCCCCTTCTCGCCCCTCCCGACTTGCTGGCGGGCAGCCAGCAGCCCCCCCTGGGTAGTCAGGATGGTGAAGGGGCGGCCATGCCCATCATAATGGCTAGCGTTAACCCCCCACGCTCCGCCTCCTGCTGCTGTCGTCATGGCCACAGGGGCGACAGTACAGGTGGGTCAGGGCCTTGTGGAGATGGCTGTCGTCAACCGGAAACCTCTGAGCACGTTGTTTACTATGTTACCTCGGCAACGCGGCGCTTCGTCCACAGCCAGTTAGCCAGACTCCCCCCTTCTTCCACTGTGTTGATGTCTGTTTACTGGTCCAGGAACCAGTGTTTTGCACCCAGGGAACCTGGAGCCCCCCTCCCCCACGCCCCCCCCCTGCATGTTCTCTCTAACACGATAGCAGATAAAGATGTTAGCGATGTTAGCGGCTCGGAGCGCGTTTGCAAGGTGTGGAGAGCAGACGGGCGGCCGTGAATGTTCCGTACGCCAGCGTCTCCGCTCTAAACTCTCCAGTGTTCTTATCTGCCCCTCGTTCTGCCTCAGCGGCCCTCCAACCCCAACCCCAACCCCGTGAGGAAGAACCACGCCTGCGAGACGTGCGGCAAAGCCTTCCGCGACGTCTACCACCTCAACCGCCACCGCCTGTCCCACTCCGACGAGAAGCCCTTCTCCTGCCCCATCTGCCAGCAGCGCTTCAAGAGGAAAGACCGCATGAGCCACCACGTGCGCTCCCACCAGGGCGGCGTGGAGAAGCCCTACATCTGCCCCCAGTGTGCCAAGGCCTTCTCCAGGTGACGCCGAGTCTCCGCTGATGCATGCTAACGCCATCGTCATGGCCGCTGTCAGCAAAGTCCAAGTCTTTCTTCTTCTTCTCGTTCCCTCCCCAAGGCCGGACCATCTGAACAGTCATATCCGACAGGTGCACTCCTCGGAGCGACCCTTCAAGTGTCCGGTACGTCAGGTCCACACACTCACTGGAACAGTGGAACAGCTTTGGCTAATCCCAGCCTGTGTTTTTGCACCCGTCTTTCAGACGTGCGAGTCCAGCTTTGCGACCAAGGACCGCTTGCGTGCGCACATGATTCGCCACGAGGAGAAGGTGCCCTGCCACATCTGCGGGAAGCTCCTGTCTGCCGCCTACATCACGGATCACATGAGGGTGCACAACCAGTCGCAGCACCACGCCTGCCACCTCTGCAACCGCAGTAAGTGGCGCCGCTACGTCTCACATGCGCATGCACGTGCGCCGTTAAGCGTCTCCTCTCCGTTTGCAGCCTTCACCACCCTGACGTACCTGCGCGTCCACGCCCAGAAGCATCACGGCCAGGAGTGGAAGGAAAGCCCCAGCGGTTTCGGCGGCACTGGGTCCGGCGGCGTGCTCGTCTGCCACCTGTGCGGCGTCCACTGCAAAACGCCCACCCAGCTCCAGGGTCACATGGGCACCCACGCCAACAACCAGGTGCCCCCAGCCCCATCGCCTCCAACGTGGCCGCCAGCAGCTCCGTCACCCTTAGCAACATGGTGACGGCCCCCACCGTGTACGTGACGGGGAACACGGTGGTGGACCTGCTGGTCACGGACTGCTCCAGCATCGCAGCCCCGCAGCCTCACAGTTAGCGGGTCAAAGGTCGGCAGGACCCGTCGTCTCCCGGCTCAAGGGTTAGGGTGAGGGGCGGAGAGTGGGCATCGGACTCGTAGCAGGTTCTTCCCGGGGGCTCTGGTGCACCTAAGACTGGCGGCGCCGTTGTTCTTGCCGTATCCGCCTCCCCGCTGTCCACGCCCCCAACCCAGGCATTTGCTGCTCCCTGCAGGTGCCCCGAGTACTGTAAATCTCACACCAGCTCTGATCTTACCTCCCATTTTGCAGCTTTCTTACTAAGAATCCAAATGGCTTTGCTTTCTAAAGCGAATCAGGGGGATTAGCTCCCTCATGTCACAGCCACCGTGTGGAGGAAGCTGTGTGTCCTGGGTGTGTGTATGCCTTTCTAGCATGTTAGCTTGTTTGTTCACACTAAAAATGCTTCTTTTGGGGTTTTTTTGGCAACACCTGTTAACTAAATCTCGATTAGAGGGCTGTCGTCTATCCAATCAGGACGGACGACCGCGGTTCTGGTGGTCCCGGTGAAATTGTTGGATGTATCTCTTTATTTTTTTAATGGTACAGACTTGATTTGTGTCCAGCACCTTAGTTGTTATCGTTTGATTGGGTGTCAGGTTTCTTTGCAGGTTCTTGCTCCAAGTCTTCCGTGTCATTTAAGGAGAAAAAAAAAAAAAAATTCTTGCACCTGAAAAAAAACCAAACAAACAAAAAAACCCCCCCCCAATGTTTTTGCATGAGTAAGCTAGCTCATACAGGCTTGTCGCTAAGGAGCTGTCGCTAAGACAACATGTAGTAACGTCAGCGCGTCAGCCGGATAAAATTAGAAGTAAATATTTTTAAAAAGTTTGATTTGTTTTAAACTGTTTTAACGTCGCCGCCCATTGGTCTTATAGGAACTGTTAGCGCCGTAGGCCTTTCCTTTTGTCTGGATGAACTCTGTATAGCACACAGGCGTTTCTGATTGTCCCTCAGACAGCATCTTGGGGTCGTGGCGTCGCCGCGGTAACAAAGTCAGGGTAAATATGCCGGTAACAAACCCTGGTTTTCTCTTGGAGAGCTTCATTAGTTTTTGTTCTACTTTCAAAAGTCCTTTTTCCCCCTTTCTTTGTGTTTTTCTTTTCTTTTCTGTTGAGAAAGTAGTGTATTTTTAAAAAGTTGATTTTGTTTTTATCCCATCACACTAAAAAAGGAGAAATAATACCTCTAATCTAGGATTCTGTACAGCTCTTGTCAAACATCGTAATGCCTTATCATACTCAACTGCATTTTAATTCTTTTATGATAAAAATATTTCAAATCATAGTCATGGATTCATTACGAATATTAATGGGATGTATTTATATTTATATTTTTATATTTCTCAACAGTATGCATGTCTAAAATGTTGTTAGAGCAAAAAAATGTTGACAAAAAAGTGATGCTCACTACACTTCTGTTATTTTGTAGGCGAAGTAGAGATCATGTTATTATTTTACAATTTGGGGAATTTAAAGTAAAATGAGTTAACAGGCCTTGTTTTGTGTGTTGATCAGTTCCACCACATCTACATACAAGGAAAAAAAGAGGAATCTAATAATCTACGTTTCCACCAGTCAGACAGACTTGCTGACTGTCTCATGGCTGGAAAACAGCCTGCAATGACAGCCTGAGACGGATTTGGTGGCTGCAGAAGCAAGTGTGGTGACCAATGCAAATGTGCGCTCTGGACTGGGGCGGACCAGTATACCAGCGGACCAGTAGACCAGTGAACCAGTATACCAGCAGACCAGTGAACCAGTATACCAGCGGAAGAGTGAACCAGTATACCAGCGGACCAGTGAACTAGTATACCAGTGAACTAGTATACCGGTGGACCAGCGGAGCAGTATACCAGCGGACCAGTGAACTAGTATACCAGTGGACCAGTATACCAGTGGACCAGCGGAGCAGCGGGATGGAGCTGGCGCAGCCGCCGCAGCCGCAGCCGCAGCCGCAGCCGCAGCCGCAGCCGTGACTCGGCGGTGCGCCTGGAGCTGAGGCAGCGGCATCCCTGCGCTGACAGGCTGATGACGGGGCCACCGCAACCGCTGTTCGGCGCCCCTGGAGCACACTGCGTCTGAGAGGCGTTCTCGGGTTTGGACGTGTTCTAGTCGGCTTGCGTGAATGGCCTGGAGAGCGGCTTATATCGCAGACTAGCGCTTGATGATCTTAGTGCGCTGCCCTCGGAGACGGATCGATTTAGCGCGTTAGCTCGCCGCTGCTAGCCTCCATACGTCGAAGTGGCCACGTAAACATGCGGATCGTCGAGGCGGAGACCCCCGGGACCTTTATAACCTTAAACCGCTTCTGTTGGACACAACTTTCGACTTGCCGCTGACGGGACTCTGCAGAGCATGTGTGTAAAGGTTTTTTTCTCCTCCCTATTCTAAACATGTGCAAACTCCAGTCTGTTAGCCTGCTAGCATAAACAGCGCTGATGGGGTCGGTTAGCTGAATAACTACAAACAAACAACGGGCTAACCAAAACAGTTTAACGTTTGCTCGCTACCAACGCTAAACGTTTCCCTGGGTGCCATCACCTTGTTGAGTAACACTACGGTTGTTTTGTGCTGAAAACGGGGCGGTTGGCAGGCTGAGCACCTAGCACAGCCAAGCGCTACATGTTGGGATGCTAACGCTGCTACCGTCATTGTTAGCGGGCGAGTCAAGAGCGCAGACGGTCGCTCAGGCTGAGGAGGAGGAATGGGGCCAAAAACACACAGCAGCGCCTCTGTTAGAGGGCTATGACCTTTGTCAGCCGCTATCAAGTTAACCATCTCATGAAAAGCCTCGTCTGAACTGACTTACTCAGTTACTGGAAGTGCAACTGACGTGATTTGGCGCAAAATATGGTTGCTGCAAAGTTGTTCAAACCTCGGCTGAGCCAAATGAAATCGGTGCCGATTCAACAGCCGGTCTAGGTGGGCCGGTGTTCCGGTCCCTAATAGAAAGACAGGCTAAGGTGACCCGCTTGGCAGCAACTAACCTGGTCAGCGTCGGTTTGCCCGACGTTTGCGTCCTAAAACAGCGCAATGCGCATTTCACCAATTCAACTTTTAATGAGTCAGCCTTGGCACACTGGCACGGCAGAAAACACACAAGGTTGGGGTCTGCAGGGGCCAGGGATGGGTAGAGGAGCAGTCCGGGGGCAGATCTTTCCCCCACCCAGCCCTTGCTGCAGAAGATGGAGAACGTGAGCTGCTTGGCTTTGATCCGGGACCAGATCAAAGGGTCAAGGACCCTCAAACCCTGATCATCATATTTACCTCTGCCAAGGAGTGTTCTTGACAGCCAGCGTTCACCTGTCTGATTTAAGCAGAGCCACAAACCACTGTGAACAGGTTTGAGTGGAATTTCCAGGAATAGTTTTTGTAAAAGTTCCAGATTTCAGAGCGACGTTATCCTTTAATGGCCGTGCCCTCTGACCAAAAAAGCCACCTACTATGTGACATAAAGCTACATTACGACTGCCTGTATGTAGAGTAGTTTGGATCCAGCACTTTTTTGGGTGACTCTACGCTTTCCCGATAGAGGTCTGCGCTCCGGGTCGTTCTAGTTGCTGTCTGATCTGATTTCTTATTTAAAATCATTTTTTCTGGTGTTGGTCCAGTTCTGTCCTGCGGTGGGACTGAAGCAGCCTTCCGGGTTGCACGTGTCAGACTTTGATAGTTTGCCTTGTTTGTTATCTGTAGGCGCAGTCAGACGTGCGCGGGTGGGAGGCGCCTCTGTGCTCCTTCACTTATTGACTTTTTGCGGTTTTGTTGGGGGGTTTGTTTGGTTTTTTTTTTTTTCCCTCAGACGGATCACGAGACTGCTTACAGACCTTTTTGCCTCCTGGACGGATCATCGGGTATCATGCTGTCCATCCTCGCTGCTGGCTCCGTCTTCTTCCCGGGGCTTTTCCTCCTGTCCAAACAGTGTCTGAAGCGGATCCCGGCGCTGCGGTGGAGCGAGCGCGATGCTGTCATCGTGTCCGCCAGGTGAGGTCCTCCTTTCTTTCCCCTCCATCAAACAGCCGGGCTGCGCACACTCGGACACGCTTGTTTATCCGTCTGCTGCCAGGCTGGTGTCGTCGGTTCAGGCCGTCATGGCCACCTCCGCTGGCTACATCATCGCTTCGTCCTGCGAGGACATCATCGAGGACCAGTAAGTCCACCCTCCGCCGGCACCATTTTGTGGCGCCCTGCTCTTTTTTCCTGGGTATAATTGATCCACCTCGTCCTCCTTTCTGCCTCCCTGCCCACAGGCACTGGCTGACCTGCGCCTACATCATGTTCGCCGTGCCCTACTTCGTCTACGACATCTACGCCATGTTCATGTGCTACTGGTACAAGCTGCAGGTCAAAGGGCACGAGGAGGCGTCGGCCGCACCCAAACCCATGACCTCGGCGCTGACCAGCTACCTGCGCCGCGAGTTCCTCATGGTGCTGCATCACGTCGTCATGGTCACCGTCTGCTTCCCCGTCTCCGTGGTAACTGTCAGGCGCGGTTGTTTCCGCGGAGCTGAAGCGGCGCGGCGGCTCCCTCAGCCTCGCTCTGTGGCTTTCCCCCCGTCTGCGTCGCAGAAATGAACTGATTGTTTCTGTTGGTAGTTCTGGCGACAAGGAAAGGGCGACTACTTCCAGGGGATCATGTTCATGGCCGAGCTCAGCACGCCGTCGGTCTGCTTAGGAAAGATCCTGATCCAGGTGAGTGGGGACCACCTGTGTGGCTGAGGCATGTGCATGGCTCTGCCTGAAGCTCTGCACCCTTTCTTTTTTTCTCTCCTCCTCCTCGAGAACGTCCAGTCTTCCTGGTCGTTCGTGGCCGCCAGAGCACCCTTCCTGGGTAACACTCCTTTTTTTAACCCAGCTGTTGTAGCGACACCCTTCTAGGTTTGCGTGGTTGTGAGTCGCTGCTGGGGCGCAGGGGGGCGAAGGTCCCCCCTGCTGTTGCCTCCCAGAGCAGTAGAGCAGATAGTCAGCCTGGCCTTCCTGTCCCTATCAATCAACACCCCCCCACCCCCCCACCCCAGGCATGACAACAGCACCCATGATAACGGCGCTGGAGCTGCCTGAGCAGAGAGAACCCAGAAGGAGAGAACCTGCCCCCCCACACTGCCCCCCACAGACTCCAGAGTCAGATTGAACATGTTCTTGAGTGATACTGAGATGAACTTCGTCAGCTTTCACCAAACTCTACCGCTTGCTTTTCTTTCTCTCCCTCTCTCTTTCTCTACTTGTCCCTCTTTTTTTCTGCTCTCAGTACAAAAAACAACACACACTCCTGCACAAAGTGAATGGGGCTCTTATGCTGATCACTTTTTTCATCTGTAGAGTCCTCCTCTTCCCTTACCTCTACTACGTTTACGGAAGGTACGTCTTTCCACCCATCCCTCTCTCGTCCCTCGCTAAGCTCCCCGTAACGCCAGTCCCTGTGGTGTGCGGGACAAGATCACGGATCGTTTTTCCTCCCTGCAGGTACGCTTCCATCCCCTTCTACAAGGTCCCCCTGGCGGTTTCGTGGCACTTTAACCTGGGCGCCGGCATGCTCATGGCTCCTCAGCTCTACTGGTTCTTTCTAATATGCAGGGGGGCCCTGCGACTGTTCACCGGCCCCTCCCGCGCTCAGAGACCGCACGCAAGTACAGCCGCAGCCAAGGAGCGGCAGGCGGATGGCCAGGCGCCACCCCAGCCTTCCAACGGCTACAGCGGACGCCCTTCGGAGCCCGAGCTGACCAGTCACTGAGTGGAGTGGTGGGGGGCCAGGGTGGGGGGGAGGGAAAGGCGAATGTACCAATGAGTAGGGAAGCTTTCAAGGAGACCTGAAACAAGTAGCAATAAAAGGGAAAAAAAAAAAAAACAAAGCTACAGGAGACGGTCTGGAGCAGTGCTGGGGGTGCGTTCAGCAATCACCCAGCCGCATGTCTGACTGCTGAACGGCAGGCACCCACCCGGCCTGAGCCGGTGGGACGCCCACTCACCTGGGGATGTAGAGGAAGGCCGGTGGCTGCTCCCTCCTGGGTGACACCGGGGCCCCCCGGCCCGGCCCGGAGGCAGCGCAGGAGCGCAGGAATGTATCATATTGTACGTTATAACCTTTGCTGTAGACGGAAGGCCTGATTCCGTTTAGTAGTCGAGACCTTTTAAAAGGAAAAAAAAAAGCCCAGCTGAGCAGTATTTGGACTGTAGTGTTTCTGATCTGTCTCTGTCCACACTGTCACGCTAACCCACCGGAACCTGCAGGCTGGCTCGCCTTTAGAAGGGAGCCCTTCTCATCCGACGCTGCTGCCTTATCCTCGCCCCGCCTTCCTCACCATTTCTCAACCTGGTTTTATTTATTACCCCTGCCCAGAAGGCTGGCTTTTAAAATAACGGATTTCGGTGAAATTTTGACAAGAAATAGGCAATTACATTAGAATTGGATTACCGCCGGGATCCAGGAACTTTTAGGCATTTAAATACAGAAACACATACAAGCGTAGAGATGGTCCAAAAGAGTAGCAGTCTAACAGAACAAATGATTTTAAAATGAATGTGAATTCCACAAGTCAGGACGCGCCTGACCTGCAGAAATACGCTCACGCAGGAAGGTGATCAGGGGATCTGTGGATCCGGGAGCAGCGGCCTGCTTGGCGGAGGTCAGCGCTCTCCGAGGGGGAGAAGCTCATTTCATGTCATCTGCAGAGAAGAAGGGAGGGTCGCCTGCAAAGATGTGACACGTGTACATAGCTGATGTAAAATTCTCATTTTCATGTCAGTATTCAATGTTTCTTTCCTCCCCTCATGTTTGTGCCACCGACAGCATCAGACCATGCTGGAGCGTTAATAACTCCGTTTTAGTGTTTCAGGCCCTCCGACACGCCGGCAGGGGTTTGTTTCCGCGTAGAAAAAACTTCATTCCATCCATTTTTTTTTTTTTAGACTAGCAAGTGATGCACACGTGTGCGTTTATTTTATTCTCACATTTCAGGTGCTGGTCCAAAACCTTTGATTGTCCGGCTGTTAGAGCCAAATCCAGGAGGTTCTGCTCGTGTTGTAACAGCTGGCAGGGAAACAACCGTAGGAAGTTACCTTGGGAGGGACAGAATTCCCAGTGATTCATGTGCGGCACGTTTGTCCACAGACGTTTGACTTGCGTTGACGTGTTCATTTCATTTCATCCTGGCAACATCTTAAAAAAGATAAAACTAAGAAACCACTCACACAGGGCAGTGTGTGCCAAACGTGGACAGCTGTGGGCATGTGGGACACACAACAGCCATTCCCGATAATCCTGCTTCTGAGTAAAACATTTCAACTGATGTACTGTATATTCCATAATTGCTTGTTATTTATTTGTAAGTATTTATTTATTTATTTGGTTTGTGGTTCTGAATGCATATTTATGCATCCGTATTAAACTATATGCTTCTGAGCCTCACGTGAAGGCAGTATTGTTACTCCAACTTAGCTGAAAATATACTTATCTGTCCTGAGCCTGAGTCCAGTCCTTTTTCTTTCCTCCTGGTTTTACTAAAATGCACTAAGAAGCATCAACAGCCACAATAAAAGCGAGTAAAGAACCACCGATTCCGCTGAAAACATGGCAACGGTCCTGAAGTCAGACGCTTGAACAGCTAAAGGCTCTTTCATTAGTGATGCCAGACTGATTTTTCATGAACTTTAGAACGGTTTATTCTTTAAAAAAAAATCCATAAAAGCACCAGATGTTTTCATTTTCTAACAGGAAAATTAGGGAACATTTAGATTTAAACTCACTTTACAGTGCAGAGGGTTTTCTGTTTGTTTTTTTAATCCACATTGGTGAACGTTGGGCATCAGTTATCAGTCTCCACAGTTAAAACGTTTATTGCCAATATACAAAACTGGTAAAAACACATCAAACTTGTTAATTTAGAAAATTCAAGTGTTGTGAAAGCATGTGAAAACTAAGTCTTGGTCTTTTAATACTTCAGTATCTCCTCTGTCTGGGAGAGAAGATGGTGTTGGGGTTGCTGTCGCGCTCCCGCGCCTTCTCTCGCTCCTTCTGGCTGTTGGGAGTCAGTGGCTCCTCCGGCTTCTTCTCGCTCTTGAAAAGATCTCGACCCGTGCGCAGAATCTGCTCTTCGATTTTGCGGTGGCGCTTCATGTCTGACAGCACTTTGTCCAATCGAGCTTCTCTTTTCACAGAAGATCGAGCTGAAGACCCTTGAAGGGGGAGCGAGCAGACAAGCAGGTTAGCCCCAGTAACACGTTTTAGAAGGAGGCAAACTTCTGAACATAGTTCCGGAAGCACCTGGAGTCCTGCGTCTGTTAATGAAGGCATTCTTCGGGGTGGCTTGCTCTTCATCAAAGTCAAACTCGGTTGGGGTTAGAGGCCTGGAAAAACATTTCCATACAAGTAGGTTTACATAAATTTAAAAACCTAAAACATTAAACGGTGATAAAAACAGCTGAGTTGTACTGACTTGTGCTCCTTCTCCTCCCTCTTTCTTTCCTTTGCTGCCTCCTCCTCTTCATCTCTTTCGGGTGAGGGGGTTCGTTCGGGAGTAGGGGGCCTCCTGGGAAGGGGGACAAACTCCAACTCCAGCATCTCCCCTTTAGCAAGCAGTTCATACAGT
This sequence comes from Tetraodon nigroviridis, assembly GCA_000180735.1. NCBI lineage: Eukaryota > Metazoa > Chordata > Actinopteri > Tetraodontiformes > Tetraodontidae > Tetraodon > Tetraodon nigroviridis. The sequence goes on along the minus strand of CAAE01013899.1, from coordinate 30,715 downwards.
CTTTTGATTTCAGAGGGGGGTGGCATCCAGCTTTTAGGGTCCTCCATTTCCTCATCGCTGTACGCGAGCTCCCATTCACCATCCAGATCTGCATCCTGTTTCGTCGACCCGCCATCGACACCATCCACTTTTTGCTGAGGGTTATCCTTCTGAACGTCGCCTTTGGATTCATTCGTGTCTCCATCTGAGGAGAAAGCAAAGTTGTATGAAAATATATAAGGGAAGGTTAATATGAAGTATGGGGCAAGATATTCCATAGAACTCTGTGGCGACTTCGATACTGACAGTAGTTATCCTTGAGAATAGGAATTTTAATTCTACAAAATTTTTCTCATTAGTTTTTACAATTTTTTTCTTATTTCCTTTTTCTGCCGTTGATTTTTTTTTTTTCCTTTTTATTGTTGTTAACGTGTGTGTAATTACTGGTTGCATCCTTGGCTTCTAAGTCCTCCTCTGTGGCATCAGCCATCTCTGCATCTCGCTGCTCGGTGTTCTCATCCTCTTTTACTGTTGCTGCAGACTTGTCCGTGTCTTTCACACCCAAAGCTTCTATGCCCTCTCTCAGGGAGGAATCTGTGGCTTCAGCCTGCATCCTTTCTGTCGCTGCTGGTGAACCTTACAGCCACAAACCTACGAAACAAAACGGGTAGAAGCATTTCCTGCCTGGATAAAGAAAACAAACTACAATGCACACATCAGGCACGAAACGTCCCCATGAATGTCGAACTGGTGTGACAACAGCAGTTGAACTAAAAAAAAAAAAACCCGTTTTATTTATTGACTAAAAAGTGACATGTAGATTTGCAAGCTAACGTCAGACCTAGCAACCAGCTAGTTCTACAACATAAACTACATTCACTATTACCGAATTTCTCCTTGGATTTAGGTCACCGATGTTGCACCAAACCGCCGTGGTTAAAATCATGTAAGTTGTCCGTGGGTTTTCCTAGCCATAATCAACTTTACTATATGCAGACTACAGATCGTAAATAGTCAATTGTATGAACGTAAACATAGCGCCATTTTGGACTGAAACAAATGCGTGACGTCGTCCCCGGTTCCGCGAGACTGCGCGCAAAGTCTCCCACTGACTTCAAAGTACATGGATAACCAATGGCTCCGACGAATAGGCGACAGCAGCAGCCGTCTATGTTATACAGATCTATAATTAGCATAAACTGCAATGCTGCTGGTAACCGTGACGAGATTTAATGATCACGAGAAGGAGATTAATATAGTCTTGTTTTTTCATCACACGTTCCCTTTGGATATACTTTTTAATTTTTACAGCAAGTGGCGTCTGTGTGTTTTTGACATCTGAACGTCGACGTGTTCTGTCTGACGTCAAAGAGGCACGGGCCATTCTGATTGGTGGATCACAACATCCGGTGTCTGCGCCCTTCATTTGAAAAAAGTTCGTTAGACGTGTATGAGGGCTTGGCTGGTTTGTTAAAGGACAGAGTTTACAATGTTGTAGAAAATTTAGGAAAAAGGAGTTTGGGGCAAAGGGCTGCTCGACTACAAGCGGTAAGCAGAAATAAAACAAGTTTCAATACTGAATAAGCTTTCGATTATTAGCCAGGTTGTAAAGTACAACTAGCTAAAACAAGCGTCTAATTAGCCAGCTCATTGTTAGCAAACAATTCACGATCGACCGATGTTTTACTTTTCCAGTGTGACGTTAGATTACATCTTTTCTTAATGTTTAAATCTCTTTTTTAAAAGATTTTAGAATGGCCCAGCGTGTAGCGGTATCAGATGGAGCAAACAAAAAGGCCACCAGAGTTCGGGTTGCCGTGCGTTTGCGTCCCTTTATTGGCCAGCCAGGTGAGGACGACGATGGGCCGTGCGTGAGAGGCCTGGACTCGCAAAACCTGGAGATAGTTAACTGGAGGAACGCGACAGAGACTGTCAAATACCAGTACGTAAACCTGGCTCTTCCCTTAATTAAATGTACAGAATCCGACTGATGGGTTTGTTGTCGTTTCAGCTTTGACGCTTTCTATGGGGAGAAAACCACTCAACAAGAGGTTTTTCTCTCATCGGTGAAGCCCATTTTACCACACGTACTCAATGGTCAAAATGCCAGTGTTTTTGCGTATGGACCCACAGGAGCAGGTCTGTTTATATGCTTCATATTTGGTTGACACAAATGTAAGGAACGACATGCAAAACATCGTCACAGTCATGTGTTACAGTGGTTTGCTTCTGCGGTTGACGCACTGATGGTATGAGTGGCTTTGCCTGCTTTTGTAGGCAAGACCCACACCATGTTGGGCAGTTCAGAGCAGCCTGGTGTGATCCCCAGAGCCGTCCGGGCGGTCCTCGATCTGGTCAGTGCCAAGGATGGCGACGAAGGCTGGGACTACAGCATTGACATGTCATATCTGGAAATTTACAACGAAAGGGTATGAATGACTGTCTGGACAATGAAGTGCGAGTCTTTTCTTGGTTGGAACTTTTGGTGATGGTTTCTCTTTTCTCTCTCAGGTGCTCGATCTTCTTTCCCCGAATTCCCAGGATTTGCCAATTCGAGAGGACAAAGACAAGAACATCTTCATCCCTGGCCTCACTCACATAAGCATCTCCTCCTTCTCTGATTTTGACAACCATTTTGTCCCTGCCAGCCTTAATCGCACAACAGCGTCCACCAAACTGAACCAGCGCTCCAGCCGCAGTCACGCCGTCCTGCTTATCAAGGTGTTATTCTTGAAGAGTAATGAATTCACAAGTATTTAGGAACACAGTGTCCGGTTGTGATTCTGGTTTGCATGTGCACAGCCTAACATTGGAGCAGCATCTTAAACGGATTGTGGCCTTTGAGCAGTAGGCCAGAATTTGGTAGCTGGTGCTGATATCAACTCTCTCTTGCAACACTCCCGCTGGCATCTTCTGGGCTTTCTGGGAATTTCTGGGAGAGAAACAAGCATTCTTTGCTTCCCATGTTTTGCTCTTTGCTTCCCATGTTTTGGCTTTTCCTCCCCACCTTGTCTGCTTATGGCAGCATGGATCTGCATAGTCATCCGTTTTCTGACCTTTTGCGTTCCATCTTGCGTCCCAGGTTGTGCGAACTCAGCGTGCTCTGCGTCAGAGACAGCAGACAGGCAAGCTCTATCTGATAGACCTGGCTGGCTCAGAGGACAACCGCCGGACCGGTAACCAGGGCATCCGCCTGAAAGAGAGCGGAGCCATCAACCTGTCTCTCTTCACTCTCAGCAAAGTGGTGGACTCCCTAAACTCGGGCACGGCCACCCGTGTACCCTACAGAGACAGTAAACTGACACGGCTGCTCCAGGACTCTCTGGGTGGCTCGGCTCACTCCGTTATGATCACCAACATTGCACCGGAATACAGATATTATTTCGACACCTTCAGCGCCCTGAACTTTGCTGCCAAATCCAAACTGGTGGTGAACAAGCCCTTCACTCGGGAGACTGTAGCCGCGCCTGTGCTGCCGGGTGAGTGAAGCATGTCCCCGTTTGTGTGTGAGCAACGCAAGAAGGGCACTTAGCAAGCAGGAGTCAACCCAAATGCAAAAATTTAAGTCCTTATTATTTGACGGCCTCTCTAAAAGGCTTCTCTTGGTTTGAGACGGAGTGTTTGTGTCTGGGAATTTTAATCGGAGATTAAATTTCACCAAGGATGGAGGCACCTGGCTGTCACCTGATTTGTTATAGGGCCAACAGGAAAACGCAGGTTCCATCTCAGCTCTGAACACCTTGTGATGAGTGTGCTGCTGTTGCTTTGTCTGGGCGAACTCTGCTGTACCGTCCCCGTTTGTGTCCTGATCCAGAGAATACTGAGCCCTTCGTTTTCCCTCTGTCTGCCTTCGCAGCGAAGCGATCCAGAGAAGGCCACGAGGCTCACGAATCTGGCACCGCGCCCCAGAAGAAAAGACAGAAAGAGGAGAAAAAGACTGAACCTGATGCCTCCTCCCCCCCCACAAGGATTCAAGTGTAAAACCCATTCTCAGCATACATTGATAGATTTTGCCTTTTGTACATGAGCAGCATCACATTTGAGCTATAATATAGTTCAAATTCACATTTGATGCAGCTGCTAAATCAAATGTAAACAATAGTTTGAAAAAAAGACAGCTATATGCTGGTAGCAAACCATATTTTCCCTCATTTTAGTTTTGAGCAGCTCAGGCAGCCAGAACCAGCAGAGAGCCAAGAGTCCGCTCCTTTTTCTCTTTACCCTACATCGGTCCGTGCCATTTAGGTCTAGTTGGTCTTGTAGCTTTCTGAGCTTGTTTGGTCTTCCTTTCAGGCTGTCGGAGCCGTCTGTGATGGACAGACTGGTGGCCCTGGAAAGGTTGATGATGAGCTGTCAGGACGGAGACGGGCTGGGCATGCTGAAGGACATGGCCCAGTCCCGCAAGGAAATCCAGGTATGGCCTCCACACGAGCGTATGGACCCTGGGGAGAAAAATGTGCAGGACCTTGTGTAGGATCTAACAGTCTTGTTCACACGCTTTTACTTGATTAGGAGCTGAAGGAGAAGCAGAGGGAGTTGGAAAACAAGGCCGTTCTCTTCAGTCGACTGGCTGGAGAAAAGAGCGGCCCCAAAGCGGAGCCCGTCTTCAGGAACACCGTCGCTCCTCTGCAGAGGAAACAGCCCAGTGCAGCAAACCCCCCCAGACAGCAGGCGGTGGTCCAGCCCCTACAAGGTCAGCCACAGCCCACTCACCGTGTTTACAACCTAACCTGCCCACTTTCTCTCTGTAGAACAGCGTTGAAAGGTTTCCTGTATCGTGACGGTTGTTCCACAGAGCCACTAATGCTGCTGAAACCAGAAACCAGCTGCAGTGATCTGAGATAAATAGACCAAAGAACGTTTAAATGGCCGAGAGGAGGAACTGCTTCAGTCTGAGGCTTCAGAGTGTCTAAAACTCAACGCTGACACCCTTTGGGTGCCAACCCTCCTGTAGGCTCCGCTCTTTGTCTGTGACTGTTGCTGTTGTTCTGAGAGTCTTCTAATGTGGTAGTGTGATTGCCCATGACAGCGGTTTTGTGTGTGTGTGTGTGTGTGTGTGTGTGTGTGTGGTTGTGTGTGTGTGTGTGATGCTCTGTCTCAGTGTCAGACCTCCAGCCTCTTCAGCAGCTCGCCGTGCAGGTCAAGAAGCAGTCGGTCTGTGTCAGGAGGAAAGACGGGAAGCGTTCGGACCAGAAGGCTGAGGTCAGCATCCAGGTCTCCGGTCTAACACACCCACCACACACCAGCAACCCTTCCGTTATCAGTCTGTTCCTATTTTCTTCATGGACACGCAGGTCCAGGTCTAGATTCCAGATCACCTGTGGTATTTTTCCAAACTCTCGTGTTTGCGGTTGTTTCTGTCTCAGCCTCCTAATGGGAAGGAGAACGTATTGCAGACGGAATGGGAGTCCCAGCTGGACACGTCCATCCTGGAGCAGTCCAGAGACAAAATCCTGCAGGTCCTCAACGCGGGCTCCTTCAAAGACCTGAAGGGTCTGCAGCAGATCGGCGACAAGAAGGCGAAGCTGATCCTTGGCTGGAGGGAGATCAACGGTCCCTTCACAAAGGTGGGAGACGGAAAGCCCCCCGGGACAGCAGCCGTCTTCCGCTCAGATCAACGTCTCACGCTCTTTTGGGCTGTTTTACAGTTGGAAGATCTGGCAAAGGTGGAGGGCATGACGGAGAAGAGGTTTTCCTCCTTTATGAAGGTGGGTGAAACGCTCAGTCTTTGTTCTTCCTGTGCCGGATTACCTTTCCATCATTACATCACTGTCACAGTTACTGAAGAAGAAAATTCCTATGTTGGGATCTCTGTTGACGTCACGCCCCGATCTTTCTGTTCTTCTCCAGGCAAACATCCTGAGCGCCATGGGAAAGTGATTTTTGTTTTTAGAGATTTTTTTATTGTGTTTGGTCCGCGTCTCACGTAAACACTCTGGGCGGACCTACCGGGTGGCAAACGGCCCCCAGCAGCCGCCCCAGCTGGCCGCAACAAACCCAAAGAAAAGTGGAGAATCAGGGGCTCCAGCTCCATCTGTTGTTGGCCTTGCGTCGCTCACAAAAGTTGTATAGCTGTACAATTATTTCAGACGTTGTGCAGTTGCCACCCTCAAATAAACCCCGCCCTTTTGCCACCTCACAGGTGTTTTCAGGTGTGTTTGAAGGCAGGCGTATCAGACCTTCTCTGGTGGGAGTGTTTTTGTAGTGACTTGTGTTTTCCACTTGGTGGCGCTTTTTTGCTTTTAATAAACCCACATGGCTGAAACTGTGTTTATGTCCGGTCCTAAAAAAACGCGCGTGTGACGGACACGGCCCCTGACACGCGAGGATGTGACCTTTGATTTCACACCAGACAGCAGCTGCAGCATCACTGATCCACGATGCTGCTGCGGGAAGAGGATGCTGGCACCCTCCTCATCCTCATCCTCCTCATCACGTCTGCTGGATTTCACTTTTCCTTTCTCCCTCTCCCTTTTACACACACACACACACACACACACACACACACTCCTCCCCCTCGCCCTCCCCGCCTTTCAAGAGACTCCCCATCCCACACACACTGCTACAAACATCCCTGTCCTTCCCCAACCTCCACACGGATCCCTGGCAAACGAGCGGGGCGTTTCCAACAGGATCTCCCGGTTCGGTTCGGCTCGGTTCGCTTCGCTCCTGGATTGATTTTGCAGCAGAGAATAAAGCTCCCGCCATGCCAAATCCAGGGACGCTCCGGCAGGATTGAATAAAACAGGTCAGTCTCGAGCATCGCTCTCTCCCTCCTGTTCTGGGGATCGTTTCCTGCTCGTCCGGACCCGGTCGGGCGGAACCGGCACCGCCGCGTCCCCGAGGCGGCTCGCACCCTCCCGACCGCTTCAGGACGCAGCCTCGTTACTTAGCCCTCTTCATCCTCGTCCGCTCCTCTTCCTTTGTCCTCATCCCTTTCTCTGCTCATCCCTGAGCAGCTGCCAGCAGCGTGTGTGTGTGTGTGTGTGTGTGTGCGTGTGTGTGTGTGTGCGTGCGTGCACACCGACACCTGCCCCGCTTCCACCGGCCTCCCTCCGCCTCTGACCCGCTGGGTTACCTGATCTGCGGCCTGTTTGCTTTCGGGCTTCACGGAGGAGGAAGAATAAAGGCCAGCCATTATTAAAGCAGCTTCCGAGCCAGGGAAGGAAAGAAACAAATAAAAGCGGGAGAAAAGCAAACTAATCACTGGGTCAATATATCTTTTTTAATTTTAGGACGTACATATTTACTCATTTGCGACCTTCCAGTTGAAATGAGCCGTCACTCAAACGCCGGTTTGGTCCTAAATGTGAGGGTGTGTTGAATCAAGCCTGCGTGGTTCTGGACGGTTGGATTTGGGTTTTGTTGTGTTTGGTGAAAGGCAGCAGCTTCTGAAGGCGTTTCTGACCCTCAGGTGCGACTCCAGCCCGCCAGGACCCCGACGCGGACGGTTCGGCCCTCTTCATGGCCCTGAACGCGATCCCCTGCCCCAGCATGTGGCCTGGGGAGGAGCAGCCGTCCCTGCTGGACCAGGGGGCCTCTCTGGTGAGCCGCGACC
>CAAE01013899.1:0-19990 GCA_000180735.1 Tetraodon nigroviridis | reverse complement strand
AAACCCCCCCCCCCCCCCCCCCCCCCCCCCCCCCAAACCAAATTCCCACAAAATTAACCCCCACCCCCCCCCCAACTCAAACCACCCCACAAAAAAACACCTCATCACCACTTTTCCCCTTTTCAAATTTTCCAAACCCCATCTACTCATATTCTGCAACAAAAAAATAATCATTCCTTCACCAAGTTGATATTATCGTGGGGGGTGGTGGCGGGTGGGGGGTGGTTGCTGCTGACTCGGCTCACCTTCCGCCGTCCTCGTCGTCCCCGCCCAGGTAATGGCATCCACCAGGCACCCGGGGCCACCTCCCCGGTCATCTCCTCCCCTCCGCGGAGGCAACACTCCATCTCCTACCCCCATCACAGCAAGACCCGGAAGGGCAGCCGGGCCAGCTCCATCGGCTACACCGCCTTCTCGCCCCGGCCGTCGCTGTCCCGCCACTCCAGCATCGCCACCAACCCCCCGCTGGACCGCACCAAAGTCAAAGACTACCTCCTGCTGTCCGTGCTGGCCTGCTTCTGCCCCGTGTGGCCCATCAACATCGTGGGATTCGTCTACTCCGTCATGGTACGGCAGGACGACCCCCCACCCCCCCACCCCCCACACTAACCTGCCCCCTGGTCTCTTTCAGTCCAAGAACAGCCTGGAGCAGGGGAACCTGGACGGAGCCGTGCGTCTGGGGCGCGTGGCCAAGATGCTGTCTGTGGTGTCCCTGGTGGGGGGGACGGTCATCATCGTCGCCTGCATTGTGAACCTGGCCAGTGAGTGTCCCAGATCTGACCTTTGACCTCCCCTCACACACTTTTCTCCTCCTGTGTGCTTTCCTTCAGTCCTTCCAGCCAAAGACCTGCCCCCCCCCCCCCAGCTATCTCTCCGACTGTAATCAGTCGCTCCCCCAGCTCATCACAGCTAGCTAAAAACGCCGTGCGCCATCTCCCCGCGCAGCTCCACCTTCCAGCGACGCCAAAAATAATCACAGCCTCTTAATCACAGTTGCATCTGTCAGACCCACATGTGTGACGTGCGGTTCCACGTGCACGCTGCCCTCCCCTCGGCTGCCTGCCTGGTTGCTGGTGTGTGTGTGTCTGTAGCGATGCGCGCTGTGTCACACCTGTACCGTGAATGAGCATCTCTGTATGATGGATGTCGGAGCTGTGGGCACGACTGGGAGAAATAAAGGTGTGTTTCTGGTGAACAAATGGGATCTGAGGGAAGGTGAGTGATTATTACTTGGGCCAGTCCTTGTTTTCCAGCGTTCGCCCACACACACACACACACACACACTCTCAGTCTGCTGGGTCTCATTAAGTGTGATCCTAATCAAGTCATTAGCAGCAACACACACAACCTCCTCCACCTTCTCTGGGGCGGCGGCAGCTTGTTTTTGCCTCCGTCTCTGTGTGTCCGTCTGCGTCTGCGGCGGTGCGTCGCTCTCCCACTAATACGGCTTCCTTCTCTTTTTTTAGTCAATGTGAAAACCTGAGTTTCATCCCCGGATGAAACGGGATGAGACGCCCGTCTCGAGCGTCCAGCCTGCACCTGCTCCACCGTCCTTACCGCCTAGTGCTTCCCTGGACCCCTGACAGACACGCACCCTCGCCCAGCCGTGCTTCGCTATCTTTCTGTGATCTCCACCAGTCCCTTCCGCTGAGGGAAGACAGGAAAACTTGCAGATGTTGCTGTGTGAGTGGAGGGTGTGGCGGGGCCTGGCGGGGGAAGGGTGGCGGTCCCGCCAGTCCCGCCGGTCCCTCCCCCCCTTCACCTCCCTCTGAGCTGACTCAGAATAATCTATTCTGGGTTGGAAATGTCCACACCGCTGACGTGACAGTGTCCCTGGTTCAGCCTCCCACCCCCCACCCCCACTCAACCCCCCCACCCCCCCACCTGGTTCCAAGCTCTGGAATCTTCTCCTGCCCCGGAGACAAAGATCTGACACTCAGCCCCGTCCAAAGTCCTCCGTCCGTCTCCCGTGATTTCTGCTGCCCTTCTCGGGGGCCCAGGCCCCCAGCCGTGGGCCCCCAGCAGTGGCCCCCAGCAGTGGCCCCCAGCAGTGGCCCCCAGCGGTGGCCCCTAGCGGTGGGCCCCTAGCGGTGGGCCCCTAGCGGTGGGCCCCTAGCGGTGGGTGCTGAAAGCTCACATGCGTCATCACCGCATTAAAAATTAAAAAAAAAAAACCAGTGCCAAATGCAATCCAAGACGTGCTTTGTGGAGAGGAAACGTTCTCCCTCCCTCACTGTCCAGCACCTCCACTGTGAGCCTGTGGGGGCGTCATGGCGACAGGGTGGAGCCCCCCTGTAGCGAAACACCACCATCTCACCGGATCATCCAGCCCTCTTTTCTAACCTTTGTAAAACCTATTTTTGAAAAGGAGAAACTACTCTGTCAGTAGACAGACGGTGGTAGCTTTGTATGCGCGCACGCGTGTGTGTGTGTGTGTGTGTGTGTGTGTGTGTGTGTGTGTGTGTGTGTGTGTGTGTGTGTGTGTGTGTGTGTACTGGGCGTGGGTCATTTGGTTAACAAAATTGACAATGTGATGACATTAGTAGCGATAGAGGCCACCTGGAGCTGCACATGAATATTTCTGCTGGTTCTGCTGTGAGGAGGAGCTTCCCATTCCTGCTAATTCCCGTCTGATCCGCCTGTGATCCTCACTGTGACACCAAACTACGGGTTTCCGCAAGGTTCCATCAAATTCTTCTGGTTTAACTAGATCCTCTCCTGGTTTCTGAATCATGTACAGAGATGATGACGTTTCTCCTGAGCACCGTAGGAACATGTAGGCAAATGTAATCAGCGGTTGATGTTTTCTGCATATATTCATCTCAATGTTGTGGTCATTTTTTTGAGTAAAATAGTCTAACGTAGGCACAGAAAGTGTGCAAACTTTCTAAAAGTCACTGTATTACCGGTGAGCCTCTCTGATATTTCCTAATATTCCTAATCTTGGCATGCTGTGATTCCTGTTTTTTCTAAAGCTGATGTTGATGGTAGACGCTGAGCGATGAACTGACACTTCTCCTCTACTTTGGCAGCACATTGGTAATAAAGACACGATGCATGCGAGGCTTCCTTTTTATTGTTCTGAGCAGCAGAGAAGCGCTGACGTTTGTTGAGATGGTTTCACGATGTAGGATTGAAAAGGAATAATGCCGGCCTGAGCCGAGGAAACACACACCCACACACCCACACACACACACACACACACACACACACACACACACACACACAAACATATACTGATCTGCTTCAATGAAAGCTGGAGGACTAAACAAATCTTCCCCTCTGATTTTGTTAAATAAATGATCACATCTGATGGTTTTTCTCTCCTCAAAGCAGAGAAACGGAGGCTTTTACCGCTGACACTAGTGCACAAAGGCAGCGTGAGCTAAATGCTACGTCAGCACGCTAACACCTATGCATCCATGTGTTCTTGCTCAAGGGCACATCTGCTAAAGTGGCCCAAAGTTCACCCCAGGCCTGAGTGACTGTCCTTCAGGAGTGATGGAGAGACGCCTGTGAGGAGGTGCAGTATTCTATTATGACAGGAGACCAGAATAAGAACGTTTAACATGTCATAACACAGATAATTTTCTGACACAAACAAAATATTGGAAACATAAAAGGTTTCAGCAACACATAAGGCACCTAAATGTGAACCCTCAGATGCTTCTTCATCATGGCTCACATTAAGCAAATGACAACGACTCCAGCAAAACAAACCAAAACTAAACAGGTTGTTTCTGAGGAAGAGCTGAGAGAAGAAAACACAACTGTGCACAACAGCTTTTGTAACATCTGACAAGAGCAAACTCTCCTTCACACCAGCGTTAACACTGACAGCAGAAGTCATTTACCTCTGAGCTCAGCTAATTTCCATCAGCTGGAAGCGTGCTGGGCGGGGGGCATATGCAACCGGGTCACATCCAGATGCAGAAAAGTGGGTCACGGATTACAAACATGAACACAGAGGCTGTGAGTCCATTTGGCAGTGTTTGCACGCATCATGACCAGCCTGTCGGTCCGGATAGAGCGTCAGATACATCAGCGCCGCTCTCCTATTGGCTGCTTCAGTTCCCACAGAAGCCCCTGACTAAACAGTGATGAGAGTGACTTAAAGCCCCACTGAGTTTTCTACTCGTTATTCACCGGTCCTGGATTTTCAGTGCTGGCCAATGTGTCAGAGCTGAACATCAGTGAGATCTTTCCTAACACTAAAAGAGTTAACCCCTTTAAAAGATGGACATGTGGAGAAAATAAAAGCATAATTTAATTAAATATGAATTCACAAAAGTGAATGGTAAAGATTGTGTTTATGCATTTTTCAAGGCTACAAAAACATGCCTGCTGCATGGTTAAACCTTCTGCAAACACTAGAAACAGGTACACTTTGCAATCATGTTAATAAAATATTCAGACTAATACACAGAGAAAGTCTTATTTAGTTAAATTTATTCAGATGTGTCACCAGTCGCCTGTGTTGTTGTGTGTGTGAGCTTTAACGAGATGTGGCATCAGCTTCAGGCTCCTGTTGGCCGCACAGCCAGGCGGCTGCAGTTCCGCCCTTCGGCCGGTGGGTGGCAGAAAAGAGCCGAGTGATGCTCTTTGTTCGACGAAGGGAAGAAGTCGCAGAGCAGAGATGATGGTGGGCCCGCGCAGCTCACGCTGTCGCTTCTGCAGCAACGAAGGCTGACAGCGTCCCTGTCTGCATCACTTAGAGCTTCTGAGACAGTCTGAAGGCGCCCGGGCCCTGCAGTGCCGGCTGTGTTTGAGGGCCTAATCACAGGAGCCCCATGACAGGTGTCTCCACTGTGACCCTCCACACACAGACCTGAGTCATTCGGACAGTCTCCATTCCGACCTCTGCTGCCATTGTTCCAGCACGTTCATCTTTACTCCTTTAACACTGTAATGTAGCTCCAAAGTATGAGATTTTACTTGGCCCGAGCGGTCAATGACCAACCACATGTAGGAGACTAGTTAGAGAACTTGTCTGTTTTTTTTTTTTTTTAGTTTAAAATAACAACCTTTAACATTTTCTTACCTTTTTTTTACCTGTTTGTGCGCCGCACATGCGGAGTGAAAGAGAAGCTGCAGTTCCGGGGAGTGACCGCTAGGTGGCAGTATTGGCTTTATTTGGTCGCCACCGAGCCGCAGGTAAACGAGCGATTTTAAAGAGGCCACTTGGGAACAACCAAACTCACAGATTTACTTCAGTCAATAAAGAAATCAATAGGTTAAAGAAGAACATAATGGGAAAATAAAAGGCAGAAATAATCTTGCACAGTTTCAGTTTCAAAAGACAAACTTCCAAAGCAAGTAAAACACATTATATAATAATATACATGTAAACAGCACTGGTACTTACGGCATGCCTCAAGCAGATCGAGCAGAGATGAAATCTGCAGCCATGGGAAGTTTTCAGACAACAAACAACTTTCATATTTACCTGTTAGATAGTCAACAATGTATTTGCATTTACTGTATAACCATGCAGTGCTCTCCATTACACAACCGCAGTGTGAACCTTCTCCTGATCGTGTCTGTCTACATCACAGCAAAAAGGCTCATCAGTGAGTCAACAACGCGGAATTGACACGATCATAGGAAAGGTTATACTTTGATCAAAATGAAAAAAAGAAAAAAAAAAAAGAAAAAAAAAATCTCATTTAAGAAAAAAAATCTCAAATAATCCAAAGCAAACACCAGGAGAGTTTCATCCCGCAGCAGACTGGGACTCAATTTGTCTTCTAATTTTGCTCCATTAACACCAAACATGCAAGAGACCAACACAACATGGAAGAACCAAACATCTTATTAGGTTGTGCTGTCTGCAGGCAATCCAACAGGTTAAAAAAGTCTATTAAGACCACTTGGAAGTCTTCGGAAGCATTAGGCAAAACATTATTGCACGGGAGAGGTATGTGTGCTCGTGGTACTGATGGTCACATCAGTAAAGGGCCAGAAGGAATTAGACTGAGCAAACTTGACACATGGGAGAATAAGTAGCTTTCCCTCCCACTGCTTTTGCATTTGCTCTGCTTGAATTTGTTTTGCTGACTTCAGACCAGCACGGAGAGACGGGACACAGATCCCAGAGAGGGTGAGGAGGAAAATCCTCCCTCCAGCTCGGTGCTGAGGGAGGGGTGGATTCGAGACAACGAGCAGACCCCCGGAAAGGACCAGTCTGAGAGCGTGGGTGGCTGAAATGGTCTCATCTTGGACACAAAGTGAGGAAGTCCTTCATGGTCATGCAGGAATCCTCGGAACATGCGTTGGAAGGTCTCTCTGCTCGACGTCAGGCCTCATCTCTCTGCTGTCAGGAGGCGGATGAGTGAAGATCAGTTCATTCCTGCAGGGTGGAGCCCGGCAGCTCGTTGGTCAGGGTGTGCCAGCGCTCCACCTTCTGGCCCTTGTTCTTCAGGCAGTCAATCCAGTGCTGCAGAGGGTCTCCCTGTGAGTGACACCCCAAGGACACCCCGCCTGAGACACACACACACACACACACACACACACACACGCATGTTTGGAATATCAGTTCCATAATGACCCAAAGCTAATATCGGTTCCATATACGGGCGTGCGCACAGCTGAGGATGAGGATCTATGAAATAATAGATGAGGATCAAAATACATGAACATATGATCCATCCCATAATGATCTGGTAGCACTTTCTTTAGCAACAGCCCTGCTCCTGATGTGAGACAATCTTTAATTTATACTGACAGCTGGGCTGAACCGTAAGTCACGACCTGCATATAAAGGGCTGTGAGACGCCCCTGAGGGCGTCCGCAGACCCTCTCACAGGGGCCGTTTTGGCACACTTCTACATTAAATCATGTTTACGTTCTACTTTTCTTTTTTTCAGTTTAACTTGTTTTGCTCTTCTTCTCCCTTCTTCATATTCCAGTCAGGCCGGCGCGCTCTGGTTCGGCAACAACACGTCGCTGCTCTGAAGCCCCAAGTCATGAAGGACAGAGTCAGGATATGAAACATTCATCATCTGCCATCAACATCCTGATCGGTGAGTCATTATTTCAGGACTTGTGATGCAAACAGATAGAAAAATATCATCTCAGCTCAATATTTTCTAAAAAAAATACTAAAAAACGTAGTTTCATTGCATTTTTCATTTGTTCCTTGGAAACGCTTTGCTGCAAACAAAAAGGCAGACAGAAAACGAGGAGTTTGCCCTTCAGCTGCTGTAACAGCAAATATGTTGACTTTTCCAAATCCCAGCACAACGGACAGAACAGAAAACAGAACTGCTCCACTCACGCGGAGGAAGTAAAGTATGGAGCTCATTTCTGCTCAAATGTCACCAACAACCCTGCAAATTCCACTCAGAGGCGATAACAGAGGGCAGAGTCAACTCCTGGGGCCCGTCCTTCTGGGGCCCCAACTCACCGATGAAGTCGTTGGACTTGCCCAGATCGTAGTCCCACACCGTGACCTCCAGCGTCTTTTTGGCTAGCTCTGAGAAGGTGATTTCATAGAAAAACTCCTGGTGAATGCACAAACAAACAAAGACAAAACAGCAGGAGAGGCGGAGGAACGGGTGAGAGAAGTCAGAGGACGGCAAGAACACGTTCTCTAGAGTCAGAAAAACTGCTCACGGTCTCTGCACAGTAGGTCCAAATCACGTTTCTTTACTTTAAACCATAATTGGTGTGTTATCCTAGTCCTGCTCACACACCTACACACACACACACACACATACCTCATTGAATTCTGGGTTGAGGGTCTTTTTTATCACTGCTGTTTTGTGTTTGGATTTCTTGTGAGCATCTGGCTTGAGGTACCTGACAACAAAAATAGGAAAAGTGGACATTTAAGCGTTCAACACCCAGAAAGTGAATCATCAGAACATCAGCCAAGCCCTCGTTAGATGGGATGGATGGATGGATGGATGGGTGGATGGATGGATGAAGCTTAACATTCCTACACGGGCTGCCGTTGAATTTGCAGGGTATTTTTGGGCAGCTCGAGGAATCATGGCAAAACCTCTATTCACATTTGCTTTCCACCCACCACAGGCAGCGCAGAGAGGCTCCGCACCCACACGCTCTCAGACACAACAAAGCATCTGTGAGAATTACAAGAAGGGAAAAAAACTGCTGCCAAAGGGCAAACGTACAAGTCCGCATCTAAAATCGAACGAAGAGCCTGATGTTCCAGTGTGGGCGTGTGAGGGGTGCAGGGATGGATGGTTTAAGGTGCAACGGAGGAGCAGGAAGGAGATGGTGAGCGTGACGGCGCCCAGGGAGGTTCTTCACTCGTTATTTATTCCACAAAAGCAGCAGTGAGACGGAGGTTTGAAAGCTCACCCATCCAGTTTGTGTCAGCGCGGCCTGTTTGACCCAGAGCTCCTCCTGCCCCGGCACACACACACACACACACACACACACACGCACAAACACACACACACACACACGCTATTGCTTTTCTCTCCTCAGCTCCAGAGGTTCTCTACGACACCAATAACAGCACCAACTCTGCCTCCTCTCATCCGCTCTTCCCATAAGATCACTTCAGTGAGTGTAGCTCTGGTTTGAAGGCTGCTAATACACACACACCGACACACACACACACACACACACACACAGAGTTTTTATTATCTGGAGGAACAAATTTCCCAGTGTGAGAGCTCTTCTTAGCTCTCGCTCTGCTCTCATGCAGGGCGTCGATGAGCCATCCATCACTCATGAGTGGCGACTGCAGTGATTCAGGAGATGACGGCCGGTCCAGACCAGGCACAGGTGTTGGCATGGAGAGGGCCTGATGGAGCGGTAGTTGTGAAATGAGAGCCTGTGCAGACGACTACTCGGTTAAAACCTGGTCAGAACAGCCCAACAGCTGTGTTCATGGGCTCTCATGTGTCCCTAAACAGGTTAAAATGCAGTGAATCACTAAAAGTGTGGAAAGTCATTCAATTTGTGGCTAAATGAGTGGATTTCTAACACCTTCAGGTTAGTTTTGTGACAAGTTTGAAAAAAAAGTTTAACTTTACTTTAAACCCATGATGCCAGGGAAAGGAAAGATGAATGCCTTTACGTTTTAACGTAGGGGTCTGAATAACCGTTGACGTCCATGGCAGCCAGGTGGGCGCATCGTCTGACGCCCACACACAGCCCGCCGCGGGCCCGGTCCTTGGCCTCGCCCTGCACGTCGCCGTCGCAGGCCGGTGGGAGGTACTGCAGACAGAGCAGCAGGCGGCCCCTCTCCTCCAAGCTCCGCTGTTGTTCCGTCTCCCACTTAGAGAAAGAACAGATGAGAAATGATGCTTCAACAGCGACACAGCTGATAAAATGGCCCAAAACATTTGGGTAGATCTTCATGTTGTTTATGTTTCTGCTGTAATCGAATTTCTTTTTAATAATATCTGCAGATTAGTCTGAAATATCCTCTCCCACCACCTCAAAATAAATGCTTCTGTTGCGATGTGCCTGTTTCATGTGTAAATAAGCCGCAGAGCCTTGCTAATGCCAGCGAAATCACCATATCAATTCCATAAGGCGATAATATGTCAGCGGCATGTGCAGAGAGAAATAATAAAGCGCAGATCCTCCTGCAGCAGCAGAAATCAAATCAAAGCAGCCAGTATCATTTAAACAGCTTCCCCCTGTTTGGGGAGTGATGGATGGATGAACGCTCACATACAGGAAACCAGCCACTCCGAGACCCCAGGACCCTTAACTCAGCTGTGACTGTCAAGTCTGAGAGCTGAAACCAGGTTGAAAGGCTTCAAGCTAACATTCCCTTAAAAACAGATCACCATAACAGCCCAATCTGACATCAGGAGATCATTTTCTGACTGTTCGAAGGTCTTTTACTGGGGACCGATCCGGAACCAACGCCAAACTGTAGCGTTGGATGCTAAGGGTTAGTAGGAAAGACATTTCTCTGGAATGTGACTATGTTGCATGATAAAGTGTGTGTGTGTGTGTGTGTATGTGTATGTGTATTTGTACACAAAATCATAGAATCAGAGCAACATTCAGATAACCTGTCTTTATTCTTTCTGTTCCAGCACTTGATTTCCAAGGTTGAGTGTTGCTAGTGGTGGTGCGAAGCCAACGTTTGCTACATCTGGACACAGCTGGAGCAGCCATCCATCCCTGGGACTTTTGAACCCTGCGAATTACTCAACTGCTGGTGGATTCTTTCCACCCTGCATCAGTCGGCCGGTCTGTTTATGCAACAGGGCAGATTTGGGAGAAGCCTCCCTCCGCACCGACCCCCTGCAGCTCCGACAGAGCCTCTCACCGGCTCGTAGGAGCCTTGAAGTCACAGAAATGGCCTCTGCGGCCGGGCTTCCGGCTGTTTTTTCATGGACATCAAACTGTTGCCAAAGCGTCTGATGATGAGCGGAAAAGATTGAAAGTGACAGACGAGTGAGGAAGCAGCAGCGCGGGTGTAAAAGTAGAAGAGGATGTTCCCACAGGATGGTGACTCACCCTCCTCCCCGCCAGCACCAATACGTGCGTGTTATTTTTAGGAGAAGACGCTTGTTTGCTATTTCAGAACTTTGGTCACTGCAGGTGCGTTTTCTTCCTGACTGTCTGACACAAAACCCCCCAAAAAAACCCCAAAGAAAAGGTTCCAGATTGGTTTGATCTCTTCTAATGTGTATTCGGTGTGAGGTCGGTGTCTTTGCTCCTCTACTGCATTCCTCACTGCCGCCTCTCTCCCTCATATCTATTCATCACTCATTAAGTCCTGTCCTCAGGCCTGAGGTAGACGCCTCGCTCTGCCACAATCCTCCCATTTCTTTCTTTAATTGCCAGGACAAACTTTGTCTCCTTTTCTCTAATCCCTGCTAATTTTCTGCTCGTGTGTGGTTTCCCCGCTCGCATTCTTTTTTGCTGCCAACGGGCACTTCAGCAGCTGCCATGACTGAGTTGTGGGTCTGAACATTTAGCAGGTAGCTGCAGCACCGAAACTGCTCAGACCTTCACAGATCGATGGAGAGCAACTCATTAGGGGGGAGGAAATAAAAAAGCATCACCGTGGAGCCACACACACACACACAAAGAGGCGAATGAGGGAGGAGATAAATCTGCGTGAGGGCTTGTGAAGCTCAGGAGCCAGAAAAAAACACTAATGATCAAGCGTCCTCGTCGGCAGTGAGAAGCAGAGGCAGCAGGTGGTGGGGCCGCCCTTTTGGCTTCACCCTTTCATTAATTGACTGAATATATAACAAGGGGATTGTCTCAGTAATCAGCCCCGTGTTGATGAAAGAGGCAACACAACTTTGAGATTGGATTGTTAATTAAAGTTGTGGGCTTCCAGGCTGGGCTCCAGGGACCCCCCCACTGGAGGCCTTAGATGGGGCTTCGGTATTAAAAGCCTTGGGGAGTGTTTTCCTAAATATCAGGTCAATAAAGCTGAAAAAAGCTGCCAGAAGTATCAGTTGGGGGCTGAGAGTTGGAAAAAAGAAACATTTAATTGGAACTACCCAGGAAATCATTCACTTCCCAGAGGTTTTTCCAATAATGAACACGTTCATAAACAACAAGAATGTAGCTCCATGAGATGATTGATTGCATTAGTGGGCTTTGTTGGATATCTTCTCAGCCAGGGGGGGATTTTAATAACCTTAGAAAACATTTAGACGATATTCTAGTGGCCCTGATGGTTTTAGTTCCCATAAGGTAAAAGTCAAACTCAATGAACCATTTTAAACGTCAACAAGGCCCCTAATATGGAAAAGGTCATAAATGCTTGAGGATTTTTACATCTTACTGGGTGGAACTCAGTGACAAGACAAATAAATGAGAATTTATTCTCAAAAAAACACTCGGGTGAGTAAAAGTTAAAGAAATTAAATTTTAAAAATGCAATAAGTGACAACAGACGGCTGTAAAAAGCACATCCTGGTATCTGAGTAAGAAACGTTTGCTTTGAAAAATGATTCAAATATTAGAACAGCGGAGGTCTGTTTCTGAGCAGCAGTAGAAAATAGTCAGGGGGCCATGATGATGATGATGATGATGATGATGATGATGATGATGATGATGATGATGATGATGATGATGTGCTCACCTCTCTCAGATAGCAGGAGATCCCTCGGAGGGCTGTACTCATGGCGGTCGGCGACGGCAACTGGAGTCGATAAAGAAAGAGAGATTAACAATAAACAGGTGCAGATTGGAATCCAGAGGGTGGGGAGGAAGGGGGGAGGAAGGGGGGAGGAAGGGGGAGGGGAGCTGAGGGCACTTTGAAAATGACAGGCGTCGCCTTTGTAGGATGACAGAGGAGCTTTGGCGCTTGATCTCCGAGCGGCCACCATCCTCAGAGGGACGCCCCGACGCCACAGTGGCCCCCAGCGTTCAGAGCTCCTCCATCAGCCTCACACACCACCGCCTGCAGTCAGCACACACACTGCAGCACTCCTTCACTTGGTGCTCAGCAAATGTCCATTTATCATCACTTTTGTCAGGTTTTCACTGGCCTTTGTGGCCTTTTCTTTGGTCCACAGAGGCTTCCAACAAGTTTGTCCAAGCAGCATCTGTGGCTGCCTGGTTGGATGAGGAGGGAGGATGATGATGAAGATCTCTACCACAGAATATGAGTCAAATGGTTTTGCTTTTTTCCAATCATTTCCATAGAAGCAAAATGATGACTTTTAATCAGCTTTTAATTTGTCAGCATTCATTCAGATGAAGTTTTCTACTACCCGATGCAGATGTGTGTGTGTGTGTGTGTCCATCACTGGAGCAGACTGGAACCCAGAAGTGTGTGTGTGTGTCCATCACTGGAGCAGACTGGAACCCAGAAGTGTGTGTGTGTGTCCATCACTGGAGCAGACTGGAAGCCAGAAGTGTGTGTGTTTGTGTCCATCACTGGAGCAGACTGGAACCCAGAAGTGTGTGTGTGTGTGTCCATCACTGGAGCAGACTGGAACCCAGAAGTGTGTGTGTTTGTGTCCATCGCTGGAGCAGACTGGAACCCAGATGTGTGTGTGTGTGTCCATCGCTGGAGCAGACTGGAACCCAGATGTGTGTGTGTGTGTGTCCATCGCTGGAGCAGACTGGAACCAGTGACCTATTCATGCTTTTTTGTTGCCACCAAAGCCGCTTCCTGTCCTCTTCCCTTGCTCTCTGCTTTCTGCCCTTTAATCCCCCCCCTCCTTTTATCCTCCTACCCATGACGCTTTTGCTTACAGGGGGCGGATGCTCCAGACAGATGTTGAAGTGTTTGGTCTGGTCAGGCTTCACGCGGCGCAGGGCCACCCGCGACTCCCCGATGAACTCATTATGTGTCAACTTGTCTTCGTCACACACAGATACCCTGGGAAAGAAAGAAGGATGGAGGGGTGCGGTGGTGGTGGTGGTGGTGGTGGTGGTGGTGGTGGGGGGTTTAAAATGGAGAACATGGCAGGGAGAAAGAGGCAAACATGAATTAAATATGCTGCTGTAGGATTGGAGGCAGCTTTTAGATGAAATATTTACTGTGGTAATTTGTGGCTGTTTAAATGACACCTGGGAGGTGTCGGCGGTCCAACTATTGTAGGAAACCCATCAGGAAAACAAACAAACAAACAAAAAGAATAATCACCACACACGTTTGTATCCGTAGTGTGAAAACAGTAAAAATAACTACCAATTCTGCTTCCAGAGGAATGCTTGGAGCGTGAGAGTGCATCGTTAATACATATTCATGGCTCTGGCAAACTTTTACCAACCATCATTACGATGAGGGCAGAGAGGAAGAGCAAGAGGTAAAATAAATCAGAATCTCTGTGTGCACGGAATCGTGCATGTATGCAAATATGCACATCTGTAAGTAAAAGAATATCAGAAAACAAACTTTTGATCTCATTCTCTTCCAGAAAGGTGAACTGGGCAAACCGAGGATCTGAACAGGTAAACCTGTTGTCAGCCTGGCTGACTCCGAACTGAGCGGCTGCGTTGCCGCCTGCCTCCAGCTTTTTTGTGGTAATAAACTGCAGAGAGAAGGTGGCGGCTGCCTAAGAAGGCTCCCCCAGAGCTAATATTTACTCTGCTCTTTTATTACAACAAAAAGGAAGCCTTCCAAATCCAATAGCAGCAAAAAAGAGCAGAAATGATGTGTTGAGAAAGAAGAAAAGGCTATAAAACAACGGAACAGAAGGTGCATTAGATAGCAGCGACGGAAATTTAAGATACATTCAAGTCCATCATTCCAGGCTGTGGCGAGGAAGATGGCATCATGCACGGATGAGCGGAGGACAGCTCGGAACGGCCCCAGGGCGGAGCGCCGAGCCAGCACACCACAGGTCAGAAAGTCAAGTGTGAGACGCAATAATTCCAACCTGAAAATGATGCGTGCCGGCCATTAGACAGACGACGCTCATATACGCATTCACTGTCGCTGTGTGGCCGCATTTTTAATTTGTTTTATAATGTCAGATGTAAAGGGGGACAAATCTAATCATGCGCGCTGTCACCGGCGCAAATGCCCCCGCGGACGTGTGACAATAACCCTACGACGTCACGTGCATGAAATTAGGAGCTTAAATTAATGGAATGTCCTTGTCGCAGGCTGGTGGATGACACCATGTTTGGTGATTTGACTCCAAATGCTCGTTACTACCTGATGCACAAGCCCCGCCTCCTGTAAGCAGGCTGCTTCCCCTCAGATCCGTCTCCCTTTCCTTCATGGGGCCAGTTTCCGCTATATTCAAATTGCTTTGCTTCGTGAGTCCAATTTAAACATCAGTTTGTGTCTTTTCTGTCACAGACAATCTGGGCAGATGCACAAACAGCAAAATTTGGACAGCTGCTATTCAGGCAGCCGAGACAGGCTGCTCGGTTTTCTACACCCACTGGAAGCAGCCGAGAATTCCACCATCTGTGCTGGGAATTCAAAGCGCAATAAGTGATACGAGCACACGTGCGTCTTCAGCTTATTTTTAAACTTGTTGATGGGGCTGACTTCCACTGGCAGCACGCTAATGTTGGTTATGGTGAAACATCTGAAAAGGCATTTATATTGGCTCCTGAAGTAGCGCGGGTTTGCGTGCAGAACCAACATTGTGCCGTGTTTCTGCAGGTGCAACTCTCATCTCAACTTTGCCCCTGAGTTCTCAGCGTTGAGGCGCCGATCGAGACGACAGATTCTCTCCGTTCCCCCGAGACGCAGCCTGTTGTTCCTATTTAAATCCCACTCTAACACCGCATTGTGGCAAAGTTCTAGTCACATCCGGAGAGAGTTTGTGGCTTTTGCACCTCTGGAGGGGGTCAATGAAATTAAAAGACCGCCAGCGGTTAGACTGACCTCAATCTGTCAGTGCAAATTGACCCGGAGAAAAAGGCAAAAGGAAAGACAATGCGAAGGTTTAGCTTTAGGAAAGTAGCATCTAAGAGGAGGAAAAAGAGGAGGTATAAATGTGTATAAGTAGTGAAGAGAACAGGGAAAAGGGAAGATAAGGAACACTTTTGGAGTCAGAAGGGCTGACGGGAACAATTTAAAGTGACATTTACCGGAGTGTTTTGCGGTACATGTCTTCCTCTGTGATTCCGCAGTATGTGAGTGTCTCATTCCACACGGGGTTCAGGGTGTTGCGTACGGTCTTGGTTTTTAATTTATTAGCCTGTGAAATCAAGGGCAGAGAAGAACAGAGCTGTCACGTCAGAAAAGCACTCCAGAAGGTCACGTTGAATGTGTGCAAATTTACTGCTCTGCAGGTCAGAAATGCTAGCGCAACAATTATAAATCCAACATCAAACGCTCAGAAGAAAAGACAGAAGGAAAACAGAGGCATACAGCCTTGGGTTACAATAAAGCCAGACCTTGCAGGCTCCTGGCAGCAGGTGCAGTTTGACGTAAGGATCGGCCAAACCATTAAAATCCATGGGCTTCAGGCCCTGACGGAGATGCGAGAAGGAAGAAAGGACATCAGATGAATGGTGAAGGACAGAAGAACACATCAGCATTCTGCCAGGACCTTATCTCTATGACAACGTCAGCACACCGTATCGATCTAGCAGGTCTACAACTTCCCACGCTAAAATATCCACTTTATTACCGCCGCGTCTGTTACAATCATGTCTCTGCAGAAGCCCAGAGCCTGCAGGGAAAAACTGCCTTCTCACAGGAAGAAACCCTGAGCAGACCCAGGCTCATATGAGAGGAGGAGGAGGAGGAGGAGGAGGAGGAGGACAAATCTGATCTTTACCTTGCGCTTTCAGGACTGTGCAGTGAAGGGAGCTGGTCGCTCTCTCGTACAGAAGGTCAAACTCCAACGTGCCCAAGGAGGCTGGAAACAAAGTGAAGTCAAACAACAAGCGCGGCCATGTTTTACAGCAGAACTTCCACGTATGAATGTGTGAATCCTCCCCCTGGTCTCAGCTAAAATCATGACTACAATAGTATTTATAGAACCAGCACAGTAACATCTCATTTTCTGTTTGCTGCCATATTGATGTTTTCTGTGAAAGAGAGACATTTTCTTAAAGTCAGAAAGATAAAATTCCTATTGATGGTGTGAGAGCAGAAGGCCTGAGTCTGGTCTGAATTAACCATCACTTCTATTCCAGCACATTCACCAGCTGCGCGGATTCCAGTTAATCCTGCATTTTAAGCCCTTTTGATGGAGCTACAAGTTTACTTACTGTTATCGTCACTGTCACAGCTGTCAATCTCGATGGAGGTGTCCATACTGCTCATGGCCGACAGCGAGCCCCCTCCCCCTGCCCCTGGTAGCAGCGGCGACAACAGCCCGCCGCTGCCTCCACCTCCGCTTCCTCCCCCACCAGCGGCCCCTCCACTGTGACCGGCGCCACCTGGACTGAGCGTGGTGGGAGCCGCCACCTGATTGGGCGAGAGCGGCTCAGAGAAAGAAGAAGTGGGAGACAGGCGAGGGAAGTAGGCCGAGATTTGACGGATGGGGCGGATGGGGCCCGGGCACACGTCGATGGCCATGTGCTCCTGGATGGTGATGGCTAAGCTCTTCCCTTTTCGCACAGTCATGAGGCTGGAGGAGCAGAGAGGAGTTTGAAAGGTAAATCCAGGCACCTGAAAGTGGTAACGAGCTGATTCACCAACGAGCCACAAATACGAGGTGTTTGGTTTGTTTGTTGCTCCTCTGCGTCCCCTCTGCTGTAGCAAACAGAATGAGGTGAGCCGAAAAGGTTCAGTGATGAATCCCATCAGTTCGCTTCTCTTTCTACCTTTGAGATCCCCTGGACCCCAGGAAAGCATTAAGTTGTGCTGAGACTTGTTTTTCCTCAGCATAATTAAGTTTTCAGCAGAGAATGTGTGCAAATTTGAACATGAATTGAAAACCTCGGAATAAAATTAAGCATATCAGAGGAAAAAAAGGTAGTGGTTTCCCTGAAATTACAGATGCAGTGTGTGAGTTACAGGGTAAGTGTGTTATCTGCTGTTCTGAACACTCCTCCACAGACAGACAGATAATTATTGGGACCAAGTCCAGACTGGAGAACACGCGTTCGCACTGTTACGTAAAGATGTGGTCGGGTAGAGTTGACTACAGGCTCTACGCTATGTGGTTTCTCTTAAAAAAAAAGAAAAGAAAAGAAAAGAAATAGTGCTGGATTACAAATATCTTACAATTTTTGTTTTCTAAAGACAGCAGGCCCTCAGGAGGTGTTCTGTCCTCGATACCAAAGAGAGCTCTGCTTCTGCCACGATAATCGATTAAAACTGTGAAAATGAATATTTGCACTGCAAGTAGAACAGCTGTTAGGTTCAGTCACATAAAATGCAGACAAAGCCTTCCCTGTCCTCACAGTTGTTGTTTTTACCATCACAGATTGGAGATCAGACCTGTTTCAAGAGTGTTTGCATGTGAGCTTCTGTTCTTCCAACCTTCTTTTGTCTTCTTAACTGGTCATTCTGAAATGTGTTTATGTGTGTGTAGTTGTTGGTCTGTGTGTATCGATCCTGTGGCCAGCAGCCTTTATCAATTAACTGTCAATAGGTAGGTTCTGACTGGACTCGTTTCACCATCTAAAACCCCCAACTCTAACCTACACAATAGAAACTGCTCTTTGTCTTCTGTTTTGCATTTTTCTGAAATAGACACTCACATAATCAAAATTTTTGTACAAAAGCTCCTTGGTACCTTCAAATTTGGACTGAAATATGTAAATTGAACCTCAAGCTGTCAGAACAACTGTTAAAAATCTCTCTCTGAGGGGAAACCCCGCGCGCTCGTTTCTTGGTAGACGTGCAAATTATACAAGTGTTTCTGATTAAAATGGGCCTTAAAAAAAAACTTAGTTTAAATGTGGCTGATCATCCACCAAAGGTTGGGACAACAATTATTTTCATTAATTTATTGGGGACTCTCCAGTTATCAGGGTGGAATCACCCTGACGGATGCGCTTTGGCCCCTGCTGCCATTTACTGCTGACCTTCAGCAGAATGACGGGAGGTGGGGCGCATCCATCATGCATGTCCAGCTCCTTCTCAACAACAGGGGGTTTTCTCTTGGCTGGAGATGAGAGGAACGTTTGGACGCTGTTCGCTGCACAGACCACCCCTCTCTTTTTTTGACTTTGGCTGGAACACATCAGACAACTTGCGTCTCAAAATTAGCGGCAGCCATTTTGGTACCAATAAAGGCATAACCGGAATGATGAAGCGCGTGCAACTGGTGGGAGCCAGCGCACGCCCGATCCACGATCCACGCGGAGCTGGACAACACTCCTGTGCAATTAACATTGATTTTTGACGAGCTGCGCAGATGTGGACAGATGACGCAGCGCCTACGTCGTAAATCACTTTAGTGTGGCAGAGAAATGGAGGAAGAGTTCTCAGATTGGATTGAAAGAAATTAAGATTCATTTGAAATCATCCAGTAGTAAAACTCATGTTTAACATGATTATTTGGTGTGAAAATCTTATTAGATGATCACTAAACCTTGATGATTGATGGTTCCTATCAGAAACACATGTCCAGATCAATAAACCGCACAGTCTGTGCTGCCTTATAAAACAACAATTAAGGCCGCGCACGTGCAGTTGCAGGCTGATGACAGAGTGCCGTGTGTTGATGTAATGTGCACAGTCAGTCGCCTCCCGGTCCTGGCAGATGTGGCCGTGAGCTGGAGCAGCAGCAGCATCTGCAGCGCTGTCTCCAGCAGCCGCGGCGGCGGCGTCCGTGGCGGTGGCGGCGGTGGCCCGGTGCAGCGGGGAGCCCTGGTGGCTCACAGCTTGCAGGAGGGAGCAGCATGATTGATCGCTCTCATGCTGCCAGCTGGAATCTCTCTCATCTTTGCTTTTTATCATTCTGCTCGCTGAGGAGCGTGCCACTCTCCAAAATAACAGACTTTGTAGCGCGCTCCTTCTTCTGCTGCGTGGTTGCAGCATGGTGCGGAACAACTTTGCATAATTTCTGTAAGATGAGAGTTGTCCTTGGCAGCACGGTAAAGCCCTCTGGTTGCTCCTTATGCAAGCACATCCATATTGTTCTCTACGTGCTAAGGTCAAAGGTATGCGCTGGGCTGAAAGGTTGAAGGGTTTCCAGCCAGAACTAAAAGCCTCAGACCCCAGCGGTGAGGAACGTCTCTGGGCAACCCTCCTTTCCCTTCAGCTCCTTCACTCCAAATTAGAGTCACATCACAGCAGGGAGGCTCTCTTCCAAAGCCCCCCTTCTTTATCTGCCCATCCCATCTTCCACCTTGGTAATCCACCTGTTCTCTTCTTCTTTATCTTTATCTGTGTCATTATCTTCCTGTCAGTCTTCCCGGGGCATCGTGACTCTGCCCCCAGATATTGTTTCTCCCACCTTATCTCCCGGCTTTTCTTCTCCTGCACGCGTCCTACATACAATGGGCCCCCGTGGCCCCCGTCAGCGTTAAATAACAAGCCTGTGGCTGACAGGCGGATGGTCTAGTGCTGCGTCCCTCTCTCGAGCTACTCATTAGGGCTTGACAGACCACGGGTGCATCCTTTATAGCTAACCGCTGACAGTGAGCACTTGTCAATTACGTCCAAGTTATTTCAGCCAGTGACGGATGAGTAAACTTGAAACGTGTG
>CAAE01013880.1:0-17378 GCA_000180735.1 Tetraodon nigroviridis | reverse complement strand
GAGGTGTGGAAACCATTGGGAACACGGGCAAGCATGCGTTGGTGGTGGCACACGCGCAGCTCCATCACGCCGGTTTGTGTCCAAACTTCTCTGACAAACCAGGAAGTTGAAGGACCACAGAAGCGGCGGCACCACGTGCAACACGTGCACCACGTGCACCGCTCTAGCCACGCGGGCACGGAGGAGGGAGAACTGCAAAGGCCATGTTTTAATTCTTTGGGTGTAATTCTGGACAGGTGATTCCTGCCGAGTGGATGAAAGGCGCTTTGATCGCCGCGGCTCCTCCCCCACCGAGAGCAAAATGAGCGACTTGCTGGCTGTTTACCGAGACCTGAATTTCTGAAGTCAGCGCTGGAAACGCACGGTTGCCGCCGGCGGCAGAGACGCAGATGAAAGGGGATTTTCCTCTTTCACCAGGAGGGACGCTGTTCCGGATTTTAGCGCCAAAGCCTGGACGGCCGGGACGGCGCCCCCTGGTGGAGGACAGAGACTCCACCAGGGGGCGCCGTCGAGGCGTCCTCCTCCCCGCTCCCCTCCATCCCTCCATCCCATCGGGGCGCCGGCGAGGCTACAGCAACTAGCTGCAGCTTTGTGGCAAAGCACAGGGAAAAGATAAAAACATCTGTTAGCAGCAAGTTAGCGAGATCCAAGATAAACGTCAACGCTGACACCGCTGATGTGACGGAGCGACACAAACAAACCCAGAACCGCTTGAAGCTAATCAGAGGTGCTAATTGGCATCAGCGTCTTAAGTTTTGTGGCGTCCGCTGAGCCGTGTTTAAAAAGGTGTTTTAGCAGTTGTAACAATTATAAAAACTGCATTTGGAACTTGACTTATTGACTTCAATTGAAAAAGTTTTGCGCTCATGGCTGTTGATTCAGCTAAACTGGTCCCAGAACCAGAACCAGAACCCCGACCAAGTCAAGAATCGAAATCCTACTAATTAGTAATTACCCAATCAATTCCCACTTTGAAAATCGCAGAAGGAGCATTTTAAAGCTGAAGCAGCGGGACAGAGCGCAGCCAGGACCCAGGTTGAACCTCTGGGAGGTTTCATGAACATGAATAACAGAAGGCTGGATGGAAGGAAGGAGGCCGCCGGAGAGCCGTTCATGTGTAATAACACATTAAAAATCATCCCAGCGGCTCTGAAGGTAATAAAGCTCCAGTTTCGTCCCTACAGAATGTTGAGATCCACCTTTGACAAAACTCGATGAAACGAGCCCCCGAGCCCGCAGGCTGCTGGAAGCGGTTCCTACGGTAACCGAGCATCACGCGCGCACAAACACATGCACCAATTACACCGGAGCCGGCAACAACAGCACAACAGCGGGTCTACTGGAAGATGCAGCTAGCCTAGCATACCAGCGCAACGCTGCTGCTGCAGCCCCTTCAAAGGACACAGCTGGTCTCTGCTAAAAGTCTGCTGATTGGACCAGGAACGGGAGGCTAAGCTAACGATAATTAGCAGTAACTAGCAGAAATCAGTGTGATCACGACTGAGAGAAGCCTGCTAGCTAACACACTTTGTTTAGAGCTGGAAAGGCTGATTCACAGCTTTAATCGATGCGGCAGCTAGTCTGCTAGTTAGCACGTTCCCTAAAGTCGGCTTAGTTTTTGCTCAGGATAATTATATTATAATAATAATCCAGAGAAAATAAAGCACTAAAGTGAGTTTGTTAAAGCCTGAACTTCAGTTCATTCAATTGTAAATTGTCAGTTTCATTACCGCTGTGAATAAGTTTGATGCTATTTTGAGCACGTTCAACGAAACAAGAACGTTATGGGTGCTTTTCAACAAAGTTACAGTGAAATATTCAGAGTGTACGCCAGTATACTTTTTATCCGATTACTCGATTAATCACCGGAATAATCGATAGAATACTCGATTACTGAAATAATCCGTGGCTGCAGCTCTGATTTTATCAGTAGGTCCTGGAAGCTCATAATAAATGCGCCACCATCAGATTGGAATTCTCCATTGGCTGAGCCTAATTGAATTTGGACGGAGGAAAAAAAACAGTCCTCTCCGAAGACGCGGCGCCGTTATTGGGCTGAAGAGCTTCGTTTCAGGCCTGAGTAACCGCTGATCCTCCAGCTAATGAAGGCAAGGTCGCCGACGGATCGATGGCGCTCAGCCGCCCGGGGAGGCGGCGGCGGCGGCGGCACGCTGGTCCCGGCTCAGGCTGATTTTAGGAGAACCCTGCGGTTTCATCGTCTTCTCAGCTTGGTTCTCCCGCTCATCAGCCTTCAGCTGGGCTTGATTCCACTCTGAGAGCTTACACACTAGCTTAGCTTCATCTTTGGATAAATCCATGCGGCCTGGGCATGGAGAGAGGGATGGAGGGATGGAGGGAAGAGGGGAAGAGGAGAGCTGAAGCATTCTTGTGGCAGATGGTCTCTCAGTATCCGTCTGCAGGGACAAATGCAAACAATGGTTCTCCAGCACAGTTTGGATTCTCTTCATCCAAAGGTTTTCCCTCTCCCTCGCTATTTCCTCTCTCTCCTCCCGCTCCCTTGCTCTGTCTCTCTCCTTCATGACTTCTGCTGACTTTTCCTTCCATCCTAATCAGCCGTTTCTTCACGCTCAGTCACCTGTATCACCCTTTTCTCTCCTTAAGGCTCCATCCTGGCTCCGCTCGTCTCTTCGCCACCTCTCTGGAAGAGCGTGACGATGGCGGAGGGGAGGAAGAGGAGGGGGTGCTTCCTGAAATAAAGTCCTCTCCCCTCTGATTGAGCAGGCGGTGAGGGGTGAATAATACACCCCTGCCCTTGAGCCAGGCAGCGGCAGTGGGGGTGGGGGTGGGCGGACTGAAGAAAATGTGGAAAACAGGAGCAGAACTCCATCCCTCACCCACAGCCCACCTCTCCTCCATCACCGCCTCCCCCTCCACCCCCTCGACTCTCTTACTTTAGCGGTAACGCGCTAAAACGCGTCAGAAGAATCGGCGGCTGAGTGCACTATCGGCGCCGTCTGATTGGACAGATTGTGTTCTCCAGGGAAACCTCGCTCTCTCTAACCAGGTGTGCCCCCCCCCACCCTCGTCTCCCCCGCTCCAACAGGTGGGGCCATATTGACGAGCTATCCCCGGTCGATCATCTGTCACCGCGTTCGCGGCAGCTCAATAAAAACCTGTCACGAGACGCGGACGAGGGTCCGGAGACCCGCGGGAGGGGGCCCTCACCCACCCCACCCACCCTGGCTGCGTGTGGCGTTTGCCAGGTGTTGCCGTTCAATAACTCGTTAGCTCTCATGCTAACATGTGAAAATCAATCTCTGGCTGGATGGATGTCGCTCGTCTGCTAATTGCAACAGGACGAACGTTCCGACGGGGTCATCCTGCTTCCGTAGCAGCGTGTCCACAGCCTGTTTTCCGCTTTTGCGGCCCTGAAGAGGCCACGCCTGGAAAAGCTCCCCACCAAAGGTGGTGGCGTCAGCAGCCGCGAGGATGGTTCCAATTCCGCCGCCTGCCAGCGCTGGCAACGCCGCTGAATACATGAATGCACAAAGTGGCCCAGCGCGCCCGCCGCTCGCTTTAATTAGCACAATGTGCTAATTCTCCTTCAGTGGCCAACCAGATATCAAGATATCAGTTTCCCACCTTCTCTCCTGGCTTCTGCCTGATTGGCACGTGCCTCTTTTTGCAGAGACCAAAGAGATCAAAGAGCCTGTGTGGTTATCAAAGGAAAAGGAGCTAAAATCGCTGCCAGTGGTGACATTTAGCTCGCTCTCGACGATTCCTCTGAATACAGATCAGATGTGGCATTTGGGCTTTTCTTACAGTTAATCAGCAGCGCAAACTTGACTCAGAGGTAAAACCACTCCTGACGGCTTCAGCCGGAACAGAAGCGGTGCCGGAACAGAGGCGTCTCCCAGGATACCGGAGCTGCACCGCTTCGGCTCCGACTCCAGTTCTCCCACCACCTCAGGTGGAAACCAGCAGCCTCGGAAACTGCAGGAGCGGAGCCTCAAAGCTACGTTTGACCTTAAAATCCAGCAATCCTGTTATTTTTCTTTCACCTGCAGCCCTCCATCCATTCATTCCTGAGTTTCTGAGCTCAACCCGGCGCCACGCTCTCTGCCAGCACCAAAATACTTTTTCAAAAGTCAGGAAGAGTATTTCTTCCTGACCTGGAGTTCGCTGGGTTAGCGTCTCTGGGGCGAGCCTGGCTGGGGTCAGGACCAGTCCCAGGGCGTTAGAGCAGCGTTAGAGCAACGGCTCCTCGATGTTACCTTGAGGAGAGTCAAACGCGAGTTGACATTTGGTTTGTGTGAAAAGGAGCAAAAACACTTATGCTAATAGCACAGAGGCAGAAAATGGCCCCGGCAAGGTTTGGAAACCGAGAGCAGAAAACCAGGACCCGCAGAAACCTTTCAGAGACCGTTACCAAGGATGCGGGACTAATTAACGGAGCTCCTGGCTCATCTTTGATGTTCCTCTGTTTGAAATCATTCGTTTCAGCCCTTTACAGAGAATAAATCGCCTGAACAAATGGATAAATTATTCCGATGTTGGTTGCGGACGCTCTCCGTTCTCAGCCTCACGCCAAGCACTGACAGCGAAGGAGCTAGGCGTTAGCCACGCTAACACAACGCGCCCGTACTAACCGACAAAAGGCTGAGCAGGCCGCGCTTCCTCAATTATTTACGCCTAGAAAGAAACAGCAAAGTTTCATGTTATGGTTCAAGCCCCTCCCATCTGTGAAAGTTTAAAATGCCCTCCGAGCAAACGTCTGCGAGCAGCTAAAAGTTAAAAAATGTATAGGTTTGGGTTTACATGGGCACCCAAAGAGACGCCGGTCCTGTAAACGGCTTCACGGAAACGGGCCAGCGCCCGGTTCTATGGGGACACATCAGGTACAGGAACCAGGCCGGCCCCGACTCCGCCCCCTCAGCTCCTTCCAGCTCCTCTTCCTCTTTTTTCTGCACCTCTCTGCTCCTTCTCTCGTCCCTGCCGGGTAAAAGCCGCTCACAGCGGGACGACGGCCAACAAAAGAGCAGAGGGAAAGGTCAACGTCGCCCGGCGCCCTCCACACGGCCCCCCCGGCCTGCCAGAGCGGCGACCGCCTGCTGATCCCCCTTCCTCGTGTCTTTGGAGAATTAATGCCTCTGTAATTACCCGCTTCCGTGAATATTTGATCATCTAGGGCCTGAATGTAAACAGTAATTAAGGGAGGAAATGATACCCAATCAAGGATTACAAAAGACTGCTCAATCAGCTTAAACAGGCGGTAAGAGTTCCCAGTCAGTCACCACAAACGCTGCTTCTCTCCTTCGCCGCGCGTGCTAACGCTGTGCCTGCTACTGCCGCGCATGCTAACGCTGAGACCGGTGGTTCCAGAGTCCAGCGGAACATCTGGAGGCTGAGAAGGTCCCCCAGCAGACACCCGATGGCTCGTTTCTGGGGGCTCCAGAGTGTGTGACACCCCCGTTCTGCCACCTTGACTGACTGATTTCTGCTGCCCGGTTCGTAGATGCACGTACAGGAAGGTCAAAGGTTGCACCCGGGTGCAGCGGGTGACTCTGACCTCCACCTCCTGACGAGGCTCCGCTGGGCAGCGGAGGAAAACCCAAGGACAGTCTTACCTTCCTGCACCGCCTGGAACGGGTTGTTGGGCTCGATCAGCTTGACGGAGTGGGTGATCTTCTCGCTCTGCAGGATGTCGTCGTTCAGACTCAGGTCCGAGATGGCCAGCTGGAAAATCTCGTCGTCTCTCACAGCATTTTGCTCAAATATGGCTCCTGTCAGACAAGAAGCAGCCGCAGGTTGGTTAGCTGCCACTCGCTTCAGGGCAAAGGGCAAAGGGCAAAGGGCAAACAGGGTCACCCAATAATTGCTCTTGGTCACGTGTGGCAACAGGTTGAGCAGCAGAGAAACTGAATGGAAGCTGGTCAGGGGCCGTTACTGAGGCACGGGAGCTTCCCGGAGCCCAGAGTGGGAGGAGGGACGGAACCATCCAACCCCCGCCCCCCAGCCGAGCACACACACACACACACACAAACACACACACACACACACACACACACACACACACACACACACACACACACACACCTCCTCTTCCTCCTCAAAACTAGAGAGAAAGCGGAACACCAGCAAAGAGGGTTGGAGGGGGATGATGTTCTGGAGCCCGACACACGAGGGAGCCGCTGCTGCTGGCGGGCTGCTGCTGGCCGGCTGCTGCTGGCGGGCTGCTGCAGCAGCGGCAGCCTCCCTCGCTGTGCTCTGTCGTTTTTATCTCACATTACACGTCCACAGTTTCCACCAAAAGCGGACGCAGCCGGGGCCAATTATTTAGTGCGCGCCCCTGCAGGTGCGTGAGCGCGGAGAGAGGACGCGCAGGGCATGTTAAGGATACGCACAAACCGCTGTTTAAGACCCAGATTTGGGATGTCGGAGGGCAGCCGTGCCGGGGCGCCAGGCTGGAGGTGCGGGAACAAAGCGCCTGTGTGCGCCGCGCACCTCCGAAACGCAAACTCCGCTGGCGTCCCCGCCTGTTTGACATGGCGGTCACGTACCCCTGAAAGTTGAGGCTTGTGGAAAGACAGCGGGCTCCACGGAAGCCTCACCCTGACGCGGAGTGGACGCGTGAGGGCTGCGGCGCTCCGCTGCCGCTCGGCGGCTCCGACCACCGCGGGGACCGACGGCCACGCGGAGCGCGCCCAGCAAACGGCAACTTTTCAAAGTGCTGCTCGAACTGTGAGATTTGCAACACCTCCCCGCAGAAAGCCCCGAACTGACACGGCTGCCGCTGACCAGCCCCACATTCCGCAACAAT
Organism: Tetraodon nigroviridis; assembly: GCA_000180735.1. Classification (NCBI taxonomy): domain Eukaryota; kingdom Metazoa; phylum Chordata; class Actinopteri; order Tetraodontiformes; family Tetraodontidae; genus Tetraodon; species Tetraodon nigroviridis. Next base: position 10,597 of record CAAE01013880.1, on the reverse strand, counting down.
CCGTCTCCGAGCGCCCCTCGGCTCCTCCGCGCTCCTGCTCCCCGCGGATGCTCACCGATGTGAATGATGGAGTCCGCCTCGGCCGGATTGTCTCGCAATATCCACAAGGAGAGGCAAAGCAGCAGCAACTCCATCTCCGGGTTTCATCCAAGCCCTGCGCGGCTGCTAGCGGGGCCCCGTCCGGATGGAGCCCGAAAAACCCAAAAAAAAAAGGGGGGGAGAAGAGACGACGCGCCGCGGCTCTCGGGCCGGAGCTGCAGGAGACGGGCGCAGTTTCCCCCACAAACGCCGGGCGCAGTGGACCTCCTGAGGCTGAGGAGGAGAGTGGAGGAGGGAGAGGAGCCGAGGCGGTGCTGGAGCAGAGAGGCGCCGCTGCTGCCTCGCTCACATCGCCTCGTTCCTGCGCGTCTAACGCACAACGAGCGGCAGCAACTGCGGAGGAGGGACACCCCCCAACTACACACGCACGCACACGCGCCCCTGGCCGCTCTCGGTCACGTGACTGCAGAGACTTCACGACTCGGCTGCTGTCCCGACAAGCCCGGTAGAAACGATTTCGACTGACCGGAGAAAGACGCACCGAGAGCGGACGTGGGCGCGCACGTTTGGAGGCGAAGCAGGCCAGAATTTACCCAGAGAAGAGAGAGAGGCGCGGATTTAAGGAGAGCAACAGCGCCGGACCGCCGCTCAATCGGGAACGCCTCACTTTCTCAGGGAAGTTGGCGCTTTGGGGTGATGCGCAACGGCGGAGCGGAGATTTTTCCATTGCGCACAAGCGGAGACGGAGCCGAGCGGAGGAGGAGGCGGCTCCGGGACACCCGGGCAGAGAGGTGGATGGCCGAGGAGCCACCGGGTCCGGCTGCACCTGCATGGAGGCGCCAGAACTGCGCAGAGGTGCTCGGCGTCCCCGCTGGTGCTCCGGGGGGAGGACGCGCCAGAGCCGGAGTCTGTGGATGGGTTTAGTCTTACAATTAAAGGATATTTCTCGTGATCGCAAAAACATCGGAAATATCTTTTAATTGTTTGGTTAAGCCTTTCAGAGGCGCAGAACTTTCCGCGCCGCCTTCTGTGGCGCCTTTGCGGGCACCTGTAGAACCGCCGCCGCACACTTCTGTGTTTGATTTTTGTGTCACTCTGTGCTGTTAAAATCGTCCTCATTCTTTCTCGCAACGTTTCTCGTAGACTTGTTCATGGTTAGTTTTGTTTGGGGTTTTTGCTGGCAACGAACAAACGTGCGTCCCAAGTTGTTGCAAAATCCTACAGCGCCCCTAGTGGCCGCCCGCCCAGCCTGCGGCGCTGCTTACGCGAAGGTCTGAGATCATTAGATTCGCGTGGTCGTGACAAAAGGGGGGGAAACAAAAGCCTCCGTGGCCAGTGGTTTTTGATATTTGCTGGAAATTAAGTCGCCAGCCCAGATGTTTCCTATGTGACTGTAAGCGCGAGGTTCGGACGGTCGGTGGTCTCCAACATCTGCGGCTTCCATCCAGCTGGGCAGAGCGGCGGATTCTTCCTGGAATGTGACCAATAAATGATCCATCTGGCCGGACTAAGTCTGCGTGTGTGTTTGGTTGAAGAAAAATGTCAGCACGGACCCCAAACACAAGTTGTGCCCTCTCTCTCCGCCAGCAGCAGAGACAAGCGTCTCCACGCCGACCATCGCCAGGCAGCTGCGCACGTGCGTCTCCTCGGCCGATGGAGAGGTGTTGATGGGATGTCTGAACAGCAGCAGCAGGAGGTCTCATGAATTAGTGAGCAGACCTGAGCGGACGGCCTGGTTCTAGCAGGCTCGCGCCTACGGGCCTGTTTGTTCTCTCGTTGCTCGTCTTCGTTCAAAAGCGCGTCGCGTCCGCGGCCGTCCGGGCATCCGCAGGTCAGTCACGCCGCCTCTCGGCGATGAAGGTGGAATTTCATTGTCCCACCGCTATGAGTCATTAATGTTTATGGCTGCGAGCGATGGGGTGAGGAGGAAGAGGGAGGTCTTCCTCCCTCGCTGGAGTCAGGCCAGGAAGGGAATCTTGATGAAGAGGATGTGTCACTTTTCGACAAGCTCGGAGTAAACAAGAAGGAAAAAACCTGCTGCTGTAGCTGCAAACAGGAGCAGTGACCTTTCCACCACGTCTGCTCTTTGATTAACTTCAGCCTCGACTGAAGGCTGCACAGCAGCAGCGGCTAGCCCAGGTTAGCACGTTTGCGCTGGGGTCGGCAGGTGGTCTCTGGGTTTAACCCTCCGGAGCAGCAGCAGCGAAGGCTCCTCGTCCACATGCGCCGTGTAATTACCGACTGAACGCGCTCCTTCCCCAACACGTCCCTCATCACATCATTAGCATGGAGCTAGGCTAACCTGGAGCTGGTTAAGCACGCAGGCTAATGAGCCAGAGATGCAGGATCACCAGTCAGGAAGAGGTGAGCTAGATGGATGGATGGATGGATGGATGGATGGATGGATGGGCAGAAGCGAGTGCGAAAAGCTGGGCGCCGAACCGGACTCGAACCCGGCAGCGTTCGGGCCCAGAAGCTTCTGGAAACAGCGGAATCGGGCAGCGTCTGATCCACTCAGAGTTTCTCATGTGTGGTCACATGGTTAGAGACGGGTGTGGTCTGCGTGGGGGCGATGGCCCGGTACCATCGGACCTCATACCATCTCTCCCTCTCCCTCCACCTCTCTCTCCACTTTCTCTCTGAGTGTGGGATAGATGACAAACTCGTTAGCATTCAGCTCAGATTCGGGTGGTTTTTCCTGAGGAGCTAAAGGCTCGAACAAGCTAAAGGTTGCTCACGAAATCAAAGAGGATCTAGTGGAAGCAGATAAACAGGAGGAAGCTCATCCTGACAGTGGTTAGAGCCCCCCCGCCCCCCCACAGCATGGTTAGCGTGCCGCACATATCAATACTTAAATCTGTCCGATCCAGCGCCAGAACATTGGCTTCTTTAAAAGCAGCTATTCCATCTGAGCCCTCGCCGTTAACTTGTTGGCTCCTGTTCACCTAATTATCTTTGAAAATCTGCTAAAATGAGACCTATCCGGGTGCCATCTGATTAATTAGAGTGGGATCTAATAAGCCCTGCAGGGCTCTGTTGGATGAATTAATTGGAAGATGATGTAGTCGTGTGCTGCAGTTCTGTTCCGCTAACTGTCGGCGTGCATTTGGAGGCGCGGTGCCGAGCGACATGTTTCACTCGCAGCGGCAGGATGGGAGGGTTTTATTTCCGTGGAAGAGGCCTTAGATCATCCTAACTGTGTGCCGTTAGGAGTGAACGGTAATGGCCAAGCGGCTAACAGCCAGCTAAACGCAGGCCTTATTACATACCCCCCCAACACACACACACACACACACACACAATTAGCATTAGCATGCTAACTCAGCTCAGGTGTCCAAACTTGTGTTAGAACTAAGTGGAAGTCTGGAAACCTTTTAGCAGCTGTCAGTTTGTCAGACGGACGTGGTCACGCCGCCGCTGCTGCTGAGGAACACAGAACGACGTGTGTGTGTGTGTGTGTGTCGCCGAGACCATATGTATTTTATTTATCTCTGCTCCCACTATAGCTGCTGGCGTCTCGCTGACAGATGATGAGAGCTTTTACGCACAATTGCTGCTACAGGATAAAAGTGTGTCCACAATTATGGAAAAAGCGTGTTTGTGCAAACGTGCACATTTTTCATTCCTGCTTTTGCCTGAGGGAAATATTCTGAAAAGCTTGCGTGCTGCCGGTTGGATTTGTATGAAATGCTGTTTAACTGTGCAGCAACAAATGTTTGATGGCCCTTCGGGATCAACCTTGTCAGACAGCTGAGTCGAGGCCCCGGATCGATACAACAAAGAGGATTCGGCTTCGTTCTAAAGGAAGATCAGCCTGAGGTCCAGCTGCAGGGCTGCAGGCTCAGGTGACGCGTGCACGTGACAGCTGCACAGCTCCTAGCAGAGCTCCCGTCCTGGTGTTTACCGCTGCTCCAAACGCGTCGATTCCAGCCTCTAATTGTTTGCCACCCGGCTAATAAGCCCCGCCCACTGGCAGACGCTTGAGTAATAAGATAATCGATGTTCTTCTCACCTGTCAGAGGCTGGAATGTTGACCTGATGACATGATTCAACATGTCTTCACTCTACCGGAGAACACACACACACACACACACACACACACAGTTAAACAAAGCGTCAGTAGCTCAGCCGTTAGCGTGACCTCGGCCACCTCGGTCCCGCAGCAGCCATCCATCCTGCCGCAGACGTCCGATCACCTTATTTAAGGCGAGGCGAGTGTGCTCCTCTCGGCGTCGCCGAGTCCCACGTGAGAGCAGGAGAAAGCGGAGAAGGAGGTGGAGGTGATAAAGAGGAGCGAGAAAAGGTGACAAACCAGACCAAGCTTATTGATTTTGCCTTTAGCAGGGTTCATTCAGCGCAGCCGAGCGTGCTTTTAGAGTCCGTAAACGGCGGGACAATGGGGGAGTGACCCCAGGGGCAGGTGCATTACCGACAAGACCATCAGAGAAAAGGCAGCCACGCGTACGGTATTCCCGGGAGGCTAACACCAGCAGAGACCACAGAAGCTCACCGCTAACATCCAGCATGCTTCCTTTCACATTTACAAAGCAGCTGGTTCTTTACCCCAAACGTGGAGCAATCATCAAGAAACGGAGCTCTGCAGCAGGAACCAGCTGAGTTTTAGTGTTTCCACACATTTAAGATGGAAATGTGAGGAAAGAAGCCCAGTTGCTACCAGATGGATGCGGTGGTTGCTGCTGCAGTCTCACAGATGTGGTGGCTCATGAGGGCGGAGGGATCTTATGGGGACAACTTAGAGAGCTGTCAGTCTTGGTGATTAAAGGTGTAAATCCTCGGTTTAAATTCCCACTCAGGCCAGAGAACCAGGCAGCAGGTGAGCTGTGGGCAGCTGACGGAGAACCGCAGCCTCGCCCTGCTGCACCAGATTATCAGCAACTCGTGCATGTTCGACCCTCACCACAGTCAGAGACGGTTGATGAGTTACCAGGAAATGGACAGCAACGGCAACAGCAGCAGCAACAACAACAACAACAACAACAACAACAACAACAGCAGCAACACACAGCAACAGCAGCAGCAGTCAGCAGCAGCAGCAGCAGCAGCAGCAACATGCATGCAACAACAACAGCAACAACATCACCAACATCAACACCAACAACAACAGCAGCAACAGCAGCAGACAACATCAACAGCAGTCAGCATCAGCAGCATCAACATCAACAGCAGCAACAACAACACCAACAACAGCAGCAGACAGCAGGTGAGCAGCAGGCAGCAGACAGCGAACAACAACAACAACCAGCAGCAACAGCAGCAGCAGCAACAGCAACAGCAGCAACAACAACAACAACAACAGCCGCAACAACAGCTAGCAGCAAATGGACAGCAGCAGCAACAGCAACAGCAGCAACAACAACAACAACAACAGCAGCAACAGCAGCAGCAGCAGCAGCAACAGCAGCAACAACAGCAGCAGCAACAGCAGCAACAACAACAACAACAACAGCAGCAGCAGCAGCAGTGTTGCCGTTGTTGCTGTCCTCCCCCCAGGCTCAGATATGTAATCATAAATGGGATTCCATGGCTGGGGGGCTGAGAGGGCTGCCTCTTCTGCCAGCACGGCCCATCCCGCACGTGCACACGTTCGCATGTGCACGCGCCTCCTGGGACCTGGTCTCCTCATTAGCACGCTGCTGCTGGTTGTGTGCTCATTCACAGAAATCCCATCAGCATGTGTGAATACATCACGTCCCCAACAACGATAGCTGCTAATGCTAATTGCGTTTCCTCCGTCGGGACGCAGAAGTCATGCGAAACGTTTGAGCGCGCGTGCACCTGCGACGTGCAGGCTGAAGAATCACCTCCTTCTGCACATCAGTAATATGAAGTGTTCTCATTCAGGCTGTGTCCTCCAGGGCCTGAATGTAAAAACCGGCCCCGAGGATCGTCCCCGAAGAGCCGGCGCGCTGATTTATTTGGAATATTTGAAGGTGCCGGAGGGAGACGGCGGCCGAGCCAGCGCGCAGCCTTCCCTAGCCGCCACACGCCAGCTTCTGTGAAACGATTCTCTTAACGTTCCGCAATATTTAGATCATTAACCTTTTCGTCCCGAGTGAGTCAGAGGCTTAAGAAGAGGCTCCGTCTCCTTTCGCTAAATGGCGCCGGCGACCCGCCTAACGGGGCCGGCGTGCGGCCAGCGTCCGCAAGCAGACGATGCCCGTGAAGCTAGCCCGCCGCCGCCGCCGCGTCAGATCAGTAACAGACACACGTAGCGGATTTGCGGCGGGGTCGCGAGCTTAAGCTCATCTGAAGGATGAAAAGTTCAATCATCAATAATCTACGAATGCCAAAGGGGTCAAAGGTCAGCGCTGCAGGAGCCTTCAGCGTGGAGCTGCAGCTCAGAAGCGCAGATTCATCCGTTCTCTAACCCTGACGCTGACCCTGACCCTGCTGTAAGAAGATGTAAACAGAGCTAAAGCAGGAGGACCAGGCTCGGCCTCGGTGGAGAGCCGGCGACGGCGGCGGCCGAGCGCCCAGCTCTCCGTCAGCAGCTGCGCGTTAATGGCTCCTTCACCGAGGTCAAGATGCCGCTCAGACGCGCCGGAGGTTCGATTTGCAAGAGAAGAGGCGACGTTTAACCGCCCAGGAAGCCAGCTGCCCTCTTCAGCCCTCCTCATCCCATCTGAAGGTCCACGTGGGAGCGCGTGCGGCGCCGTGGAGCAGAAACACGCGGCTGCTTCTGCTCGTTCGTCTGTAGCTGCTTCAGTTGACAGAAACGCGTGATTGGATGAAGCAGCTTTGTCTTTCACTCCATCTCTGCGAGATGAGAATCAAACCCGTCGTTCAAACACTCGGTGCCGCCTCACGAATGAAATATTCAGGGCCGGTTGCCGGGGCGATGCTCCAATCGGGCCAGTTTTCCTTTGTTTGGAAAGTGTAAAACGGCGTCTGCTGATGTTCTACAAACAGGAAACACCTTTCCTTCAGGATGCTCTCTTCTTTTATTTATTAGACTGGATCAAACCGACTGAGGCCTCAAACATGTGTCGTTAGAGAAGGACAGACCCCCCCCACACACACACACACACACACACACAGAGGATTTCCAGGCGCTAGTTTTTTATGAGCGTTGCTACCTGCATTAGCTTTATCTACCATCCTGCTGCTGCGCTCAGACTCGCCGGGTCCGAGTCCAAAAGCAGAAAGGTCCCGTTTCCTCCGGCAGCAAACACATCGTTAAATAATGAATACGTGTGCAGAAGAAGTTTAGTGGAAGAAGAATCAGTGACAGCAGCAGCAGGTGAGATACGTGTGTGTGTGTGTGTGTGTGTGTGTGTGTGTGTGTGTGTGTGTAGGAGATCAATTATGAAGAGTGTACTGGAGACAGTGAGAGAAACGCCAAGGTCAGATCATTATTGAGCTGGTGCAGGTGTGTTTGCTGGATGAACCCGGCTCACGGCTCCGACCCGGGGGGGGAGGAGCCGATCCCAAACAGGAGGATGAGCAGACAGAGGCAAAGCCGAGCTAGCTGGACTCCGGATCAACCTCCGGTGCTCTCTTTCTCTGCCTTTATTTCCACAGGTGAGGGTTTTGCAGACAGCAGCGGCTGTGATGGTGGAGGTAAAGCAGGCCTGTTTTTAACCCGACAGAGCGGTTCAAACGCGGCACTTTAGGTGCTCATCAGTCAGAGGAACGCTGAGGAGATTATGGCTCGTCTGCTCAAACCTTCTGGTGGAGCACACGTACGCGCTAAAATGAATAAAACATTTCAGTCTGGTTTTTTGTTGTTTTTTTTACGTGAACTGTTGTTTTATCTATTTTTGGACGCGTTGTGCGAATGTGTAGAAGTTTGCGGAGCCTATCGGAGGCTCAGCAGCTCCTCGACTCGTAGCGAGAACATCAAAACGCTGCTGCAACCCTGAAAATAAATACATCATTAAATAAAAAGCTGGACGGCTTCTTTCAGCACAACCTCCAAGAGCAGAGAATGTTTCTGTGAATTAAAAAAACCTGAGCTTGTTGGGAGCTATCCAAGAAGAAATCAATTCGCAAAGAAGAAGTGGAAGAGGCTGCAGAAGAGCCGGAAGGAGAAGGACAGAACCGAGTCAGTAAACAGGACAGGACTGAAAAGAGGGCGACCCCATGCGCGTGCGCCAGAAAAGGTTTTGAGTTCTTTTGTTCAAACGAGCTCAGACTGCGGCGATCCGGCCCTGAAGTCCGCACGGACGGGCGGCGGCGGTGACCTCCACCTGGAAAAAGGACGTTTTTCAGCTGAGATGGTCCCTTCTGAGCGGGCTGCTCTGCTCAGAAGGGACCATCTCCAGCCCGTCCCCTCCACCAGCCTGCTGAAGACGAGCCTCAGCGTCCCGACGCTGACCTCAGCCGGACGCAGGGGGAGCGCGGCCGGACGCTGCCTTCAAGGGGGGAACCGTCAGCTGATCATGGCTGGACTAAAACCGCAACAGCAACAGCGGTCGCTCAGCAAACAACCTGACGTCCTGTTTCTGGGAAATTCCATTTCCAGATTGCATCCGCCCACACACGTCTGCACGCATTTATTCCCTTTTCTAATGAATTTATTCCATCCAGCCGCTGGCCCTGACGTTGGAGCAGAACACCTGGATCCTGCACGAAAACGAAACCTTCCGAGCACGAACACAAGGACCTGTGAGAGCAGCAACGTGCCGGGCAGAAGTGCTTCAGATCAGAGCCTCTACGGGACGGCGACGCCACGGCGAGGACAACGGACCGGCGATCGGCTTGGAGTTGATCAACACCAACATCCTTTGTGGGCTCCAGAACAGGAGGTGTGAGTCTCAGAGACACGATGAAATCTGAGGACTACAAATCATCTCTGCTCCAGATTTGTGCAAAAAACACTAAAAATAAAAGTGAGCGACAGATCAAAGAGAGTATTTATGGACCGGAATCATCTATTCTTACTCAGGTCAAACACAAAGGAGAACACGCTCCTGATTCCTAACGCGGAGGACAAATGTTGGTGGAGACGCTGTGCGCTGGACGAGCCTCCTGCATCCGACCGCTGTCTGTGTGCAGCTGGCAAACACGCAGGTTTGTGTTCACCTGGACGTCAGCCTGCAGCGCTAAAGGATCTAACCATGCAGAACAGATCTTTATATTCCAGGAAAGACGTTCCAGCACCCCGCTGACGGCACGTAGGCAGCTTCAGATCGCGCACGTGTGCCCCGTTGACTATTATCCAAACCTGGAGAGAGCGGGGCTGAGAGCCCCTCCAGAGAACGCTACCTTATGGAGCTCCACCGTCGTATATCTGCTAAGCTGATTTTTATTATTGCCATAACTAAAGAGCAGCAGCTCTCGTTTCCCCCTTCGGTCCAACAAAGACGAGCCATCATCCGCCTTCTCCATCGCGCCAGCAGCTCCATCTGCCCGCAGGAGCCGTTCTCTCCCGTCGCTCGCCCGTTAATTTAACGGTTGTAATTTGAACTGCTGCTGGGGGTTGAGCTCCCTCAGGCCAGGAGGTCACGACCCTAAACCGCCGGCACGGGTTCGCGGCAGGAAAACACGAGTGGTGCTGGCAGAAGAGTTTGGTGGCAGCCAGGATGTCGGTCAGGACCAACCACGAGGCGGAATAACAGCAACAACAACAACAACAGCAACTAGAGCAACAATAACAACAGGCACAAGCACGGAAGCAGCAACATCCGCAGCAACAATTACAGCAGCTACAACCATGACAACAGCAACTACAACCATGACAACAGCAACTACAACCATGACAACAGCAGCTACAACCATGACAACAGCAACTACAACCATGACAACAGCAGCTACAACCATGACAACAGCGGCTACAACCATGACAACAGCAACTACAACCATGACAACAGCAGCTACAACCATGACAACAGCAACTACAACCATGACAACAGCAGCTACAACCATGACAACAGCAACTACAACCATGACAACAGCAGCTACAACCATGACAACAGCGGCTACAACCACGACAACAGCGGCTACAACCACGACAACAGCGGCTACAACCATGACAACAGCAGCTACAACGATGACAACAGCAACATCAGCAGCAGCAACATCAGCTGTGTCGGCGTGAAAACCACCAGCTGTATCTACGTCTCCGGGTGATAAACGGGTGTGTTTGTGTGTGCGGCTCACCTGCATCACCTGGACGGCTGGTGCGGGTGGGGGTGTGTTGCCTCCCAGGGTGGTAGCCGGTTCTCTTTGTTGCCCAGCAGACAGAAGCTGCTGCTTTAGGAAACCAGCGTCCACCGTGGCAGAGGAGCCGCCTCCGGCCGTGAATCGGATCCGTGTCTGGTCCTGAGGACACCTTCACCCTGAAGACAAACCAAAGGAACAATTAAAAACAGGACAGTTCACTTGAAGTTCTCCTGTCCCCCTGAGGTTGGCCTGGACAGCCCAGGACAACCCAGGACAGCCCTGGACAGCCCAGGACAACCCAGGACAGCCCAGGACAACCCAGGACAGCCCTGGACAGCCCTGGACAGCCCTGGACGGCCCTGGACAGCCCTGGACGGCTCTGTACGTCCAGCAGCAGGTCTTCCCTCTGGGTTATTCTGACTGTGGATCAGGG
>CAAE01013878.1:0-14448 GCA_000180735.1 Tetraodon nigroviridis | reverse complement strand
TTCTTCGTCTATTTTTGTCCCAGTGCTCTTTGCTGTATAGTAAGTGGCAGCTAAAGGGTTTCTCCCCCCCCCCTCTTTAGCGCAGGCGCGAAGCGTGTGGGATAAACGTGAATGAAAAGTTGGGCTGTGGAAACGAAGCGGTTAAGAAGAGACTGGAATGTTTCCCTCCTGATGCTGTCAGCCGTCTACCCCGACAACTTGTTCCAAGTATTAATATTTCATTAGCACAAATGAGATTGATCTTCTTAGGGGCTCTTTCGAGAGCGACTTAAAGAGAAAGCAAGTCGGGGCTCACAAAAAGAGACCGGGGGAGGGAAAAGAGAGAGAGAGAGAGAGAGAGAGAGAGAGAGAGAGAGAGAGAGGGAAAAAAGGAGATCAAGCTGGTAATGTAAGCTTTTCGCAAATCAGAGGGAGAATAGAAAAGAGACAAGTCTGTCCTTCCTCAGATGATGTGCAGGCTGCAGCAGCAGCTCAGGTCTTTATTTGATATGACACTCAGCCTCCATGTCAGTGAGTAACTGTCGAGATCCTGCTGACGATTTAGGGGTGTGTGGAGAGGGAGGAGGGAGCGCTGCTGCGTGTGGGGACCTGTGGCTCGGTCCAGCGGTGGAGGGCTGCAGCAGCATATGTCAGCCTGTCCAATGCAGATAGATCAGCAGCTTCTCCGCTCACAGCACGGAGAGAGCACCAGGCGGTGCGGGAGATGGCACAAGGGGGAGGAGATCACTTGGATTAGCGAGCAGCTAGCGCAGTGCGTTGCTCAGAGAGAGAGAAGGCAACAAGAAAGGGGAGACAAAGCTGGGTCAGTCGCGCGCTCGTCTGCAGCAGCAACCAGGTCCACCTCCTCCTCCTCCTCCTCCTCCTTCCGGGGACTTACTGATTGAAGACGAAAAGGGAAAAAAATCAAGGAAGAGCCGGTCATTAATGCTCTCTCTGTCTTTCTGCCGATGTTTCGCAGGAGTGGTACCAGCCAAGAGGAGCCCGAAGCTGGTGGTGAGTACAGGAGAACTTCAGCGCTTTTGCATGTGCATATCAGCTCTATTAAAACTTCCCATTTAATCCTGTTGCTGCCATTTTCCTTTCATTTATCCCTCACTTAGATCATCCGCTCTCTGTTTCTTACTCCTGCTCCACCATCATCCCGTTCATCCTGCAATTAGGCACTTTTACGCTGCGTCAGGGTGACTGGTCGTTAGGGAGGTCACGAGTGGGAAAAGGGCTGGGGTGAGGTGAGAGAGGGAGGAGCGTATCCCACACCGGGAGGGCGGACGTTAGCACGGAATTTGGCAAAGCTGGAGAAAGATGTAGCCTGTCTCAGTGTGATCTTTAATTGCGCTGATAACACGAGGAGCGAGGACAGGAATATCGGCTTTGTGAGCTTTGTGAGGGGCTGAAACGGCAAGTGCCGTCTCATTTCCATGATTTATCAGAACCCGATAAATCAATAAAGTCTCGGATGAAATGCCACCGCAGCTTTGAATTGTCCTCATCCGATTTCACCTCCCCGAGCTCCAACAGGAGGATATTCCGGATGTTATAATTAGGTCTGTTTTGGAACTGTATGGGTCATTCTGGGGGCGTCACCCAACTCGGGTCATGTGACCTGACTGGAGGAAGGGTGAGCACCCTGCCTGGCTGCTGTCACTTTGGATTAGTTTTACAGCCAGAGAGACGCGAGCCGGCCCCTGCCCCTCGGTGTTGTGTCAGTGAAATGTCACTCTGCATGCGACTTAATGCCAGCCTGGAACGACCATTTTACCTTCATTCCAGAGTGGAAATGAAGGCTGAGAACGCGCATATGCAAAGCGCGCTGCACAAGTGTCCAGCTGCCCACAGAAGGTCACATTTGCCTCATAATTGCAGGTTATTAGACTACGCAAGCCTCTCCTGAAGGCGTTAATTTCATTTACACGAGTAGGTTTACAAATACAGGAGTTTTCGGAAAGCTCACACCTCACAGAGATGCCAGTATTTTAAAGCGCATTTTTATACAGAAGGATCAGAACGACACAGCTTAGTCGCCCAACAGGTTTTGTTTCTGCAGTCAAGACCTCTTGATTTAGTTTCCCCCACACTTTTGCCTTGTGCTCTCTGCCAGCCTTGATTTGGTGAATGTGTTTTCTCCACAACACAAAAAGAGCTGTAAGAATCAGAAAAGGGCACTATCCTTATTCATTAAAATTCCCTCACATTTCAGTCTGTCTTTGTCTTGCAACCATGGAAACCACATCCTTCCTCCTCACAATCCAAAAGGTGTTTTTTTTTTATTGAGACGTTTGAATGCAAGGTCTAAAAAAAGATGACCTTGACTTTTTTTCTTCAACGCTGTTCTCCGCATCTTTTCCATAATCTCCTCTCACCTCTAACCCCGCTCCCGCTTTTCTCTCCCCTCTCTGCCCTCCACCTCCAGCTCGTATTCACTCCCGTATCTCCTGCACGGGTTCTAATGTCCACCTGTCTTCTCCCTGTCCTTCCAGCACCAGTTAGAGAGGAAAGACAGTCAGAACAGCTCCCAGCACAGTGTGTGCAGCCATCGCAGCACCCACACCGACTCCCCCAGCCACCCTCCGTCCATCATGCCCAGTGAGGCTGTGGCTCCCGCTCCTGCTGCCCCCACCCAGCCTCTGCCAGGCCTGCCCCCTCAGGACCCTGCTGACGGCACCTTGACCCTCCAGAAGAAGCCGGACCCCTTTAAGATCTGGGCGCAGTCCAGGAGCATGTATGAGAGCAGACGTGAGTTTAATTCCAGCTTATTTGAGCAGTTTGGGAGTTTTGCTGACTGAAGAGTTTTGGAGAGTCACGGTTTATCCCCCACCCACCCTCCTTCCTTCCCAGTCATCCTATAGACCTTTTAATCTGCTGCAAGGGGGAAGGTGGTCTATGGTTGGGATAAAACCTACAAAACTGCTGCCAGCTACAGAATGGGAAAATGTTGACAGATTTTCTAAAACTGGCATGACGAGATAGACCTTGTGGCAAAAATGAAGCTACAAATGTTGAAATTACAATTTTGCCGTAAGGATTTTAGTTAGCGTGCTAACCCTAAAATAACTCAACAGCCTTCTAGCTGAACCAGGTTTATGAAAAAGACGTCCTGTCAAACTTTAGGGAAAGCAATGCTTCCTCCTCAGGATGTGAGCGCTGCAGGTTTTCTGCTTCAGTTTTCTCAAGTAATTTAACAGAAGGAGAAGAAGGGAACTGTTCCTTTCTCTTTGAGCCAAATTTAGTACCAGACTCAGTCACAGTCATTGTCGCTGGCATGTTTTGTTACATGTGACAGCCCTTTTGCTTCCGAACGGCAGCATTCTTTCTGAAATGGCTTCACAAGTATCATCTGACGGATTAGTAAAGAGCCAAGCACACATACAGGGAGTAAGATTCACCCGCCTGCTATATTAATGCCATATCAGTTGATGTGAACAGCAGCTCTGCCTTTAAAAAAGAGTCTGTGGAAAAGAAAGTGTGGGGAAAAGCGATGTGATAGCGTCTGCGTGTGATTGGATTTGAAAGAACAATCAAGTCAAACAAAGAAGGAGCGCTCACTTGGCTTTTTCCACACTTTATCTATTCAGTCACTTTAAAATCCCGTCCACGGTTTCGGGTTTAGGTTACGGCTCTCTAAAGCAGTCAGTGGCAAAACCTAAAAGTGCAGTGCAAAAATGTCGGCAGAGCGTCTGTGAGATTCCACAAGATCAGTTGCTGTCAAGCCCACTTTTACATTAATCATGGACAAACACTCAGGGAGTCAACCTATTTTATTTCTGTTTCCGTTTAACACACTCGACAAGAAGCAGACGAATCCAACAACAGAAGTGCTGATTTACACCTTTAAGATTACCAGTTCTTTAACTTTTGTTTTTATTGATTAAACCTTAGTAAAACCCAGGGTTTTTACCCTTAATAATCCCTAAAACAAAGGCTCTGCGTGTAATTAACAGTCTTCAGATTGCCTCCCGTCATTGGGGTTGCAAACCAGCTGCTGATATGCGGCGTATTACGCTGTTGGTTAATAATTATGGCTGCCTGTAGAATCTAGGACTGCTGCTGATTAAATATTAACCGGTCCCAGGGAGGGCTCTTTTAAGCTGCTGCTGATTTGTATATCTGTTGATAACCCCTTAAGGAGCAGCAGCTGCCTTTTGAGTCCTAATGGGAGGATGGGAGACGTGGAAAACAAGATGGAAGCAGGCAGAAACGCAGATCTGTCCATATTCACATGCGTGGCACAGGCAGGGCAGGACTACAATTTTATCTGAATGTGGAAACCAGCTGAATTTCTTCCTGTCTAATGGTTTTGATTGGTGCTACGGGGGGTTAGACTGATTAGGTCCGGCTCAAGTGAAGTCAAAACGGCTCTACCAGCCGTGCAGGCATCCTGCTGGCGACCTCCTCCACAGTCTGCTCCGTCTATGTGCAGAGAGCAAAGCGCCATTTGAAACCGAGCCCCCTTACTCATTTATGTCGGAGGGCTTCGGTTCGGCATCTGGAGGCACATCAGGCAGGTCGTTTGAAGAATCCACAGTACGTCTAAAATGATCTTGGTTGTGACGTCAACCCTGTTGCTTAGCATCATCAATGCTGTTGCATTGATTGGTTGATGTGCATTACCAGAAGCTAGAAGCACTCGTGTCATTTATTCCAATAAAATCTATATATAAAGGTATGAGAAGCTTTCATGTTACTGACATGTGACTGCTTGGTTGGAAGAAGCTAAATGTTTGTGCTCAAAACAAGCTAACCAGGTGTACTTGTGTAAAGGACCAATCTGCTAAAACCCTGAAAAAAAGAGTGCTTTGGAAGGGTGGACAAATGTGTCTTACTGAATTCTCTTGTGTCTTTCAGTACCAGATTGCCAAGAGCAGGATATCTTCCTTTGGCGGAAGGACACAGGCTTTGGTTTCCGTATCTTAGGAGGAAATGAGCCCGGGGAGCCCGTAAGTGTTGTTCCATGTCACAGTTTTATCAACTGTTGATTATTTTATAAACTCGCCTCAAATTCTGGCTTTTGTCATTTAAATCTCTGCAAACGTATCAGGGGTTTTTTTGGTTCCTCTGTTTTCCTTTTTTTCTTCCTGCTCAGTCTGCTTTTGAAGCAATTATAACAGGGAATCCTAGCACATCAGTATTTTCCACTCTGAGCTGTTGCTCCACAGGGGATTGTCCAGATTTCTTGTTAGAGGAAGCAGTGGCCTTAGCCACAGTTCCTTTGGTTTTGCACCAAACATCAGTCTCAAAAGGAGGATTAATAAGAGAGCTAGAAATGTAGATATTAATGATTAAAGTCACTAACAGGAGAGTTGAAGATGTGTACCACACTCCTAAAGATGCACAAAGGCTGCACGCTTATCTCTGAAACCTGCCAGCCTGCATCGGCTATCTTAATTAGGAACAGATTGGAGTAACAACATCGTTTGTGGAGTAGCAACATCAGTCAGGGGGCTGTTTCTAAATTTATCAGCAAGTATATGGAGACGTTAGCAGAGACTCTTTGACGATCTGATTTACTGACCTGGGTTGATGGACAAAAGGTCATGGTCCGCTTGCCTTTCCCAGATCTACATAGGCCACATAGTGAAATACGGGGCAGCTGATGAAGACGGGCGACTCCGATCGGGTGACGAGCTCATCTGTGTGGACGGCACAGCGGTGGTGGGCAAGTCTCACCAGCTGGTGGTCCAGCTGATGCAGCAAGCTGCCAAACAGGGCCACGTCAACCTTACCGTCAGACGCAAGTCTTCGGGATACGGAGGTAAGAAAAGAGATGCTCATTTTCATTTGTGAATTCGTGAGAAGCGTAGCGCTGTTGTTAGCTCAGGCTCAGGGTCAGTAATAGATTTTGGCCAAAAGGACTAAACTGGGGGAATGGAGGTCAGTTTGGCCTTGAGATGGCGCAATGAGAAAACAGTTGGGAAAACGTCCAAGCCAATGCGAAATCAGCTACCTTAAATAAAAGCTAATGTAAAAACTTGACATTGACGCGGTAGATCTATAATTAAAAGGGCCTGTTGGAAGGAACCCACTTGTACCTTATTTAGCCTCCAGGGAAAATCGGTGCAGCAGATGAGGCCTCTGAGAGCGCCTGCTGTTGAGCAAAGAGCGATGTCATCGTTGATTATCACACTCCTGTGACTCCAACTGTCATATTTTTAACTCTTGGTTTTGCCCACGGTTTCCAGCCACAGCCTTGGATGCGTGTGTGTAACACTGATAGTAGCTAAACATTAAAATGCTGCACATTTTCCTCTGTATCTCCAGTGTCAAAGGGGGAAGGGGACGTCCCGCCATCGCCAGCCTCCTCCCACCACAGCAGCACCCAGGCTCCTAGCCTGACGGAGGGCAAGCGGACCCCCCAGGGGAGCCAGAACTCCCTCAACACAGTCAGTTCCGGCAGCGGATCCACCAGCGGCATAGGCAGCGGCGGCGGAGGCGGGAGCGGCAGCGCGGTGGTACCTGCCTCCCTTCAGCCGTACGACGTGGAGATCCAGCGTGGAGAGAACGAGGGCTTTGGTTTTGTTATTGTGTCGTCTGTTTCCAGGCCCGATGCTGGCACCACCTTCGGTAAGCGAGGCTAACTGATCTGGCAGTAATTGGGAGTGATGGGAGCGTCTATTGGTCTTGATGTGAGAGTTTATGGTGTTTACCAACATGGTTTGAGTTCAGCGCTTAAATTTAGGCTCTAATCAGACCGGACAAGTTGTGTGGATTTGTAATCTGTCCCAGTGTTTCTTTCTAAAGATCATCAAAAAGCCATTAAGGTGTACCAGAAAAACTACTTACTAAAGAAAAGTTTTTAGTTTAACCACTGACTTTAAATTGTTATATCTGAAATCCTTGAATGGGAACACCCCTGACCAAGGTCACAAGCCCAAAAGTCCAAATAATACAGTGATCTCCCTGCGGATCCTGCTGACGGCAGCTTTATTACTAACACCTTCATCGCAGATTCGCGCCTCCCAGCTGCCTTCGCCAGCTCATTCGCTGGGTAATTGATGTCCACTCAATAGTTGTCCCTACCATTTTCTTAGCACAGCGGAGCGACGTAATTGTGTGGTTTCAAGTTGCTCGAGCGTTGATGAAGAATTGCAGATGTCCTTCTGAACAAACTTGGTATTATCCTTCCGTGTGATGAATTTCCAACGCCAATGTCATGCCAAGGTGCCTTGTTTCGGGGCCATTATGATGATGTACTGTGGTGTGTCACCGGAAAAAACATAAGAATGGATGAGACAGCCTGCATGCTGACTGCCCAGGGAGAATTCCATCAGTTCAGCTAATGGTTCAAAATGCAATGAAATAATTAATACATTATTTATAATGACACCCACACCCATAATGGTGTTAGGCAACAACTCTGTAAATGTCTGAGGGTTTTTCATTTTCTTGTCTTTTTCACCACCACTCTCTCGTTCTGCTGCGTCAGTGTCTCTCGGGATGATGAGATGAATGGACTTTTGCCTTTCATGCACCATTCTGAGACTTGCGAACATGTAGGACACAAACTACAACAAGGCAGCAGAGTAAAAAACAACATTGCCTAGAGAACAATGGGTGTTTGTTCAGGGTTTCAGTTGGTAATACATCAAAGACGCGCGGACAATTTTCCCCAGTTAAAACACCTCTACTGTTGATACAGATGTTCTGCATGTGTTGGGATGAAGATAGGATGAAGGGATCTTTTTTCATGGCTTTTGTAATCTGCATGTTTTCAAATTGGGTGTTTTAAACTGACCAGGTGTGACTGGTGTCAGATCAGTTCTGTCAGACCTGATTGGACTGCGGTGATTTCAATACTGAATCTATTTTCCCTCTTTTCCCCCCTCTTGTCTTTTCTGTCCATTTTCCATCGTAAATCAATACAATGATTATCAATTTTTTTAAAAAAATCAACGTGTATGCTCACAAAAGTTGGAAACACGTGTGTGGCCATGCCTCACAAAATAGGACGCATCATCGAGGGCAGCCCGGCAGACCGCTGCGGGAGGCTGAAGGTCGGGGACCGGATACTGGCGGTTAACAACTGCTCCATCACCAACAAGTCACACTCAGACATCGTCAACCTCATCAAGGAGGCTGGGAACACCGTCTCGCTCAGGATCATACCGGGTGATGGTAAGGCCCGTTTCCTTGGTCTAGTTGTTGGTAAATCCCTTCATTACTAAAAAAAATCAAACCCTCTCATTTTGCTGTGAAACGTGTCAGGTGATGCATCTGGGTGTGGCGGGAAGAGCTGAGCTCAGCCGAGTTGAGAAAAGAGAATGAATAACAGAGCAGGTTAGAAGAGCAGTAGCGGGCCGTCACCTTTACCGTAGTACTCGTCTCGTTCCTCCGCCTCGCAGAGGTCACCGGTGAATGCCTGCCTACAAAAAAAATTGTGAGAAGATGCCGGCTCCTGTCATTTGACGTACAGATTAGCGTGTTTGAGCTGGTCATAGGAAACAGAAGGGAAACACAAGCTAAGACAGCAAATCATTTCTCTCCCCCTGCTGCTGTGGAGTCTGGGGCGGTGTTGCCCATGAGCAAATGGAAGATGACAACATCACAGGCTGTTAGCATCAGGTCGGCTAGCGTAGCCCGTGGGGGGTTCATATTTGTGGACAGTAACATGTTGCTCTTTTAAAAAACATATTTAACACAAGCGTCGGCCTTTGTTTACATGTGCTTTTTCTCATCTGTGTTTGATAGAATCTTCCAATGCTTCTCTGCTGACTAACGCTGAGAAGATCGCCACCATCACCACCACACACACGCCTCACCAGTCCTCCGAATCTCGGTAAGTGTTGGCTTTTTTTATTTTTTCGCATCATAGCTGCATATTTATCACACATTTTGCATAACACTGAAAACAACATAAATTAATGACTTTGTCCTTTTCATAGGAATAACTCAAAGTCAAAAGGCGCTCCTCCGCCTCCGCCCTCACAAACTCAGGTGGGAACAGCCGCCTTCCTTTTCTGATCCGCTCACCACATCTAGAACATAGAATGTAGAGACAAAGGAATCACGTAAGCCAGGGAAACAACCGTAACGCTCCGGAAGGTGACAGAAATAGTTTTGGTGAAAGTTTTCTTTAACGTACTTCAAGTCCAGCCCTTGTGGTGCCCTTGTGGTGCCCTTGTGTAGTGATCTGCACTCTCCTCACAGTCTATTGCATTAATTATTCATGCAGTACTCACTGTCATTGATATTCTGATCACTTTTAAGGGGGGGGGGGGGGGCAGGTTAGTTAGGATGATTAGTCCTAAAATTTGGATTCACCTTTTGACTCCCGTGTGCACCGTCTATTCGTTTGTCTCCCTCTCTTTTGTAGGAGGCGGAGTTCTACTCTGTGGACCTGGAGAGGGACAGTAAAGGTTTTGGTTTCAGCTTGAGGGGAGGACGGGAGTACAACATGGACCTGTACGTGTTGAGACTGGCCGAGGACGGCGCTGCCGTCAGAAACGGCAAGATGAGGGTATGATTTGGCCTCTTTGCACCTGTGTTTACCCTCTGACCCAACGCCTGGGAAAATAAGCCATCCCTTTTTCAGGTGGGAGACGAGATCTTGGAGATTAACGGGGAGAGCACAAAGAACATGAAGCATTCACGTGCCATAGAGCTGATCAAGAACGGCGGGCGCAGAGCGCGGCTCGTCCTCAAAAGAGGGGACGGATCAGTACCAGAATATGGTAGGTAGACATGTAGGCAGGTAAATCCTAAACAGCTCGTCTTAACCTACATTCAGGAGTGATTTAAGGAACATATGCTATTGTATATTAATATTTAATGATACTTTCTGATCCATTAATTTGGAGCTAACTGCTGTAGTTTCAGCCCAGGAGAGACTTGTCGGCCATTGTTGATAAATGCAACACCAGAGATTAGTGATTAACAAAAAACTCATTATTTCTCTAATGAGACGGAGCGGAAAAGTTTCATGGCTCAAGGAATACTCCCTCCCAAAGGTGTTTTTTTTTTCTTGACTGGTCCTTTCACACTTTCTCTGAACTCCTTGGGTTTATGTGGGGTTTGTCCTCTATCATATCTCTCTGTGAAAGCAATATCTTTTACAGCAAACCCTTCTTTTCTCTGTTATGATGCTTTGTGAAACAGACTCGTCTGTTTTGTTTTCCTCTCTCTCTCTCTCTCTCTCTCTCTCTCTCTCATTCCTGGGCTCTTCCTCCTCTCTCCAGCGATGATGGCTCCTCATCTCGCTGTTGGTACAATGAGGAATGACAAGATGGGAGAGCCCTGTTTCTACCTAATGGGCCAAAATCAGACCACGGTTTGTAGCCAAGTCTGTCCCAGTTCACCATACCCGTTCAAGCTTTCCTTTCAATTTATCCATCCCTTTGAACTCATCCTCACCTGAACTCCACCTTGTGCGTTTGCACCCGGGTTCGCCTATCTTTTGGTGTGCATGCTTCATGTGTTGTCGTGCCCGAACCGAAGATTGATGCAGCCTCCCTGAAACCTCCTGCGATGTGCACCTGGCTTAAATGACTCTGATTGGTCAACGCTCATCACATGCTGCTGCCTTAGCATAATGTCCAGGCTTTCTGCAGCTAAACACACTTTTTCTTTCTTTCTTTTGTCCCCTGCCGTAAGCAACCCCTGCCCTGCACTTGCCAATGTGTTGCTCCTGCTGTTGCTTCTGACATGGTGTCAGCCTGACAGAGGAAATATACCACAGATACATTTTTGTGTTTCAAAAATGTGAACAAGACATCATTTGCGCATCTGTATGAAAGAGGGCTGGGTGATATGGCCTAAATGAGGAACAAAATATCTCTGATATCTCGATATTCTTTCAACCTAATTCTAAAAATTGACCATTGGTTTTTTTATATAGGGATGGTACGGCTCATAAAGAAATATTTCCCAGCCCTAGCATGTATGTCACAATGTCAATGGCCTCCTAAGGCGAAAGAGTTCCTCCTCGACAATCTTCTGCTTGCGTCTCCTCTCCTACAGACGGCAGCAGTGACGGGCACCCTCCCACACCCGGGACACAAAACACTCCGGAAGTGAGAACACTGCCACCCAGCAGCAGATATCACACCTCATCGGAGTCCAGTTATCCACCAGACCTTCACAAATCATCATATCAGGAGGAGGCTGCACGAGGCCGAGACAGGGACAGGAAGGACAGGGCTGGGTCAGATCAGATGGACTACCAAGGCCGGCAATTCCACCCCCACTATCACCACACCTGGAATAGTCTAAGCATCCCCGCTGGGCAGTCTCTAGAAACCAGTAACAGCAGCAGCAGCGTCAACAAGAAGAGCCGAGGCCGCAAAGTCAAGAAGTCTGAGTCGGAAAGCGGCATCTCTAAACTCCTAAAGACTCTGCGGAAGGACGGCTCGGGGAAAAAGGCTGCAGCTGCTGAAAAACTGAGGGGCCGAGAGCCCTCAACCAGTTCCGTTTCGGAAGGGTCTGTCCATCGGCAGCGCCGCGGTTCCCTTGACCGCTCGCCTACCCGAAAGCGCGCCTCGTCTCCCGATCGTCGGCGGGCCAAGTCGATGGACCGGAGGGCCGAGCGGTCGCGCCGGGATCGCACACCTGAGAGGGAGCACGATGACGGAGGCTTCCTCGCAGTCACCCCCGAGCGTAAGTTCTACGAGCGCAGGCTCTTGAAGGACTCGCAGACAGCTGGGCAGGCCAGAGAAACCAGAACCCCTGAGCGGACCAACAGCGACGGGGACTCCTCGTCTCTCTCCAGGGGCCGCACGTTTGACAGAACCACCAAGAACGGCAACCTCCTGAGAGACTCTTCCTCGGAGAGGAAGGAGGAGAGGTATCGGATGAACGGCACACCGGAGAGACGACACAGAGCGGAGCGGGACTCTTCTCCTGACAGCAACTACAGCCGCGACGAGCTGAACTATGCAGCAGCGCCCAGACTGAAGGACTACTACAGCATGATGAAGAACAACACTGCACACAACAATGCTGCCTACAACAACACGGGCCGTTACAATAACGCTGTAGGCAACAGTCCAAACCAGCTCCCGGAGCCTAAGAGAAGGCTGTACAAAGACAGTCCTAAAGACCTCAGCATCTAGGGCTGAGACCCCCCACCCCCCCGCCCCCTCACCTCGCCGCCACTCTCTCCTCTACCTGTGCAAACTACGTTCCTTACACTGGTTACACTGGTAGCGGAGTTCTGAGAACACTAACGCTCGTGCTTTATTTGTTTACTGGTTTATAACTGATTCAACGGACTCGACTTGTGATCCCATCCTGAGATTCATAAAACAGCAGGAGTACAATCCTTCTATCAGTTCAAACCGGTTGTTTTGTCATGGTTATAGTTTATAATTTTGAACATAACAGACGTCGTTGTACTATAGTTAAGGTATTGTATGTGCCTGCATATAAAACCAGTGATACTGCTTTTTTTTGTAAGCATTGCTGAAACTACATAGTGTTTCCTCAGAGGTGTAGGATATTCTTCCAGTTGTGGTAACTTGTACCAACTAGGCTTGTTTTTCGACTTGTTTTTTAGATGTCGTTTCCATCCCCGACCTGCTTTACTGAACAAACTATAGCACAAGACACTGGTCAAGAACTGTGAGAGTCACATTGGACACGCTCTAAATTCAAGCTCTGACGAGAAGTGATAGTTATATATATACACATGTGACCCTTTTTTTGTGTTTGTATTTATTTTTAATTTGGCACATATTTTGCACAAGCTTTAAATTTATAATTACAAGTAGGAGTGTACACTGTACCTGGAGATGCATGCTGGTGTTGCATCTGGAGATGCATGCTGTGTGGCAGCTCACCCTCCTCAGCATAAATACGGAATTAGGTAAAATTTAAAAAAAAAAAAGAAAATACCAGAACATGTTTTAAAATATTTAACGTTCTTACCCAGTGTTTGTTAGTGTGCCCAGAATTTACGGGAAAGAAATCAGAACATCCACGGGGAAAATAAAAAAAGTAATAGGTGAATTAGTTTCTCTAATGGTGCTTGACGAAAAGCCTACATTTACAGTAAAAATGTGATTTACTGTATTGAATAAACGAAAAAGAAGTGGATTCCCCAGCAAGGCGCTCGTGCGCCTTTGAGCAGAGTTTAGTCTTTTTTATCTGGATGTTCTGTTGGAGAATTATCAACATGCACTGGAAAACGGTCCTGTTGCTCGGCCAGCGCTGACCAGCTTTTGGGTCGCGACACAAACACCTGATGCGATTTGACATGTCTGGAATTCTAAGAATGGAGACTCCTGGCGCAGGAGACGACCCATCTGCCAGGCTGAGCCACGCTGTCATGCCACTGGAAGTCTGACTGCTGCTTTCTTATGTCTTCTGTGTGTAACCTGTTTTATATTTCATTAAAAAACTAAAGATTATATTGGATAAACCACGACTAAAGTGTTGTTGGATCACTGTTGTCACCATGGTACTGTATTAGCAGAAGAAAATATAAATACACATTAAGGTCTGTCGGGCCCACCAACTGTAAAGATTTTTTTTTTTTTTTCATATGTAACTATTAGAAACCCGTCACGGATTAAAATGTTGCCTTTTTCTTGTACAAAAGAGAAATTTATGAAAACCCTCAGCAGTGAGGAATGTGATATTGTGTTTATATCTCAGAAATGGACCTGACGATTTATGAGAAATATGTTGAATTACTCCTGATCAGGTATGTAAAGACATTTTAAAATGAATGACTGTATTTGGTCAACCCATAACTGTTTGATGGTTTGAATCTCTCTCGGTGGTTAGCCTGCCTTTGTATTATAAAGCACTTGTATGCAGTCTGTGTTCTGAAAAAGCATTAGTTCTTGCAATGTGCTCTGAACATAATGCTGTCTATGTGTTGATAAAAGCAGTACATGTATATGGGCCAATCTCTCTTTCTTTTTCTTTTATAAATCTATGCATATATAAATATTACATTGTTCATAGCTTTATTTGACCCATGAAGCTATACATAACATTAGTCTAAGTACAAGTAGATGTGAACTAGCTTCTTCTTTCCCTGAGATGGATTACAATGTATATGTAGCTATCAAAAAAGTCTGTGAATGCTATTTTTATTATCAAATAAAAATTTTCAATACAAATTCCAACGAGTATGTATTCCTGCAGTTATTTTATTGTCTCTGGAGATTCTTTAGTTTAAAATGTGCAACTTTAGAGAGAAATGTGGAACTGGAATGATGAAACTGGTTTTTTTTCACTATAGTATATTTTCTTTTTGGCTGTACTTCTGGCCTTTATATATAAAAGAGAAAAATCCAGTCTGACATTTGTTATATGCCATTAAGCATAATACTGGTGTTTGGGTAAAATGTCAGGAAAATTTACTTTGACATCTGCAACAATTAGAACTTGGTTTTCTTTTTGAAATTTCCTTCACACAGACGCGAGAAAGAGACCCTGCAGCAGTGCTGTAGTTAATTAGACCACTAAGACACTTACATATTCAACTCTCTTCTATTTAAACTCTAAACT
>CAAE01013871.1:0-15907 GCA_000180735.1 Tetraodon nigroviridis | reverse complement strand
CCCCCCCCCTTCCTTTTTTCCCTTCTCCTTTTCTCCTTTTGTCTTCTCCCTTCTCTTCTTCTCCTATCTCTCCTCTCTCTCCTCCCTTAGTGGTGTTTTCCACGTGGAACCGCGCCTTTCTCGAGCTCATCAGCGGTTCCAACAATAAATAATAAACGCGTATTAAAGACGGATTATTTAAACTAGTCTGTGCACGAGCCGTCCGATTCTCGTGGGTCCCTTCTTTTTTTTTTTTTTTTTCTTTTTAAATAAGATTCCACGCGCATGCGCCTTCCAGGGGACGGCCGGACGCGTCCCTTCCGGGTGTCGGAGGTGTTCACGTCCCGTGACGGTTCCGCGTTCCCCGAGCACCGGAGCCTCGGTCGCCGCTCCCGCAGCAGCAGCCATGTCCCCGGCCTCCGCCTTCCACGCGCGGCTCGCCTCCATCGTGGAGGTCCTGGCCAACGCGGCCGTGGCGGAGATCTGCGAGCTGGTGGACGGCGGCTACTCGCTGCTGCAGCTGGAGATCCGCCGCGGCCGCAGGGAGAACGAGCAGCTGCGCCGGAAGGTGCGGCTGCTGGAGCTGCGAGCCGCCCGGGCGGCGGGGCGCCATGGCGACCCGCCCAGGAGGGCCAGGGCCCCCCCGAGAGGTTAGTTCGGGGCGGGGAGACGCTGCTTTTGGGAACGAGTCTGGTGACGCGTTTGAGTGCTCGTGGTGCGTTTAGCTACCTTTAAATGTTACAGTCAAACAACAGCAAACTCACCTGTTAACAGCCTGATGGAGGTGAGCCGGAGCCAACAGCCGCAGGTAGGGAGGCGGTGACCGGGGAGGCGGTGACCGGGGAGGCTGTAACCGGGGAGGCTGTAACCAGGTGAGGCGGTGACCGGGGAGGCGGTGACCGGGGAGGCGGTGACCGGGGAGGCGGTGACCGGGGAGGCGGTAACCAGGAGCACAGGCAGGTGTTCGCACCTGTACGTGACCAGCCCGCCGGTACTTCCAGTGGTGGAGGCTGATCAGGCGGCATCGCCGGTCGGCAGTTACCATAGCAACAGCTGACAGGAAACAGACGTTGGTTCCTTACCTGCTCTTGATGACGTCACTGCCTCCTCAGCTGGTGGTCCGGACGGAGGCGTCTCGGCGGACGCTGGGTGCGGCGAAGCGACTCCGAGCATCAAAATGGAGGCCGGCGGCGAGTCCTGGTCTGAGCGGGACGGTGAGACGCCTAGCTTAGCCTGGTTTTAGCACACCCACGGCGAGGCTAACGGTGTCGTCGTCTTCTCTCCGTTTTTAACCTCCAGTGGAGTTTTGTGGCGTCGTTGACGTGGAGACGAGACGAACAGGAGCCCCTCCCACATCCATCCAACAGGACGTGGCGGAGGGGCGTGGCGCCTCGCCGCGCGACTGACTGGATGAGCGAGGACGCCGCCGCCACCTGCTGGCCAACCCAACAGAACCCTGAGAGGGAGGGTCTGGGCCACCCGTCCGCCAGTGTGGGCGTGTCCTCTGACTCTGGGGGCGGCGGCTTCTCCTCAAACAAGGCGGAGCAGAAGCAGCAGGGGGCGCCGTCAGCCTCAAAGCCGCCACAGCTTCCGGGGAGGTCGGGAAGGCTGACGGCCCTCCACCGGCGGGAGCGCTGGCGGCAGCCGGACGACGCCGGCGGGGGGCGTGGCCCCGGCCGGGCAGCCTTCGTCTGCACCTGCTGCGGGAAAACTCTGGCCTCCCTGAAGAACCTGAACACCCACATGCGCGTGCACACGGGCGAGAAGCCGTTTGCGTGTGGGCTGTGTGGGAAACGCTTCTCCGACCCCAGCAACCTGAAGCGCCACCAGAGCGTCCACACCGGCGAGAGGCGCTACGGCTGCGTCCACTGCGGCAAGCGCTTCGCCCAGTCGGGCTCCCTCAAGGTCCACCTGGGCGTCCACACCGACTGCAAGCAGTTCCGCTGTTTCACCTGCGGGAAGACCTTCATCTCCGGCAGCCACCTGGCGCCACGCCGCCGCGCACGCCGCCGCCCAGAGAGACGCTCCGCCGAGGGGCTGCTGTCCCTCACCTGGATTCACGTCTGGACACAAACATTCTTCCCCAGATGGATCAAAGTGATCAAAGGATTAGCCAGACTAACCTGCTTTGATCTTTGGGTCCAGCCACGCTTTGGCCACCAGGGGGCAGACGCGGGGCGTCTCTACGCTTCCTGATATTTCTCCGCTGTCGTTTGTCGTTTACAGCTGTTTACAGCGTTTAAACGTGAGTCTAATAAATAACGAGTAAATAAAGTTTCTGCTTAAGCTCGTGGGGGGTGCAGGTTTATTCAACGAGACCGGAGGGAGGTGTGGTTCGGTCACACGTCGTCCTCGAGGAATCACCGATACCTGATCAATCATCTGCTGCTGGCGGAACAAACGAACACTGATCAATAAACGACCATAAGGCCGCTTTTCCTGCAGCTTCCTCAAATGTATCAAAGTTCTCAAAGTAAGAAAAAGATATTTGGAACATAAATAATGATAATACAAGAAGCCCCGCCCCTTCTGCCTGGGTTTAGCATCGCCATGACGACCAACAACAAAACAAGAACTTGTGTGTCTGGAAGAACAAGAACAGTAAACGAAATATTCCTCAACCTTTAGCTCCATGTGACCACTCTGGGGGCGGGGCTTAGCTTGATTAGTCTTGATTAACTGGACTGCGCATTAAAAAAGTGCTTTTTAAAACTACAGTTGTGACTCTGTGTGTGTGTGCGTGTGTGTGTGTGTGTGTGTGTGTGTGCGTGTGTGTGTGCGTGCGTGTGTGTGTCCAGAGGCGCGGCGAGGCTGGGCCCGTCCGCGTCTGCTCCGGCTGCTCTTCACTCGTTCCTGGAGCTGATGTCCTGAAACAGTCAGAAAGTGTTTGTCACCGTCTCCCACAGGCGCGGGCTGCCGGCCGTGACCTCTGACCCACCTCCGTCTTGGCCCGCCTCCACCGGCCCAGCGGCCCCGACCTGGTGAGACCTGGGGACACACAGACGGGTCAGCTCAGCTCAAACCGCGAGCGAGGCCACGCCTCCCGCCGGGTCACGTGACTCACACATGAAGGCGGTGCTCATCCCGCACGCGGCTGAAGCGACGGCGGCGTCCGCAGGAAACACCTGCACAGGTAGACAGTCGGGCCTGAGGATCAGCTGACCACCAGCAGGTCAAAGGTCAAAGAGTGAGCCAAGCTTTACCCAGAGTTCAGAGCAGCGAGGATGAAGACGACGAGGATCAGGAAGAGGAAGGTTGTCATGGTAACGCCTGAAACACAAAACCAAACCGATGAAGAAAGAAACTTCCTCCCTGTCACATGACCCAACAGTGGCAGCCCACCTGTGGGCTCAGGTGAGAGGCGGGGGCGGGAGCCGCCAGCGTACACCTGAGAGGGGGGCGGGCCTTCCATCAGACCGGACAAAGGCTTTGACTGACAGGCCTCTGAACCAATCTGCTCCTGCAGCAGCAGCTGTGGAGGCGGGGCCATTTTGTCGGGAGGAGGCGGGGCCTCGGTCTGGTCTGGAGGAGAAACGACCACGTGAATAATAAATGAGGACCCGCCTGGTTCCTGCCCAGCGACCTCTGACCCGACCACACTCATCCCTGGTTCCGGGTTCCTCCTACTGACCGAACGTGAACCCGTGACCTTTGAGCAGCTCGGCGCCGTCCGGTTCAGACCAGGTGGAGTCGAACGGGACCGTCTGTGGACTGGTCCGGCCCCAGTTCTGGTCCTGGTCCTCCTCCGCTCTGAAAACACCTCTGAAGATCTTCTGGTCCAGCCAGGACTGACAGCGTTCCGTCACGCCGCTCAGCAGGCGAGCCAGAGCGGCGGGCCGCCGCCGGCGCCGCCGGAAGACCCTGAGGATCCGAACACAGGGGCCGCTTCAGAGCGTTGCCTAGCAACCGTGACACATGACATCACAGCTGGAAAACATCAGCCGTCACACACGCGAGGACGTTCTCAGCTCTGAGGGAGAGCTGGGTGTGTGTGTGTGTGTGCGTCCCACCTGACCAGGTTCTCCTTGTAGGACACGCTGGTGGGACAGGGCGTTAGCGACACGTTGCCGTCGTGGTCCCAGCGGAAGCTGTCCTCGGTGACGCCATAGTAACCGTTGGTGAGGAGGCGCGGTGAGCGGCGGCAGGAGCACGGACGGCCGCCGTCCACGGAGGAGTAGCAGATGTAGGAGGAGTCAGGAGAGAGCAGGGACACGTCCAGGCTGAGGGACACGGCAGGACGTTAGCATGGACAGCAGGGCTGCTCCTGTTTGTGTGTGCTAGCACGCTAAAGGCTACATGCAAACCAATGTACCCAGAAGGCTCCTCCCACCTCGGGCAGCCTTCGCTCCTCCTGAGGCGGCGTTTGATGGGAGAACCTAAAGGAGAGAGGAGGAGCTGAAAGCACCAGGACCATCGCCGGAGCTCCGGTCAGGAGGAACCTCTTACTTGTGACAGCGCCTGAGAAGAACATGATTCCAGATGTCTTCATGGAGATACGCACAGACACACACACACACACACACACACACACACACACACACACACACAGGAACACATGTCATGCTGAAAGATCTGAGGGGACTATTTTCATCTGAGGATTAATCCAAACTTGGTTCTCTGAGGGTATTTCTGGCAGCAGGATTGTGTGTGTGTGAGTGGGTGTGTGTGTGTGTGAGTGGGTGTGTGTGTGTGAATGAGTGGGTGTGTGTGTGTTCTAACCCCACAGAGAACAGAGGAATGTTACCGTTGAGCCGGTTCCCACGGCAACAGCGCCCCTCTCACTCCCTGTGTTTGTGTCCCATCCTGAGGCAGAGGGGGCGGAGCTCTGAGGTCACGTGTCACGCTAGGAGGTGACGTCATAGCAGGGGTATTAGTGAACATCAGAATGACACTTCACACTCCATCCCAGCAGACTGAAGCTTCTCCAGCAGGTCACACACACACACACACACACACACACACACACACGAAGACCCCTCCTGCTTCACGCCCCCCCTTAGGGCGGTTTCCCAGAATGCATTGCAGCAGCTGCTGATGTTGGAGGAAATGACGTCATCGCCTTCCCCATCAGCAGCATTTTCACGGCAACTTTTTATTAATATTGTTCTTAAATATCTTTGAGCGGCGTTCCTGTGGGTTTGTGACACCTGATACTGATTTTAATTTTAGTGTTTAAAACAGTCTGAACTAGATTGTTTCACAATACATCCGTTTAAAGTGCCTGAAGCCAACTTAAAAGGCTGCTTACATTGTTCGTTCCGTTAGTTCACTAACTTGCCTGAATCTGAAATGGCGGACGGGTCAAAACGCCAATACCAGCCTGTTTCCGGTCCGGTTCCGGTCCGGTCCGGTCCGGTCCGACCCTCGCCTCCTCCGCTTCTCCTTTTCTCCCGGTTTGCTGCTTTTCCTCTTTTCCTTTCGCCGACCTCAGAGCAGCGTCAAGACACAAAACCTCAGCACGCCGCATCCGCCCGGGACTTCACAGTAAAGGTTTCCGGTCATCAGCGCCGCATTTCTAGGTTATAAAAATGAATAGCGGGTCGGGGGGAGGTGGACCCCATAAAAATATGAAACATCAGTTAACAGGAAGAAGGTTGCAGGGTTTCACATTTATAGGTCGTATTTTTTTAGTACACTTACTGTCGGCTTTGATAGGAACAAATATCTGATAACCAAAAAACTAAATCAAAGCAGGTGAAACACCGCCACCCAGCGGCTCAGGTGTGCCTTGACACTCATTAAAATGTTTTTCAAATAATAACACATTTGTTTAAAAAATAACCTTACCTTTAGTTGTCTTCTTTTAGGTCCTCTTCTGAAATTGACGGCAAATTTCGCAATCGCAACGAACCACGCAATCGCAACGCAACGCAAGTTTGGTTTGTTTTTGGGTTTTAGGTTTGTTTGAAGTTTTTGAGTTTTGAGGTTTTGGTTTGTTTGTGTTGTTGTGTTTTTGTGCTGGACAGACACACACAGAAACCGGCTGAGTGACACTGACCTGCAGCCCCGTCCGGGCTGAGACTTGAACCACCGACTCCACGTTGGGAGTCGGTGGTTATCTTCAGGGGGGAGGAGGAGGAGGAGGAGGAGGAGGGGGAGGAGGAGGAGCAGGAGGAGGAGGGGGAGGGGGAGGAGGAGGAGGAGGGGGAGGGGGAGGAGGAGCAGGAGCAGGAGGAGGAGGGTCCACCTGCACCAGGCGATCCGCAGTGGGTCACGTGACCCCTAACAGGTGGCGGCCATCTCAGAGTCTGACCAGCAGTCGTCAGAACAGTTTTCACTGTTTGGAGCTGAAATCTCATTTATTTAATCTTTATTTAATTAGTATCTCATTTAATCTCGTTTATTGGTTAAAAATACCAAAGGAAGAAGACGAGAAACAACAACTGTAAAAATAAAAATATTGGATATTAAACATTACTGCAAGGAATTTAGGTTTACGCTGAATATTTGTTTAGTAGATTTTCTTTTTTGAAACAGGTATGTCTCCTTCTCTGTGGGTTTAGCTTTTACTTTGATAGGAACAGAAAACTGCTTCCTGTGTAAATCAAGAGTCTTTATTGAAAACAAACAAGTTTCTGTAGAAACAGAGCAAAGAAGTCAGCACAGGTACCGGGTCGTGGTCGGGGTCGGGGTCGTGGTCGGGGTCGTGGTCGATCTGTCCTCCATCAAACCCACCAGATTCAGGTCCTGTGATCCTCTCGTGGGCTCAGCTCTGGATCATTGTTCAGTCAAGCGGAGCCTCTCAGGCCCCTCTGAGGTTCTGGAGGTCAGCCGGTTCAGGTGATGTTGGTGGCGTGAAGGTCAAGGGTCATGTTGGACTTCTCCTTCAGTCTGGAGAGCAGCAGCGAGTGCTGGACCACCCCGATCCTCACGTCCATCTGGACCAGCTCCTGCTTCAGCCGGGTACAGTGCGCCGGATCCTGACCACAGGAGCTGGAGACACGCACACACACACACACACAGACACACACACACAGAGTTAAACATTAAACATTTCAGGACATCTGATGGTGTCCACACACACACACACACCTCCATCAGACATGCTGGTGTCCCTGTCCTTGATCTCCTGCTCCATCTTCTTCACCTCGTCACTGATCTGGAACACACACACACACACACACACACTGATTCCAGCTGGAACCACTCCAGGCGGGTCCGGGCCTCCGTGATGCCTTCACTGACCTCCCTCAGCTCCTGCCTCTTCTCCATCACGCGTGCGTTGGCCTGTTGGTAGCGCTCCTGCTCCTGGTGGAGGAGGGCCGTTAGTGTGTGTGTGTGTGTGTGTGTGCGGCAGCGCCGGCTCTACCTGGTGGAGTCTGGCCCGAACGCTGCGGTACTCCTGGATCAGAGGCTCCAGCTGCTGGCCGATGTACCTCTCCCTGCTGCTCACCTTCTCCAGAGCTTGGCTCAGGTCCTGCTGCAGCCGCGACAGGTAGCTCTGGCAGACACACACACATCGGTAAGACACACACACACACACACACACACACACACACACACACACACACACACACACACCTTGGAGTCCTCCGTCAGGGACCTGATGGCGTCGTTGTGTTGATGCATCTGATCCAGGTGGCTCCTCCACTGCTGCGCACACACACACACACACACACACACACACACACACACACACACACACACACACTGTCAGTTCCATGAACAGCCTCCCTGGGCGGATGGGCGGAGCTCCACCTTGTCGGTCCTGGGGGCCGCCTTCAGCTGCGTCAGGACTCGCTCCACCTCCAGGTTCCACTCGGCCGCGTCGACCGGAGGCTCCGGGCCCTCGTCGGCTCTGGGCCTGCTCTCACACTCCTGCCAGACGGGAACAGCCTCGCTCAGCGTGCACGTCCTCCCCCACGTGCACGCTGGTGGGCTGCTCCTCCAGACGGACTCACGGTGGTTTGGAGCCTCAGGGCGTCCAGGTCCAGCACATCTTCATCATCATCGGGCTCCTGCAGACGTCACAAGCACAGCACACGTCCACCCAATCGCAGCGACAGGCCAGAGTACCCACACACACACACACACACACACACACACACACACACACACACACACACTCTGCTGCTGTTCTACACTCGAAGGGCGGCTCTAGCTCCGACCGTGGGCTCCTCCTCCTCGACTCGGCTGAGCGCGAGCTCAGCATCGTCCTCCAAGATGGACTCTTCTTCGGTGGTTTCCGTGGGGTACTTTGGTCTGGAGGGCAGGTAAAACCGTCAGCTGCAGCGGTGGGCGGAGGCGCGCTCGGGCCGGACTCGGGTACCTCCTGAAGGAGAAGCCCGTCCGCCTCAGAGCTTGGTCGGCCAGTCGGTCCAGCACGAAGCACACCTGCTCCCCGGAGCCAGACTTGAGCTTGGAGGGGGGGAAGTCCACCTTCACGCCCTGAGAGGGAGCAGCCAGGCCTCCTTCAGCTCCCCGTGCGTGTGTGCGTGTGCGTGTGTGCGTGAGGCCGGAGGGCGGCGTACTCACCAGAGCCCGGAGCTCGGCCAGGATGGCGGCCAGGCTGGCGCCGGGCTCGTCGGACTCCAGCGGCTCGGGGACGGGCCGCCCCGCCAGGCCGAGGAGCCAGGCGGCCGTGATGGTGAACACGTAGAACTGTTCGCCAGGGTTGGACGTGACATGAGAACTGGACACAAAGTAGTGTCTGCAAGAGGCAGGTGACATGTTGAGGACGGTGGGCTCACGTGACCCAGAGTACCAGGTGACCGTGACTCAGGTAGGAAACCCGCCCCGACAGCCACCGCAGCGCAGAACCCTTTTCCTACCTTGACAGATTCTTGACGATGTTGTGTTTAGCCAGAACTTCCTCCTC
This sequence comes from Tetraodon nigroviridis, assembly GCA_000180735.1. Taxonomy (NCBI): domain Eukaryota; kingdom Metazoa; phylum Chordata; class Actinopteri; order Tetraodontiformes; family Tetraodontidae; genus Tetraodon; species Tetraodon nigroviridis. The sequence goes on along the minus strand of CAAE01013871.1, from coordinate 7,110 downwards.
GTAATCCAGCAGCTTCAGTTTTTCCAGCAAACCTTCCATCGCAGCGAACACGCAGTAATCCGCCCCGGGGCCGCGGTCCTCGCCATCAGCTCGTCTCCCATCCTCCGTCATCGCCCCCAACCACAAAAAAGATGTGTTTGCCGCGGATTTACCGAGCAGGGCGAGTCAAACAGAGTCTGTTCGGCGACACCGCGAGGCCTGTTTGGCTTCGGTTGTCAGGCAACGGCAGCTAAAGCTAACAGGCGCGAAGCTCTATCTGCTAAAGGCTCAAGGACTCAGAATGAGGCACAACATTCACAAGAGTCCAAAAGACATGAAAATACCCGAGATACAAATTCACCGTCTGTGATTTCCTAGTTTTTTTTCCTTGACAAATGTGGCCCCTATCGGCAGAGAAGCCCACCAACTTCCGCCTTTCCTTGTTCTCTTTTTTTTGGCGGGAGGTCTGTGAATCAAAGGTGCGCTACCGCCACCCAGCGGCCGGAAGGAGCGTGACGCCTCTGCGGTAAACGCGTCTGCAGCGCCCCCTTTAGGACGGAAGCTCACACTCATCAAGGTGTTTCTGGAAATGTATTAAATTTGTTTTAAAAAATAGGAAAAAAATAAACCCGCTTACCTTTAGTTGTCTTCTTTTAGGTCCTCTTCTGAAATTGACGGCAAATTTCGCAATCGCAACAAACCACGCAATCGCAACGCAACGCAACGCAACGCAACGCAACGCAACGCAACGCAATCGCAACGCAACGCAAGTTTGGTTTGTTTCTGGGTTTTAGGTTTGTTTGAAGTTTTTGAGTTTTGAGGTTTTGGTTTGTTTGTGTTGTTGTGTTTTTGTGCTGGACAGACACACACAGAAACCGGCTGAGTGACACTGACCTGCAGCCCCGTCCGGGCTGAGACTTGAACCACCGACTCCACGTTGGGAGTCGGTGGTTATCGTCAGCGCTGGGGGGAGGAGGAGGAGGGGGAGGAGGAGGAGCAGGAGCACGTCCACCTGCACCAGGCGATCCGCAGCAGGAAGTGAGTGGGTCACGTGACCCCTAACAGGTGGCGGCCATCTCAGAGTCTGACCAGCAGTCGTCAGAACAGTTTTCACTGTTTGGAGCTGAAATCTCATCAATCGTCATCGTTCAGTGTCTGAACTGAAGCACCAGCCGAGTCAGCAGCGGTCAGAGGTCAGGTGCTGAAGGTTTTAGAGGTCACGTGCTTGGCCAACCACCTCATCGGATGCTAACACCACCGCAACGACCCAGTGGGAGTCTGTCCTGTCTTCTTCTCCATCGGTTTGCTCTGCTGAACCCGGAAACAAGCGCAGCGTCTCTTTGCTTTCCTCCTGGATCTGGTTGTTGTGACAACCGGGCAGCTCAGCCAGAGGTGCTGACAGGCCTCAGGGCGTCGCCTTCCCAAGTTTGGGGAAGGATTCACCAGCACTAAAATTAGATGGGACAGCTGAGGCGGACACGTGCAGCCCAACCTAGCATTAGCATTGCTAACGATCAATGAAACCATCCAGACCGCAAAGTCTGAGTTTTCAACCTCGTTTATCAGTTATAAATATACAAACATCAACAGCAGGTCTGTGTTTGTCCAGTTCACGCATGCTTGAGGAGAAGTTTACTCATATAAAAAGAATAAAAAGTGATTAATGTTCCCCGCTGTGCAAACCAAAGGGGAGGAAACGCTCACATCAACCAAACAGTTAAACAGCTCAAAGCTCAAAGGCAGCAAGTTGGTTCAGAATAAGACGCAAGCGTCAGCAGATAAAAACAGTTCTGAAATCATCCCGAGCAGAACCTTCCCAGAACCTTCCCAGAACCCTCCCAGAACCTTCCCAGAACCTTCCCAGAACCCTCCCAGAACCTTCCCAGAACCTCCCCAGAACCTTCCCAGAACCCTCCCTGAACCTCAAAAGAAAGGTTTGTAGCTAGCAGCAACGAACAAAAACACCCAGAAGACATTCCCTCACAGCGCTGAAGCCTCAGACTGGAGATGAAGATGTTTCTGCCACAGTTGACGAGGTCAGCTGACCTTTGACCTCTGAGAAAAGTTACAGAAGAGATGTGACTTTTACCGCCTTCCTGGAAAAACGTCAGTTCTCACTGCCCTCACCTTGGTTCCTGGTGTACTCGTGAGGGCTGGAACCCGCCTGGAACCAGCCTGGAACCAGCCTAAAAACCAGCCCTGAACCTGCCTGGAACCAGCCTGGAACCAGCCTGGAATCTGCCTGGAACCAATGTAAAAACCAGCCTGGAACCAGCCCTGAACCTGTCTGGAACCAGCCTAAAAACCAGCCTGGAACCAGCCCTGAACCTGCCTGGAACCAGCCTGGAACCAGCCTGGAACCAATGTAAAAACCAGCCTGGAATCTGCCTGGAACCAGCCTGGAACCAATGTAAAAACCAGCCTGGAACCAGCGGCCCCACGTCCACCTTGGCTTCCCTTCATGGGGCCACGTTTGTGCTCAGGATCCTCGGATTTTACGAGGCTTTTCTCCCTCTGAAGGGTCCGTTCAAGTTCTCTGCTTCTTTTCATAATTATTTATTTGTTCTTATTTCTTATTCTGTTTTTTATTTTAATAGTTTTTCCCCCAAAGTTTAGTGGATCATTTTGGAAAAGTCAGAAACTTCTGAGGTTTTCCCAACCATCCAAGATGACCTTTCGTTTATTCCCAGGTGACCTCACTCCCTTTTTCCCCTCGAAACACTGAACAGAAATTTGTGCGGTAAATTTAATTCTGCCTCGTCCAATAGAAACGGATCGCCGGGGTCAACCAATCACAGCCTGACTTCCTGACTCCGGAGTCCCCGCCCCTTCCTGCCCGAGCCCGTCCTCCTACTCTCCTATCCGAGTGGCGCCGGCCTCCTCCACGGGGCCCTCCCTCTTGGTTTCCGTGGCGGCGGCGGCGGGGGCGGCGGCCTCCTCGGCGGCGGCGCCCTCCTGACCTTCGGCCACGGCGCGCTCCTTCTTCAGCCGGATGCGGAAGGTGTCTCTGCCGGGCGCCCGCTTGGCGATGTTCTCCTTCAGCCGCTCGCCAGCTTGCTGCATCTTGTCCCGCCTCTCGGGGGGCAGGACCTTCTCGCCCAGGCTGTGGAACCGGGTGCCCAGGTGGTCCTTGGTCTTGGTCATGTTCTCCTTGGAGAAGGCGGCCTTCAGGCTCTCCGTGCCCTTGGCCACCGACCTCTTGATGCGAGCGGCTCTGGAGGGGTCGGCCTCCTCCACGCTCAGGTACTCCTCGTCAGAGGACAGGTCGGCGGGGAGGTCGTAGGAGTCAGGCTCCACCTCCAGCCCCTCCAGGCTGACTCCTTTAGGAGACTTGGTGACGGCCACCGAAGGCACCTCCTTCTCACCCTGAGGAGCAGAGAGGGAGGAGCATTAGAGCAGCAGCTCCTCCTGCTGCTAAACATGCTGCAGTTGCAGGTAGACGTTGCGATGAGGGGGTGTGTCTGTGGGAGGAGCCTCAGCTGCTGAGACGACAGCTGAGGCTCCGAATATGGAGACGAGAGACGGGCCTGAGAATAACCAGCAGGTCCACGAGAGCCAACACGGGCGGAGCTGGAGCATGGTGGGGCGGAGCCTGTGTCTGTGTGTGTGTGGGTGTCGTGTCGGTGTGTGTGTGTGTGTGTGTGTGGATGTGTTTCACAACAAAAGCTCTGAAATAAAAACGTCATATTTCGTATTCAAACTGGCCAATCAGAGGGAGCCTGGGCGCCCACACTCACTCAGAGTGGAGACTCTGCTCCCAGTCCTCCCAGGCCCCCCAGCGTTCCTGGGACCCAGTGGGCGGTCCCCCAGCTGTGTCTGCGCCTGTGTGTGATGGAGGCGCTCCGACGGTTCCCACCTGGTAGATGACCACTCGGAACCGGTTGCGGCTCAGCAGCTCGTCCTGTGTGGACTCCACCTTCTTGACGCGGACGTTCTGCTTCTCCACGCGGGTGCGGACCTCCTTCACGTTGGCGCTGACCTTGCGGGTCTTCTGCAGCAGCTTCTCCACGGTGCCGCTGGTGTCGCCGTGGTCCTTGGCCAGCTTCAGGACGTCGTCCTGGACGCTCCGGATGTTGTTCTCCAGCTCCAGCTGCCGCTCCTCCATGCGCTGCTGGCTGGACTGCACGTTGTCGATGATCCCGGCCACGCGCTCCAGCAGCGACAGGATGGTGAGGGCGCTGATGGGGTTCCCGGCCTGGTCCTCCACCCCCAGCATCTCCAGCTTCTCCTGGACGCCTGCTTTGGCCAGCTGGTGCTGATCCATGGTGGCTCTGAGAGGGGAGATGTTCTGGTGGCTGCAGGAGGCGTCGGCGGTTGGATGGGAGTGAGCCGGCCTCGGGTCTGGGACGGGAGAGGGGACAGACTCCGCCCAGTTCTGGGGGGGGTCGGACACACACCTAAAAATACAGCGTAAGGGGACACTCTGACATTTGGACCAGGGTGGAAACCCCCAGCCAGAACTCCGCTTCCACGTCACTCTGACCCGTCTGGCACACCTGCTGGTCTGGACCCAGCGGTCCCAGTTTGGGAACCCGCTGTGGAACGCGTCCGTCACCAGCAGCTTGGAGGAGCTTCTGCGGATGTCCTGTCCGATTACAGAACCTTGGAGTGGCATCAAACGGGCCGGCGCCGCCGCTTTTGGCTGCGGAGCCTCAACGTTCCTCAGAAGCTCCTTTTAGCTCCTGACAGGCTGCACTGACCCAGAGCGGTCACGTGACCCGGTCCCCAGGCCGGTTCCCCTGACAGGGGCAGGAGGTGGAGTCCAGCAGGGGGACCGGCCGACCTCCTCCTGGAGGGTTCTGGTGCCCGTCTGCTCCTGGACCTGAACCCTGGACCAGCTGGAGGAGCGAGCAGACCAGCCTGGATCTGGATCTGGATCTAGACGCGGGTTCACCGGGGGCGTGAGGACGGCCGGGGCAAACTGAAGACAACAGGTGTTGGGCACACACACACACACACACACACACACGTAACCGTCTATATTTGCTGCGGGTCATTGGCCACGCCCCCTGCAGAAACCTGACCTTGATGACCTTTGCTCGGGTTCCAAAACCCGGTGACGTTGGAACCATCCCGGATGAAGGCGACGCTCATGCTCCTGACCCAGGAGGTGATGGCGGAGGAAACAGGTGAAAGAGTCCTTTTATTTTGGCAGGAACAGGAACAGGAACAGGAACAGGAACAGGAACAGGAACCTCCCAAAGTCAACATGCCGATTTAACCGACTTATTTCCACTTTTAGCAGAGCTCCATGCTGAGTTTCTGCAACTGACGCCAGGTAAAGATGGAACACACACGTGGGCGGAGCAATGTTCCAGTGATGATGTCATTCAGAACTCTGCAGAAGTGGGCGGAGCTTTAACCTGACATAAAAAAATCAAACCTGCAGAAATGAAGTTTAGCTGATCAGGTTTCGACCGGGTTTTTGGACTTTGACCTTTTATTTTCAATCATTTTCCATCATAGAACAGCAGCAGCACATTAGCCGTCCTGCCCGCAGCCACCGGGGGCAACAAAGAGCTGACTTTGCTTTGATCTTCACCCAAACGTTCCCACAGCGGCCTCCAACCGTCACACCGACACCAACATTCAGAAAAACACAACCATGAAGGAGCTCCGCCTCTTCTTTAATGTCATCCAGCTAACATTCAGTTCATCTTAGTCAGGTTCGATAGCGTGCTAACATTAGCTTTGGTTTGTCTGCGTCTGCTTTGGAAAAAACACACAAAAAAAGACAAAGTACAAACGTCTCAACTCTAGGTCTGGGTCCAAATGCAGCACGGCCTTTGATGTGGTTGATGCTAATACCTTAGCGTCATAAAGAGCGAGAGCTGTTTTAGAAGATCATTTATGTCGAGGATGCTCGGCTAAGTGCAACTTTTACATTCCTCTGGTGTAAAGTCAGTTCTAACGTGCGAAAACAGAAGAGAAATCTCAGTTCACTCGTCTGAACTCGGAAACCAAATAAACTCAACATAAATATGTTTTCTTCCACTTCTATCGTCATCAGTTCCGAGCCCGGAGCTTTAAATCATCGCTTCTAAAAGTTGGAACTACAGCACGATACAAGGTCTTCACGATCCATGCAAATACACAGTCAGCAGAAACCAAAACAGCTACACACAATCGTTGGGAACAGGAGCACATTAACGAGGCCGGGCAGCTGCTAACGGAGCTAACGGAGCTAACGGAGCTAACGGAGCTAACGGAGCGACAGAACAGAGGAGCACACGAATGAACGGAAGCGACAAACTGCTAACAGAAATTCTGACGTGTAAACAAAGAAACACAGAAAGCAGCAGATCTTCATCATCCCTGCGACAACGTGGACGGAAGAGCTTCATGTTCTAGGCCAGTTTCTAACGAGGCGCGATTAGCCTGTAACACACACAGAGACCGGGAACAAAGCTGCCATCTGCGGCCGCTCGTTACCACGCTAACGGAGGAAACGGAGTCAGAAAGTCATCCAACAGCCGGAGAGGAGAGGAAAAAGGCCCCGGACATGGATGCGCTCCGCGTCAGGTCCACCGTTCCCGCACAAAAACGACTAAAACCACACGTTTATTTCAAAAAAAGACCACGCTGTAAAAAGGTATCAAAAAGCCAGAAGCGGCTAAACCATCCTGGAGTTTGTGTCCGGGGAAAAGTGTCCCAGGGTTTGTTTGTGGCGCCGCCCCCTGTTGTTCTTCGGACACTTCCTGTGGAGACACACGCGTGTTAGCGTCAGCGTTAGCTCACCACACGTCAGACAGAAGACTGAGTCTGCTGGAAGCACAAACCAACAACAGAGAGGAGGCTCCGCCCCACCTTGTGATGCACATCACCACGGCGACGATGATGGCGATCTGCACGGCGCCGATGATGGCGGCGATGAGGATGTAGTGGAGCTTCTGTCCGCTGGGGACCACGTAGAGGACGTTGAACTCCTGGGGCTCGTCACACTGAGCGCCTTTGTAGCCAGCGTCACACCTGCGACACACACACCATCAACTCAGGAGGTTAGCCTGAGCGTTAGCGGCGTCAGCGGCCACACACCTGCAGGTGGCGGCGCTGTGCCTGATCTCACACTGGCCGTGGAGGCAGGAGCCAGCCAGGCCGTCGGAGCAGGGGAGGGGCATCCCAGCGTGGGGG
>CAAE01013860.1:53079-68493 GCA_000180735.1 Tetraodon nigroviridis | reverse complement strand
GCTGTTCCGGTTGGCTGTTCCTGTTGGCTGTTCCTGTTGGCTGTTCCGGTTGGCTGTTCCTGTTGGCTGTTCCTGTTGGCTGTTCCGGTTGGCCTTTCCTGTTGGCTGTCCCTGTTGGCTGTTCCGGTTGGCTGTTCCTGTTGGCTGTCCCTGTTGGCTGTTCCTGTTGGCTGTTCCTGTTGGCTGTTCCGGTTGGCTGTTCCTGTTGGCTGTCCCTGTTGGCTGTTCCTGTTGGCTGTCCCTGTTGGCTGTCCCTGTTGGCTGTTCCGGTTGGCTGTTCCTGTTGGCTGTTCCGGTTGGCTGTTCCTGTTGGCTGTCCCTGTTGGCTGTTCCTGTTGGCTGTTCCGGTTGGCTGTTCCTGTTGGCTGGTGTTGACAGCGGCGCTCATCTGCCTCTGAGCTCCGCTGGCTTTTTTAACGCTCTTTTAGTGACCTGAATCCATCACACACCATCAGTCAGCGGCGGCGCCGTCGCCGCCGAGGCTTCAATATGCCCCAGAAGATCAGGGTGGCAAACATGGCGCCGCCCCAAATGTTCCACCCTGCTGGGTCAGCGAGGCCTCTGACCTGGCACCAGTGCCGCTGCTGCGGGGCAGGATGGTTCCAGTACTGGTCTGGATGGGTGTGTCAGCTTCGATCTTAGGCTGCGCCCTGTTCTCGGCTCTGATTGGTCGGACTGGTCAGGTGACCGGGCTCCTCGGCTGCAGGTTGTAGTTTCTTCATCCCTGAGGTGATGTCATGTGACCTGATCGGCGTTCCGGAGCCGTTTGTGGTGACTCCTGTTGGTTCCTGATTCCAGTCGGAGATGCTGGTCCCAGGTCGTCAGCGTTCTCTCCATCCTCAGCTACTTGCCCTCCCTCCCTCCCTCTGAGTCACAGACATCTTCATCTTCTCGTCATCGGCGTCATCTTCCTCAGGACCTTCTGGTCTCTGTGGCGACCGTAAACACACCAACCCTTGGTGGAGTGATGGGTGGCTGTCTTCTCCTCAGCAGACCCCCCCACCTTGGTCCTCGTCCCTCACAAACAGCCTTTTTCCGGCTCCGGGAGCGAAGCCGGTCTGGCCTCGCTGGCCTCTGCCGACATTTCACGCCCCTGCGGCCCAGCGCCGGCGGAGCCGACGGGGATCGGATCAGCCTCTGACCCACTTCTGCGGCTGCGCTGGAGCTGCAGCCTCGGTGCCGGACGGATGTGTCGTGAGTGTGTGCGGCCTGCCACCCCCCCGCTGCCCAGGGCTGCTAAACCTGCAGCAGAAATCCCCCAAAGGTCGAAGGTTGGCGCCAGAGCCTCACCCTGAGGTAGACCATCTGGGCTCACGGAGGCTTCCATTAGCCGCCTTCCACATCCACACAGGAAGATCAGGAGGCGATGTCCTCCAGCCCCTCAAACCCTCAAACCTCCACCAGCAGCAGAGGTCAGCAGGTCTAGAACTTGTTCCTCAGCTTCTGGATGAATCTTTTCTGTGGACGACTCAGCTTTAGCTTCATGGCTTCAGCCCTGGGTGGAGTCTGGCACCGCCCCAGGGCTGAGGGCGTAGATCCACCCACAGAAGCTTCAGCTGGAGGTCCTCTGGGTGCATCCGTGACTCCACTCAAGTGTGCATCTCCTGCGTCTCCAACAGTCCAGTTAGCATCTCAGCTAGCCTGCCTGCTAAACGGGTGGGGCGCCTCCCCCTGGGTGGAGGTTTCCGTGCTCCACCTGCCCTGAGCTGTTTTCTCTCTTACGTTCCTCCACGCTTCACCAACCAGAGAACCTGAGAAGGAAGCAGCACAAGCGTTAGCGTTCTTTTCATTATTCAGCATCTGAAAGAGACCAAAGGAAAACCAGCAGCAGCAGTTTGAAGACGTGGACAGGAAACAGAGCAAAGGTTCCAGGAAGTTAGCCGCCAGCGTGGGTGTGGGGGCCAGGAGCCTGACCCCAGCCCAGCGGGTGCAGCTGGACCAGACTGAAGCTGCTCCGGCTGGTTCAGGAGGCCCGGCTGGAGCCTGGCGTCTCCTCGGACGTCCCTGGAGACGTCCTCCTCTTGCTCTTCGTCGCTCGCTCACGCCTCCCCACGTGACGGCGCCCAGGAGCGCGTGTGTTCAGATCACACGTGCGCTCTCCATGCCGAGGGAGCGGGTGTCTCGTTAATAATAATGAGGAATGCGAGCGGCAGCGCCGGGACCTGGACCGGGTGAATTGGGCGGCGTGTCCCAGTGGCTTTAATCCAGCCTGGCGTTGGGAGCGCCGCCCGGCCTACGAGGATTATGTGTGCTGGACTTGGCCACTCGCTCCTCCTCGTTGGCCTACTTCTGATTGAATTATGCAGATAAAAATGCCAAACAGGAGCCCTCGCTCTCTAAATATATAAATGTAGCTGTAGGAGGGCGGGGCCAGATGGAGAGCCACAGAAAGAGGGGGGGGAGGGGGCGTGTTCTAGCATCTACGCTAACTGGCTAATCCAGAGCAGCAGCGGGTGAAGCCGACACTTTAAACAATCGCGTCCAGTTGTGCTCAAACTACAGGACACGGAGACGACAGGACAAATGTCTAGTCACGAAGGGAGGGTGACATTTACTAAGCCCCGCCCACCCCGCCCTCGCCAGCCTCCGCCAGCCCACTGTCCCCATTTCCCTGCTCCCGGCTCCCAGCGGCAGCTCCAGCCAATGACAGTGGGCCGCCTGCTCCTCTTTATGGACAGATATAATAACCCTGGCTCTGAAGCTCCGCCCCCTCCGCTCTGATGGTGAGGTTTGAGTCTCGCTGGCTCCGTCTGATAAGGATGTTGGTCCGGCAGCGGAGGGATGGAGGCAGGGGTGGAGTCTTTGAAAGTAACTAAACACACCTGTGATTTTCCTCTTTGGAAATCAAACTCATTTTCATCAAGTTGGATGGAATTTGGTAGGTTTTTGTGGAGTTCAAATTCACAGAGCATTAAGCACCAAATCAGAAAACAGCAAAAGTCACATGGTTTGACTGTGTGTGTGTGTGTGTGTGTAGGTTTTTGTGGAGGGTTCAAATTGCTATTTCCGGTGTGTTCCCGTCTCTCTCCCAGACAGTTTGATCTGTAGGTGGACGCGGCTAAAGTAGCAGCAGCCTGTGAGCGATGCTGCTGCTGCTGCTGCTGCTGCAGCTGCAGAGGCGCATTCAGGTCGCATTCAGGCGAAGCATTCCCTCCTGCTCCCTTCTTGGCTGAGTCTGTGGGAATGGTTTCGGGTCAGCGCTCATGGCCTCTTTATTCCTGTTTAGCGGCAGCTCTGACACCTGGCTCGCCGCTCCCTTCCGGCTCCTCATTAATTGCCGCTGATGCTAACAGGAAGCGAGCAGCCAGAAAAATGGGCCATTCGGATGCAACACTGGTTGCGCTTATTTCAGCGTGACTCTGGAGGGAAACGACAGTGACCCCCAAAAAGCGTACAGCCGCCGTTTTGCTTCCGTGCAGTTTGGTTTGATTCAGCCTGAAACGCTTCCAACATGGAATCATTTCTGAGCCGTCCCGGCCTGGTCGCCGCCACGGCTGCGTTTCTGCGCCAGCGGCTGGAGCAGCGGAGGCTCTGACGGCTGCTCAGGAGCTCAGAGGAGCAGCTCGGCTCAGCTGCAGACTGGCACCGTTCTGTGAATAATTGAACACGTGCACGAGTCGGCGCAGCGTGGTTGCGTCTGACTCCTCCTGGCTGGTGGAGGGACGTGTCGGAGGCGCCGCTCCTCGCTCTCAGGTCTGTTAATGTGGCGAGGAGGAGGGCAGAGGCAGCGCCTGCGGTTGTGTTCGGTCCAGGCAGGCGGAGGAGCTGCTCCAGTCCCATCTCACTGCTGCTCGGTTTCTGCAGCGCTCCAACGCTCTCGTCTGGCAGCTGCTGCAGAGCCGCTGTTGCTCTCTGCACATTTGCCTCCTGGTGGCTCCAGGAGGGACTGAAGCTGCCCTCCGCTTCCTGCCGCCTGAACACGTCTGAACACGTGCGCGTGGTTGCAGCCGACCATAAAGCGAAGCCCTGCTCAATTAAAGTCCTGTTGTTTGGCTTTTGCGGCTTCTTTCGAAGGTTCAGAATAAATACGCTGATTTTCCGTCCGCTTCCTTGTTGCTTCCTTGACCTGCAGAGGTGCTGATGGACTCGACCACGGCAACAGCAGAACTGGGCTGGACCATCAACCCGCCTCAGGGGGTGAGTGGACCGATCAGGCAAACGTCCTGCCAGCCAGGACTGACATCAGTGCAGCCGAGCCTCATCTGGAGACGTGAAACGTTCAGGTCCTCCGCTGAGGCTCCTCACCAGCCTTCTCCCTTCTTCCTCCTCTAGTGGGAAGAAGTTAGCGGCTACGATGAGAACATGAACACCATCCGAACCTACCAGGTGTGCAACGTCTTCGATGCCAGCCAGAACAACTGGGTTCGCACCAAGTACATCCGGCGCCGCGGCGCCCAGCGGATCCACGTCCAGATGAAGTTTTCGGTGCGCGACTGCAGTTCCATACCCAACGTTCCTGGCTCGTGCAAGGAAACCTTCAACCTCTACTACTACGAGTCGGACTCGGACACGGCCAGCGGTTCGTCCCCGGCCTGGATGGAGAACCCCTGGGTGAAGGTGGACACCATCGCTGCCGATGAGAGCTTCTCCCAGGTCGACCTCGGCGGTCGCATCATGAAGATCAACAGCGAAGTTCGCAGCTTCGGCCCGGTTTCCCGGAACGGCTTCTACCTGGCCTTCCAGGACTACGGAGCCTGCATGTCCCTCATTGCCGTCCGCGTCTTCTACAGAAAATGTCCTCGCGTGATTCAGAACGGCGCCGTTTTTGCCGAGACTCTCTCGGGGGCGGAGAGCACCTCCCTGGTGGCTGCCAGAGGGGTGTGCGTTCCCAACGGGGAGGAGGTGGACGTGCCCATCAAGCTGTACTGTAACGGCGATGGAGAATGGATGGTGCCCATCGGGCGCTGCATGTGCAGAGCCGGGTTCCAACCGGTGGAGAACGCAACGGCCTGCAGAGGTGAGGTCCTCCAGAAACCCTCAGCAGCAGGTCTGAGCGTGTCAGAGCTCCACCGCAGAGGCAGCTTGAACGGAGCAGCCCTCCAGACCGGGGGTGCTGGTGTTCAGAGCTGAGGTCTGCTCTGGCCTTCAGCAGACCTTCAAACAGCTGCTGGCGTCTCTCCGTGCTCCTCTGCCGCTCCTCTCCGTCCTAAAGCCTCCCGTCTCCTGTCTTTGCCCTCCAGCTTGTCCCTCAGGCTTCTTCAAGGCTGCGCAGGGAGACGACAGGTGTCAGCAGTGTCCCCTGAACAGCAGGACCAGCAGCGAAGGCGCCACCAGCTGCGTCTGCCGCTCCGGCTACTACCGCACCGACGCAGACCCGCAGCAGATGCCCTGCACAAGTACGTGTCGCCGCAGCGCCCCGGCCGTACGGCCGAGATAACAGCTGCCGCTCTGTCTGCCGCAGCCGTCCCCTCGGCGCCGCGGAGCGTCATCTCCATGGTGAACGAGACGTCCCTGCGGTTGGAGTGGAGCCCGCCGCAGGAGGGCGGCGGCCGCGAGGACGTGGTCTACAACATCATATGCAAGAGCTGCGGCAGCGGGCGTGGCGGATGCACCCGCTGTGGGGACAACGTGCAGTTTGTGCCCCGTCAGCTGGGGCTGACGGACACCCGCGTCCACGTCAGCGAGCTGCTGGCCCACACCCAGTACACCTTCGAGATCCAGGCGGTCAACGGCGTCTCCGACCAGAGCCCGTACTCGCCCCAGTACGCTTCCGTCAACATCACCACCAACCAGGCGGGTCAGGCTCCTCCCCCTCCTCACGCCGTCGGCCGGTCCTGCTCGTCTCACTCGCTGTCTTCTCGGTTGGTCCTCAGCACCGTCGGCCGTGTCCATCATCCACCAGGTGAGCAGAAGCCCCACCAGCATCACTCTGTCCTGGTCCCAGCCCGACCAGCCCAACGGCGTCATCCTGGAGTACGAGCTGCAGTACTACGAGAAGGTCTGCCACACACGCGCACACACACGCATGCACACACACCCAGGAGTTCAGCAGCTGATCTGTCTCCAGAACCAGGCTGAGTGGAACGCGTCCGTGACCACCAGCCAGACCAACACGGCCGTCATCCGTGGCCTGAGACCCGGCAGCATCTACGTCTTCCAGGTGCGGGCTCGGACCGTCGCCGGGTTCGGACGCTTCAGTGGGAAGATGTACTTCCAAACGATGACGGAAGGTGAGGATGTCGTGGTGGGTGGTGGCTGCCATCGCCTGGGCGACCTCTGACCTCTGCAGCCTCTCCGCTTGTAGAGGAGTACAACTCCAGCATCCAGGAGAAGCTGCCGCTCATCATCGGCTCGGCGGCCGCCGGCCTGGTCTTCGTCCTCGCCGTCACCGTGCTGATAATCGTCTGTCGCAGGTGAGCGCAGGCGTCTGAGTGTGTGGGGTTTAGCAGACCATGACGCCCGCGTGTGTGTGTGTGCGTGCGCGCGTGCAGCAGGAGGAGTTCGGACCGGACCGACTCGGAGTACACGGACAAGTTGCAGCAGCACTACACCAGCGGCCGCAGTAAGTGTCTGCAGCTGCTGCGGGGCTGCAGCCGCCCCGGCTGCTCGTCCCGCCCCTGCCTGGACACCTCTCGCTGTCTCCTCCCTCTCTGTGTTGAAGCCTCACCAGGAATGAAGATCTACATCGACCCGTTCACCTACGAGGACCCCAACGAGGCCGTGCGGGAGTTCGCCAAGGAGATCGACATTTCCTGCGTCAAGATCGAACAAGTCATCGGCGCAGGTTCATCCTCCGTCCTGGTTGATGTGTTTTTGATGCTATTTTGATCTGATGAAATGTCCGCCGGTCTGGGTGTGGCCAGGGGAGTTCGGGGAGGTGTGCAGCGGGAACCTGCGGCAGCCCGGGAAGAGGGAGATCCTGGTGGCCATCAAGACCCTGAAGGTGGGCTACACGGAGCGGCAGAGGCGGGACTTCCTGAGCGAGGCGTCCATTATGGGCCAGTTTGACCATCCCAACATCATCCACCTGGAGGGGGTGGTGACCAAGAGCAGCCCGGTGATGATCATCACCGAGTTCATGGAGAACGGATCCCTGGACTCCTTCCTCCGGGTAGGGAAGCTTGGCCCAGCTCCGCTAACGCAGCTCTTCAGCTCTGGGGTCCGGTGCCATGTCACACAATGTTCCGCGGACCTCTGAGGTGTGGCAGATAAATACGACAAAATAAACTGATAGATAGAATAAATAGATAGATAGAATAGATAGAATAAAGCAGAAAGAAGGAAAAACTTGGATGATTTTTTCCAGTTCTAAACGAGAGGTCGGAGACCTCGGCACTCAAGTTCAGCCTTTCGTCAGCCTGAAACGTGTCTGTTCTTCTCTAAAGCAAAACGACGGCCAGTTCACAGTCATCCAGCTGGTGGGGATGCTGCGGGGCATCGCCGCGGGCGTGAAGTACCTGTGTGACATGAACTACGTCCACCGGGACCTGGCTGCCAGAAACATCCTCGTCAACAGCAATTTGGTGTGCAAAGTGTCCGACTTTGGCCTCTCCCGATTTCTGGAGGACGACACGTCGGACCCGACCTACACCAGCGCTCTGGTAGGCAGACGCGTTCCTCCTCACGGTCTTCACCACAGCTGGAGGAGAGCAGGTTTTTGGAGGCGTCTACCTGAACTCTGGCTTCTTCCTCCCAGGGAGGGAAGATCCCCATCCGCTGGACGGCGCCAGAGGCCATCCAGTACAGAAAGTTCACCTCGTCCAGCGACTGCTGGAGCTATGGGATCGTGATGTGGGAGGTGATGTCCTACGGAGAAAGACCCTACTGGGACATGAGCAACCAGGACGTGAGTAGAAACGCTGGGCTGGGTTCAGTTTACCGACTTACTGGTCCTCGAGCTCCACCAACGTCCTGGTGGAACCCTGGACTGCAACTCTCTCCTTCTCTCTGCCCAGGTGATCAACGCCATCGAGCAGGACTACCGGCTGCCTCCTCCCATGGACTGTCCCAGCGCTCTCCACCAGCTGATGCTGGACTGCTGGCAGAAAGAGCGCAACAGCCGGCCCAAATTCAGCCAGATCGTCAGCACGCTGGACAAAATGATCCGGAACCCCGGCAGCCTGAAGGCCATGACGCCGCTGTCCTCCAGGTAGGAGCCTCCAGGGCTCTGGGTGGGACCTGCACGTTCGCTGGCGCTCAGGCTGATGGGTGCGCTGTGCCTCCTTCCTGTCCGCCAGTGTGCATTTACCTCTGCTGGACCGCAGCACGCCCGACTTCTCTTCCTTCAGCACGGTGGACGAGTGGCTGGAGGCCATCAAGATGGGCCAGTACAAGGAGAACTTCAGCAGCGAAGGCTTCGCCAGCTTCGACATGGTGTCTCAAATGACCATGGAGTAAGTCCCCCTCTGACTGCCTCCCTCCAGCTGGAGCTACTGAAAATGCTGGTGAAATATTCTTTTTTTTCAGTGTGGACGGTGAGCTGGAGCTTCGCGGAGCTCTACCAGATCTAATATCTGCTGGGAAACCTTGTGCTTTATCTCCAGGGACATCCTCAGAGTGGGAGTGACGCTGGCCGGCCACCAGAAAAAGATCCTCAACAGCATCCAGCTGATGAGAGCTCAGATGAATCAGATCACCTCTGTGGAGGTGTGAGGCCTGGACCAGTCAGGACCCTGGAGCCACCATCTCTGCTTTCAGCTGGAACCTCTGAGGAGCAGCCGTGGCCTCCACACGGGCTCCAGCCGCTCCTCCAGACTGTCTCAGGAAGCTTCCAGCTGTTTGGGCCATTTTGTAGCTGCTGCTGGTCCAGGCAACGCTGGAGCTGCTGGTCCGACTGCTCCCGGATCACCGGGATCACCTGGACTCTGCTCTTCCCTCCACTCAGAAAGGAGTCTGTGTCTCCTCACCTTTCCAGCTCAACTACACACCAAAAACAAGCGGTCGGGTTCCTAATCTGGCCTTGCACTCGTTGCTCTCAGAGTTGATGGTTCATGGTTCCCTCACTGGTTCCCTCGCTGGTTCTCTGGTTCTGGGGCTCCTCCAGGCACAAGCTTCTCTGCAGGCTTGGTCTCAGGGTTCCCGATGGAGCGCTAACGTGGTTTCACTGGCAAACTGGCTACAGCTCGATGCTTCCTGCTTCTCCTGAAGCTCCGTCCTTTTCCCAGTGGACCTAACGCCTCTTTAGTTCCCATCACCGTCCTTTGAAACACAGAAATTGTCTCGTGAGCGTTTCACCTCGGATGTGCCATTGTGAGTGTTTCTGTCCACGTTTGACCCTGGTGAACCAGTGCTCCGAGTTTGCGCTGGCCCCCCACTTCCCGCCTGTTCCAGAGGTTTTCCCATGAAAACGGCGCCAGGTGGATCCAGTTCAGCTGTGATGTGAGCAGGTTCAGGCCGGAACGTCGCTCCGAGCCGAGGACAGAACCTTCCAGTCTGCGCTCTGACTGAGAAGCGTCGCTCACGTGTGTGTTCCTCCTCCGACCTGGAGCACCTGGTCTGAACTGGTCGTCCCCTGGTGGTTTGATGGGATCCAGCTGGTCTCTGTCCAGGTTCCAGAGGGAACGGTGCAGAACGCCTCACTGGTTTTATTTATTCTTTTTTTATGTGAAATGTTATTTTAAAGTGTGTTTTTCTGAAATTTTTCACAATATTTATACAGCAGAGTTGATCAAACTGGGCGTTCGCTGTGGTTCATGTCTGGATGTTTTTTTATTGTTTTATTTTTACTGTTCTTTTTCTCAGTGTTTGGAAACGTTGCATGTCCTCTTTCATTTACGGCGGTTTTAGCACCAACCACAGATTTCTGTACTGTCAAAGAATCTACCTACAAGCCCTTCCAGTGTTTTCGAAGTGTCAGGAACCTCTCCGTTGGACGAGGTGAGGCCAGTTTTGTGATAAACGGCCCCACAGAAACCTCCAGGTCAGTGTTTGGACCAAATCCCTCTGTGTTTATGGCTTCGTGCTTCCTTGTCGTCCTCTTGGTAAATGACACTTTTTACAAGCTCATATTTGTGTGAACGTTCATCCCGTTTTCCCGGCTGGGACACAGACGCGTCCACACGGAGCCCACAGCTGCTTCCTGGGCTCTGCCCCGTCGGGACCCCGTCAGAAACACGAGGTCAGGGTGATGCTGCTGCCCAGACCAAACGGAGGGAACAAACCTGGAATCAGATTCTGAATCTGAGTTTAACTCTCAGAGGGTCTCAGGACCCTGGTTCCTGGGTTCTGGTGCCTGGGTTCTGGTTCCTGAAGGAAATGGGACCGAAGCTTTCAGCAGCCAAAATTCATTTCAGAAAAAAAAGCTAAGAGCGTGTTTCCGTTCGTGCTCGTCATCCTGATGTGTGTCGGCCGTCTCATCCAACTGCTTCCACGATGCATGTTTATCTTTGAACATATCATCTGTTATGTGGACTGAACCAGAGCAGCTGAACCACACACACACACTCTTCCACTCGCATTCCCCTTCTTTTTCCTTTAGTGTTTAAATGCTCAGCAGCTCTTACAGGTCTATAATATTGTCTTTTTTTCTGTTTTCAGTGAAAATGCTCCCCTGTTCCAAGAGTAGACTCTGTTCATCTGAACAGAGTGGACTCTTGGATAACTGTGACCTGGATGATTGAGAGCCTACACAGACATCTCCCCTGTTCCACACACACACACACACACACACACACACACACACACACACACACACACTGGACTGTGGCGTACAGGCACTTTGCACACCTCGGTGTTGTGGCCTACGGAGGCTCTGGCAGCAGAAATCTGCCAGCCACGTCCCCACGTATCCTCCTTCCTGCCTGGCTCTTCCTCTCGGAGCTGCTTTTGGTTGCGTCAGCGGCTCATCTGGGGAAGGAAGCTTCATCTCTGAGAGGCCCCGACCCTCCTGGCCCCTCGCCTCTGCTTGGACTTTTCTTTTTGGATGAATGTCAAACATCATCGTCGTTTGACCGAAGCGATGGGTGGAGGGAAGTTTTGTTTGGTTTTTCTGGTTTCATGCTGAACAGTGAAAACTAGCTCCTGGATCTGCAGCATCCTCCTCCTGAACGCAGCTTCTTTGCTCTCCGACAGTCACTTCCTGAAGGATGGGCTCACAACCATCACGCCTCTCCTCCGCCCTCTCCACTGTGATTTCACTGGACTTTGTCCGTAGAAACGTGTGTTGGATGGTTTACCTGTCAATCATGTATTTGTAATACTGTTTCTGGTTTATTTTGTACAAAACAAGAAAATGAAAAGAAATGAAAGAAAACACATCAAACTCCGTTTTGTAGCGACTGTCTTTAATAAAAGTGCATAAAAAGTCGATTCCCGAAGGTGCAGGTTTTCCCAACGTGTGCATCAGTGATCAAAACACACTTTCCAGTATGACACACAAACACATGGCATGTGCAGCACACCGACTTCTACACAGGACTTTAATCATCACAAACACATTTGTCCTCCTCCACCCGACTTTTTGACCTTTGCGACCGCAGTGTCAAACTGAAAACACACCTGACGTCCTGATTGGCTGCTGTCCCACTGCAGAGTCTGTCTTCAGACGGCAGAGGGCACAGAACCGTTTTCTGGACCTTCATCGAGCAGACGGGGCTCCCGTTTGAAAAATCCTCTTCTTCATCTTCTGATCTGGCAAACATCTGATTCCATTTCAACAGTTTTCTGCTTCTGAGGGGACACTTTTGTCCCCCAGGATGGAACAGTTCCAGCCTGTCTTCTTGTAGTTTTGATTACTCTGAGTTTCTCACCCAGTATCCAGGAGCCCGAGTGTGTCAATCCTCCCCGTCCCAGTTTACCCAGTCCTCCTGGACACTGGTCACATGTGAGTGGCGGATGCTGGTGACATGATCGGCTCCTGGTGGAAGACTCCAGCCAGGGAGGACTGGACCGATCCCACGGGGGGGTTGGTCTCGCTAATCCACGCAAACACATGTTTGGTAGTTTAGAGGACAAGCCCCGCCCCTGCTCTCTGTTAACCCCCGTGCTAATCCCGTCCTCGCACACATCCTCCCCCTCCCGCCCTCCTGCGCTCTGGCGTGCTCCTGGTTGGCTCCTCCTCTGCCTCCTCCTGGAGGCAGCAGGCAGCGCTGCTTTCACACAACCTGGAAGAGTCGATGGCGGTCTGACTTCACGCTCTGAGATGAGCACAGAGGAACGCCAACGGCACGCTGAAACTCCGCTGTCCCACCCTTCCTTCCCTTTCCCATCTTTGTTTATATGCTGTCCGTCCGTCCGTCCGTCTCCCCCCACCCCCCATCTCCTGATTAATGCCACCGCCCCCTGACAATGTTACCATGCATTAACTGGCTGCAACCGTTCCTGGCATTCATCTCCTCCACCCTGATAGCGCCAGTCCACAGTTGTCCATCCAGCTGTCTGTGTCCAGACCCCCACACTGTGGACTGCATCGGCCGAGGGCTCACCGGCGTCCCCGACTCCATCCCTCTGGACGTCCGTCGCCTTCTGCTCTCCAACAACTGGATTGCCTGGATCCCCTCGGACTTCCTGGTGCTGTACAGTGATCTGGTCTATCTGGACCTGCGGAACAACTCGCTGTCTCAGCTGGAGCCTGGTACCCTCACCACCTCCTCCAGACTGGTCTTCCTGGATCTCGGGAGCAACAACCTGACGGAAATTCCCTCTGGGACCTTTGGAGAGTCCAGGAGTTTGATCAAACTGCGGCTGGGGAACAACCCCCATCTGACCATGGTCGGCAGCGGCGCGTTCACAGGGTTGACCTCTCTGAGGGAGCTGGAGCTGGACAGGACCGGCCTCACGCAGCTGGATGTGGACGTCCTGGAGGCGCTGCCCTCCCTCAGGGTGCTGCGTCTGGAGGGCAACCCCTGGCTCTGCAACTGCCGCTTCGCCAAGCTGTTTGTGTGGATGCTGCAGAACCGCCACAAACTCCCGAAGGGTAAGAGCCTCGCTGGGGACAGCTCTTCATCCCTGAGACGAGCACACTCACCCGAGGGACGGAGATTTTGGTCGTGTTTCTGCCTCCTGCCGGGGCAACCTTGACTCTGCACCTGAAGCAGCTAAACACAGATGAGCTTGTTAGGTTAGCTAGCTACGCTGACAGTGACCCTTGACCCCAGGGCCTCTCCGTGCAGAGCTGGAGGATGTAAATGCTCCTTTAGGAGGTGCTGCTCGCATCAGATTCCCTCTGAAATGGGCTTTCATTTGTGGAGGATTTGATCTTCTCTCTGGTTTCAGCAGCCTGTCGACAAAGTGGCCTATTTAAAAATCCGTGATAGTTTGTCTTCTAACATTCCCTGTCGGAACAAAAGCTTTGAGGCATCACGTGTTCACTCGGTGTCATCCTGCATTTATTTTCTATCCATTTTCCCGGGTTAGTTCCAGTCAGCATGCACAAACCCCCCCTTACACGCTATCTACGCATATTTACATGCAAAAACGTGCGTGTGGTTCACATTCTGTTCAACACTTCTGCTTGTTTAGCATCTCAACATGTGTGAACACAGTTTTTGTGTGTTTATGCTCCACATTTAGAGCATGCTAGCGCCCATGGGTGCCATATAATATTTGCACCAGTGAATATTTGGGCCTCTGTTGTATTTGCATCCTTGTCAGACGTGCGCTTGTATGTGTGTGTGTGTGTGTGTGTGTGTGTGTGTGTGTGTGTGTGTGTGTCTGCGCAGTCTCCTGCATGTCTCTGTGAGTCTGGCTGCCTGTTTTAGGGACACGTGACTGAAATATTACTGAGCAATGAGGTCACTGAGTTCTTTTTGTATGGAAACCCCCTCCTGGTTACAGACACACACACACACACACACACACACTTGATAATGATGACTAGTGACGCATGAGGAGAGCAGCGGTGCACAGATCAACGTGTGTGTCTGTCCACAGCAGGCAGAGTTTGTATTTTTCATTTATTTGTATTTTTCCATGTTGCGTCTCTGTTGAACAGTAATTTACAGGAGACAAAAACAACATTTTCTATATCAATATTTTAATATTTACTGCTGTTTTTGCGCACACTGCTGATGCTCAAATGTCCAAGGACTCTTTTCCTTTTGAGTATCTGCTTTTTTCTCTCTCAGCTCAGGTGAATCAAGATACATATTAATTTGGTAACAGCAGATGTTTGTCCTGAAACTAAAAGCAGCCGTGTTTCAGTCATCCTTCTGACAAGAGTTTCCCACCGCGCCTCTGTTGTTTAGAATAGTTATGCTTCCATGTTTCTATGGTTACTGCCCAGGTTGCATTTGCGCTCACTGAAACTGGTGCAAAGGCAGCGAGTCTGCCCCACCACGAGTGTTGCAGCCTGCTTCTGCCTCTGAACACTCTCATGAAACCATGTGTTGTCTCTCCAGGCTTGGAGGAGCTGGACTGCTCTCTTCCTCTGGACGGCCGTCGGGTTCCTCTCACTTCGCTGTCTGAAGAAAGTTTTCGTGGGTGCCACAGCAGCCTCACCCTGACAGACTACCTGGTTGTCATCTTCTCTGGCATCTCCGTGTCGGTGGCGGCCATCATGGCCAGCTTCTTCCTGGCCTCCACAGTCCACTGCTTCCAGCGTCTCAGCAAAGGCAGCCAGGATGAGGAGGAGGAAGGGAACGACTGAGGAAGATGGGAAAGGTGTTGCATGCTAAATGTTTCACCCATGACTCCTCTGCAGGTCAAGGGAATACTGGAAGAACCACAGGGTGGAGTCCACGGTGGCTGGGGTGAAATGATGCTCACAAACTCCTCCTGCGGAGACTCCAAACTCAGATGAAACGATGGGTTTGGGAACTATCGGGACAAACCAGGAAGGAGGGTCGTTTTCAATGAATGTAGGGAATTCCGTGTGAAATCAGTGTGTGCTTGTAGGAAACTGCTGTTCAATCTTCTGGATGAAGCTGGATCCAGAGGTTAGGTGAAGGTTTCTGAAGGTTCCTCACAATCCAGACTTCAGATCAGACCAGTCTTCCATTCGTCCAGATGGACGTTTGAACACAAGAAAGACTTTGAAAAGTTAAGATCTTTTGTCATTTTCAATCCTGGCATTCCTGGCAGAAACAGTTCCAGCGGCTCCAGCTGCAGGCAGCATCAGGCCACTCCCAAATGTCCCCCAGGCAGGGTCATCTCAGGGCTCCGAACCCACAAAAACCAGG
This sequence comes from Tetraodon nigroviridis, assembly GCA_000180735.1. Taxonomy (NCBI): domain Eukaryota; kingdom Metazoa; phylum Chordata; class Actinopteri; order Tetraodontiformes; family Tetraodontidae; genus Tetraodon; species Tetraodon nigroviridis. The sequence goes on along the minus strand of CAAE01013860.1, from coordinate 53,437 downwards.
AAAAAAGAAAGAAGAGAGGGAGAGTTAGGAGAGAAGAGAGGGAGAGTTAGGAGAGAAGAGAGGGAGAGTAAGGAGAGAAGAGAGGGAGAGTAAGGAGAGAAGAGAGGGAGAGTAAGGAGAGAAGAGAGGGAGAGTAAGGAGAGAAGAGAGGGAGAGTTAGGAGACAAGAGAGGGAGAGTTAGGAGAGATTCGCCTGTGTTTCATGATCATCTGGTCTTCGTTTAGCAGCCACCAAGCAGAGCTCAGAGCTGGACCTCCTGTCCTTCGCACCCGCGTACAGAATCCACAGGATCTGGCTCATTTTTCTCTTCTTTTAGTTGTTCTGGTAAATGTTTTGATCCTTATTTGTTCTGCATTT
>CAAE01013860.1:7500-52815 GCA_000180735.1 Tetraodon nigroviridis | reverse complement strand
GTCCTGGATTAGGTGAGGAGGGGGAGCAGCCAGCCGGTTGGCATTTTTTTGCCATCAGCAGCAAAGCTTTTTTGCATGTGTGACTTATTTTTTTACCGTCAAGCTGTTCTTTGTGTTCAAATGCATATTACAGTGATGTCAAGGGGATGTTAGAATTGTTATTGTTTCAGCAGGGACACTTTTGAAGCCAAGAGTTTCAGACATTCTTCTAGAAAGATATTTTTCACTTAGATTTTTGAGAGTAAATTCAGATTATTCTTATATTATAGGATTCGGCGCTATTTGTACTGTCACAACAAAGAAAAATCTTTTTGAGTTTCCTAACTTTACCGAATAATACATAGCATTTTTTGCGATGAGGCTGCAGTATATGCTGTAACCTAAGGGGGCAGTAATTCTACGGTCCATTAAGAGGAAAAACGAAGAAGAAGTAGGTTTGTTTTTGTCACGTGACAGGAAATGTGTGCTGGAACTTCAGGACTCCTCGGAAGTGTTTTTATTTATGACACAACGACGCATAACTATAAAGTCTTGCAATGCAGCATTCATTACAACAGATTTTTACTTTGGGAGGAAAAGTGTTTTTAATGAAAACGAACATTTAATGTCACGTTTAAGTCCCATGTCGTGTCAGCTGTTTACTTCTGGCTGTGAGCTCTCCACCTTTGGCAGTCAGTGCTAGCTAAGTGGCTAGCACCGTCGGATTACCATCTTCGCTCCGCCCGTCAGAACCATGCTGTCCGGTCGGTGTTGCCCCTCATAGTAAGTCAACTGGCGGTTTTTCATTTGCCGTAGTTCGTCGAAGTCTTCTGTAGGGTGACTGGAGGTCTGTGGTCACAGTTTATGCTGACAGTAACTGTTCTTGTAGCAATCATTTTGCCAAAGCGCGGTGACCTCATGCTGCCTCTGGCACGTAAAAGCGGCTCGATAAGTTGATTAAAAGTCATAACTCCTGCGTTTGGCTGTCAGACAGCAGCACCGTCGGATTCATAGTAGCTGTGCACTGTTCAAAACGAACGTCAAAGTTAATATCACTTTGTCGTTGTTTGAAAAGGCCATTGTTAGGCTAAGTCCTGGAGTCGTCATTTGAACTCTGTAGCTAGCTGAACTAATGTTGCTGCTACCGTCGGCAGAATCTTGGCCAGTGTCAGTCCCAGTAAAGGCTGTCCAACTTAAATAACAATGTTCTTACTTTACACAACTTTAGGTGTAATGGAGTACAACTTAGAAGTTGTGTTCAGTCTGGAAACAAGTGTTCCGGAGTCCATGTTCGGTATTGCTAAATCTCGATCATGTTAAAATATGTAAACCTTGCAGTGTCTCTACCGATTCTAAGTGAACTTAAAACATCATATTGAAAAGTTGTAACAAAACAAGATTACAGATTATGTTTCAAAGACTTGAACAAATTAACTTGGAGAAGAAACTTTGACAGTTGTGTTTCCTGGTTTTTGTTTCATTTTAGCCTGATTGGCAGTGTTGCTACTTGATTATCTGTCCGCAGCCTCTCCGGAGCTCTCATCCCCAGCAACTGCATCCTTCCTGCTCCAGGATGTTGGAAGGTCTTGTTGCCTGGGTGTTAAACACATACTTGGGAAAATATGTCAGCAATCTGAACACGGATCAGCTCTCCATTGCCCTTCTGAAAGGTGAGTCTATCTTTTTGTTGATATCTGTTTAACATCTTTGCATCCATTTTTGTTTATTCGGTCCAGTGTGATGAAACTAGAGCAGTTGAAATGACTGAAATGCTTGTTAATGAAACTTCTGACTCACCTAATAAAAAACCCTAGAGAGAGGGTAGATTTGAGAAGAGCTGAGTGGGTCCCAGAATAGGTTTCCGTATAAGTTCAGTGTTGTGTGTGGCTGTGTCTCTACAGGTGCGGTGGAACTGGAGAACCTGCCGCTGAGGAAAGATGCTCTTAGAGAGTTTGATTTGCCTTTTGAGGTCAAAGCAGGTGAGACATCCTGACTTTCCCCGGGGATATCTGCACCGTTAAAAGTCTCCTCCCATCTACTTTCAGGATAAACTAACTAAAATAAATGATCAAATTACCTTAAATTAGCTTCAGTTACCTTGAATAAAAGCAGATAATTAAAACATAGAGAAGCAGGATCATTTTGGAGGAATTTATTCTTGATTTCCTTCCTTGATTTATGCATTCTCTTGTTTTCTTCCAGGCTTCATTGGAAAGATCACTCTGCAGATCCCTTTCTACAGGCCTCACAGTGACCCATGGGTCATCTCCATGTCCCAGCTCAACCTGATCATTGGTCCAGCTCAGCTGCAAGAGTATGATGAGGAGAAGGAGAAAGAGGAGGAGAGGCAGCGCAAAAAACACCTCCTCAAAGCGTTTGAAGACAGATTCAAGGTAGGGAAACAATAAAAAGTTGAATCCCTTTTACCTTGTTTTAATCTTCAGTCATCTTCGTCTACGGCCGTGCACGACCGTACACGGGTATTTGATGGCATACTTTGTGCTTTACAGAGTGAATGTGAACAGAGGGGGGAGTCTTACTGGTATTCTGTCACTGCCTCACTGGTTACCAGGATTGTAGAGAACATCGAGGTATGATGATGTCTACAGCTGAGATGTCGTGAGAACAGCCTGGTTGTTGGTAACTGACCAGAGGTCCAGACGGCGTTCAGAGGTTCTGCTTTGTGTGTAGCTGAAGATCCAAGATGTGCACCTTCGATTTGAGGATGACTTCTCCAGCCCAGAGGCGCCATGTTCCTTTGGGGTTTGCATCAACAAGGTTTCTGCCCAGAACCCTTCGAAAGAGTCAGTAAGTGTTTGGTTGGAAGGGTTGGAATTTCATTCAAAGGTCATTTTGACTAAAATCTGGCTGTGATTGAATGAAAATGAATACCTGAATAACAAGTATACCTTTTAGGGATTTAGGGACATAGTTCTTCATTGCCACCATATTCTGAATTCCAGGTGAATGTCTTTGTATGTGCAGGCCCAGAAGCTCCTCCGGCAAAAGCAGCTGGAGATTGAAGACTTCAGCGTTTACTGGGACACATCGTGTGAAATGCTGGGAAAGCGGCCCACTGCTGAGATCCAGGTCAGGAAATCAGACGCTCGCTCTGCTAGTGATGAGTTCTGCTTTACCATGGGGTTCACACATTCAAGTGTAGGCATGTTTCCCAGAGTTGATTTAAAGTTCTGTTTTTGACACCGCAGGAGGCCATGACCCAGTGTATGCAGAGCCGGGAGCATCAGTACATCTTCGAGCCAGTGTGTGCCTCTGTGTTGCTCAGGAGAAACACCTCCAAGGAGCCTTTGAGGTCCAGAAACAGCCCTCGGATTGAAGGCCACGTCCAGCTGGAGCCCATGTCCTTACGCCTCTCACAGGTCGGTTAGCCGCTGGTTGTGTGTCGGTCTTTGTCCCTTTTTAGTGTGATGAACATCCTGACAATGTTGTTATGCTCCGGGCTGCAGGTCCAGTACCAGCAGGTAATGAGGTTTCTCAAAGAGCTGGACCGTCGGGAGAGAGGGATGCTGTATCGGAGGTGGAGACCCAAGGTCCCCGTTTCAAAACAGTAAGCTGCCTTTCTGATTGTGACCCGGTAAACACGGCTGGCTCTGCTTTGACCCGGTCTGCCGGTGTGTGCTGTAGCTGCCGGCTGTGGTGGCTGTTCGCCATCCAGGCCAACCTCAGTGAAATACGGGAGCAGCGGCAGCGTGGCAGCTGGGAGTTTGCGCTGCACCGCGCACGTGACGCACAGACCTACACCGGCCTGTACTTCAGACGGCTCAAGGGGATCCCGCTCAGCCCCGAGGAAGAGGTGCTCCTTTTAAAATTCATGTTTTCCATTTTCCATTATACTGACGTTTTTCTCGTTTTTCTTCAGCAGCTAGCTACTAATTTTCCTGCCTGCTTCTTGTCATGATGTGTTCCACCAGGCTAGCCTGTTCTAAACATGGTAATCTGTCCTTGTTTCCACCACTCAGAATGAGCTGGAGCGAGTGGAAGAGGAGCAGACACTGGAGGAACTGCAGTGTTTGCGGGACATTGTTCAGGACTGGTTCCAGAAGCAGGAAGAGATTGCAGAGGTGAGCTCGGATCGCCAGTTCAGAGGAGCTATGAGCACCTGACCCAGACCCAGTTTTCACTGGCTGAACGTCGTCTTTCAGAACGTGCGGGAGCCCAGCAGCGACCTCCAGCTGTGTTCACCCACCACATCTGTCCCCAGGAGCGGGAGCTCAGGGATGATCCAGTACCTGCAGTCTTGGTTTCCAGGCTGGGGGGGCTGGTATGGAGAATCGCAGGACCCCGACAGGCCTGAAGAGCTCCTGACTAGTCCGTCCTCGTGGGACATTCTCGGTCAGAAGCTCTGTCCAGCGCACCTCCTGCGTTTCATTGAATGGTTGTGACCTTTGTGGTGAAATTCTTCTCCAGCAGAGACAGAGGACTTGTTCGATCCCCTGGAGGACTCTCACACCCTCAACACGTTCACCCGACGGGACCACTTGTTCGCTCGGCTGGAGTTCTTACTCGAGAAGGGCGGAGTCACGCTCTTTCACCAGGACAAAGTCGGGGGCACGTTGCATGAAAACGGGGTCATCCAGCTGGAATTCGTCAGGTCTGCAGAAACAAAAAGTGGTCCATCTGTGTGGAATGTGCTGCAGGGTTATCGTCTGTAAACCGGTTCAGAGCCTGCACGCTGGATCGATTATCACAATCTACGGACGTGATAATCATGCAGATGTTCTGCTGCCATCAGTTGGCTGTCGTCTGATGTGAGGAGCTGAACTCCAAGTGGACTGTGTCTTTTCCAGGAGTGAAGGTGACCGTGGAGTCCCTCCCTCGATCCGAATCCTCCCTGCTGGCTGTTAAACTGGACACGTTGTTCCTCAGAGACTTGACCACCCAGGGTACCATCTTCCCCTTCCTGGTTTCCCCCAAAACGGTAAAAATGCAGATAGGGAAGTCCAAATCTGATTATTTGTTTCAATTATGGGGTGCCACCGGTAACTTGTTTTTATATTGGTGACAACACAGGACAAAGTCATTGTCGCCATCAACCAGCCTTCAGGCCACTTCAGCAGTTCAGGTGAGTCAACGCTTTTATTTTGAAAGAACTTGTGCAGCCGGTGGAATATTTCTGGGGTACAGGAAGGAAAAGCAGAGGACAGAACTAGAGATCAATATTATTATGGTGACATTTCATTGAAGGGTGGGAACGTGATCAGTTATATCCGTCTATACCGATTTAAATTCAAATAACAGCTTTTAGAGAAATGTTGTTTTCATCATTGATTCGTTGGTTTTCAGGCACATTCCCAGAATGTCCTTCATCATCTCCCGTGTTTGAGATGATCTATGAGCGGAACCCTGTCAGGTGTAAATTTGAGAGACGATTGGAAGTGAGAACTAGCCCCCTGAACATCATCTACAACCCACAAGCAATCAAAAAAATGACTGAATTCTTCTATAAAGGAAGAGTTCACACCTCAGGTCAGTCCTTAAACCTGCCCCTCTGATGACATTTTATCCTGGGAAAAAAGCACAACAACCTAATGAATGGAAACGTTTAATATCCAGGTTTTGGCTATCAGTCAGAGCTGGAGCTGAGAGTGGCCGAAGCTGCCAGGAGGCAGTACAACAAGTTAAAGATGCAGACCAAGGCAGAGATACGGCAGACCATTGACCAGCTGCTCGTCGGGGAGTTTATTGTGAGTAAGCTGCTCTGGATGTGTGCGGTTACCTGGTTTGCTAGCTGAATCCCTCCTGTCAAAATCTGGCGCTTTTGTGTTGCAGGAGAACAGTAAGCGTTGGACCATGAAATTGGACATTAGTGCCCCTCAGGTGATTTTCCCAGACGACTTCCAGTCAGAGGACCCCATGCTGGTTGTAATTGATTTAGGCAGAATTCTTCTCACAAACTCTCAAGGTAAAAAAATCATGAATCCATACCTGCTGACAAGTGTGTTACGGTAGACTGAACTCTTTTTTTTTTAAACTTTGACAGACGACACCAAGGCCAGCTCCAAAGCTACTCAGCCTGAACTGGACGACATGAGTGACGATGAGTTCCAGACACCCCTCGCAACCCCACCAGCATCTCCTCCGCCTGAGCTAGAGACGACTTCAAAAGAACAGCTCAAAAGCCCCGAACTCCCCAGCATGAGATCCCCTGAAAGCATACAGGCCTACAGCAGAAAGCTGTACGAAAAATATTCCTTGTCTTTCATGGACATGCAGATCATGGTTGGCCGTTGCAAGGACAACTGGAAGCATCTTCAGGAGAGCGAGGTGGGCCCGACTCATGTGGTGGAGAGGTTTAACGTCCTGCTGCAGCTGGAGCAGAGACTGCGCTACACCTCGGACCCCGAGCTACCTGGAGCTCTGCTCTCAGGAACCCTGCCAGACCTCAAGGTTCATATCAACCTGGAAAAGATGACAGCCCTTCGAAGTTGCCTGACTAGGCTGAGCAGCCCGTCGGCCAGCGATGGGGAGTGCAGCTCTGAAAAAAGCCCTGACCCTGTGACCCTTCGCCATGACAAGATCTTCCAGAGGGAGGACAGCCTGTGGAAGCTGCATGGTTCAGCCAGGAACCTGACCCAGAGTGTGATGACTTTAGAGCAGCACACACGCGAAGTCTTGGTGGAATCGCGTCTGCTCTTAGCTGAATTTAACATCAACTACATGCAGCTGGGGGTAGAGAGTGAGGGTCGCTATATATCTGTTCTGAAGGTGTTTGGTACAAATGCTCATTTTGTCAAACGTCCATATGATGCTGAAGTCTCCCTGACTGTCCACGGTCTCCTGCTGGTGGACACCTTACAGACCTACGGGTCGGACTTTGACCTCCTGGTAGCGTCGCATAAACACCTCAGCTTTGACGTGCCCACGGGCAGCCTCAGGGAGAGCCAGCCTTCGTCCCCCGTCTCATCCGACTGTAGGTCTCCCCAGCATCAGGAGCACCATTCCCAGACGTCCTCTGCTCTTCACCTGGACACACTGTCTCCACCGAGTTCTTTTCTGAAAGACCAGGAGGCCCTGATTAGGCTGGAGTATCAGTTTGTGAGCTCAGACTGCCCCTCCATGAACCTGGACAGCTCCCTCCAGGTAACCAGCATGCAGGTCAACAACCTGGACATCATTTTCAATCCGGAGACCTTGGTGGAGCTACTGAAGTTCCTCCAGAAGTCTTTCCCCAAAGAAGAAACCACCACAGGTGCCTCAGCAGCACAGCAAAGTGCCAGACAGCTGTACAGTGAGGAAGGAGAGGGAGCGTACGAGGTGACCTATGACCAGAACAAAGAGCTGACGGTGGAGATACACCGCCTCAACCTGCTGCTTCTTCGGACCGTATCCAGTGGTGCCGTCCTGGGCGCTGAGAAGAGGGGCTTGAAGATTGCCACTGCCAGCATCTCGGACACCAAGGTCAACGTGTCCATGGGCAGCCGGCTGGACATCCATGGTTCTCTGGGGTCCATGCAGTTGGTTGACCTGACCCAGGAAGGTGGCCGGAGCCTGTTTGTGGTGAGCATTGGCAGTGTGGAGGAAAGCTCTTCGGCTTTAGGCGGAATAACGTTTTTTGCCGACACAAGCGCATCGCCCTCAGAGGCTCTGAATTTCCGCCTCCTGGAGAAGGCTGAAGGCGAGTGTTCCCTGACGCTCCAGATGGCGTCCTTACACTACAATCACTCGGCCAAGTTCCTGAAGGAGCTCAGTCTCTCTGCCAACGAGGTTGAAGACAACTTCCGCACCATGCTGAAAAGCGCAGCCACCAAAGTGTCGACGGTCCTCGCCACCAAGACCGCAGAGTACAGCGGCATGGTGTCCCTTTTTGAGACGCCCTCACGAAGAGCTCGAACCCAGAGCCAAAGCTGGGTTTATCCCCTGGAGGAAGAGGAGGATCTTCCCCTAGAGGAACAGGACTCCACGTTAGACACATTCTTGGTGAAGCTGACCCTCAACATCAGCATCGAATCCCCCGTGGTGTCCATTCCACGCAAACCTGGACACCCCGAGCTTCTGGTCGGTCATCTTGGGAGCATTATAATCCAAAACTTTGTTCCTGGGCAAGACGCCGAAGGAGGGAGGCTGCAGGTGCTGGTGAAAGACATTCGCCTTTATTCAGTAAACATGAGTAACCTGGTTTTAAAGGGGGCTCTTAGAGGGGAAACCACTGGCAGCGCGTCGCCTACCCACAGTGGGACCAGCGGTCAGGATGAGCCGCAGTTCACGCGCCACGACTTCTTTGAGTCGCTTAACCGAGGAAAAGGTTTGGATTTCACCCATGTTTGTTGATACATTCTGTACTTTGCTCTTTGATTGGAGGTGAAATTTGGGAGATGCATTTACATGACTTGTTCTCTTTATTAGCCTTCCATATATTGAAGGACACCACAATTCAGTTCACCCTGGAGAAAATCCCTGAGGGCAGCAGTGCCCAGTTTACACTGCTGAGCACAGAGGAGCCGTGCAGGAGCACCGGGCTGCTGAGGGTGGAGGGCAGATTTGTCAACCCTGTACAGGTAAACCGGCTGGCGTTATCTCCTGCAGAAACACTGACAGTGCTGATTTAGGCTCATTTTATGAGTATTTTGGATTCAAGCTTGAAATAATTCCGAGTGTGTGCCGGTCTGATGCTTTGGTGGCAGGTGTTCCTGTGCAAGCCCGTGTACGAACAGGTCCTACAGACGCTGGACAATTTGTCCCTGATTGAGGAGCAACGCGTCACACCCAGCCAACCACCCACACCGCCACCACCAACGCCTTCCTCCACCAGGCATCACCGCTTCCCAGATCCCCAGGGAGGGCTGTTTGCAAGGGACCCCCCTCACATCAGCTTCTCCCACTTGGCACTGTCCTCCCCTTTGCCTCTCCAGTCCCATAAAGCTGCTCCTCAGCCCCCATCCTTCACGCAGCTCAAAGTCAACGTGCACGTGGCAGAACTTCAGGTGCAGCTCAGCGCTGACCTCACCCAAGGATCTCAAGGATTGGTCAGCCTGCGCTTCCAGGACCTGGAGGGAGAAATCAACAAAGACCACCCTCACCTGCTGGCCGTTCAGCTGGCCCTGCGCTCGCTGCTGATGGAAGATCTTTTAGAGCAGAACCCCGAGTCCAAGCACAAACACCTGATGGTGTCACGAGGAGCTCCCAAGCCCTCTTTTTTCAGTCCAAAGGAGTATCTGTCCCAAAGCTGTCCATCGGCCTCCAATGCCCTGTTTCCAGACATGCCCCGTTCACTGCCTGCCCACATGGAGGAGGCCCAAAATGTCTTTCAGCTCTACCAGCGACACCCCAACACCCCCTCAGCTGGCAGTCACAAGTCCAAGAGGGATCCGGACTGTCCCGATACGCCGCCTCCCTCCCCTACCCACCACAGCCCGTCCTCACAGCCAGCCCCAGAGTTTGACCACTCGTTGGTGCACATCAGCGCTTTACTGGTAGACCAGAACCACCCGGAGTATAAAACGCGCTACGGCGGCGTGGGCAGGAGCGTGGACGTTGACTTCAACTGCCTGGACGTTTTGATCACGCTCCAGACTTGGGTGGTTATTCTGGACTTCTTTGGTATCGGCTCCACAGCCAATAACCATGCGGTGAAGGTGCAGCCCATGTCTCCTGAACCAGGTCCAGGTAACGCTCTGGATGAGCTCAGCACTGACGAAGAGGCAACGGAGGGCGTCAACACGAAACTGGATCTGAAGGTAAGTCCTCTGCTCCAAGGGTGAGCGAGCGTTCCCTTCTCAAGTGTCTTTCCTGTTGACACGCCTGTAAATGGATTTTTGGCTAAATTTGTCCCCGATTTTCTCTTTAGGTTCATTCTTTGTCTCTTGTCTTAAATAAAAAATTCAACGAGCTGGCCAGAGCCAGTGTTTCCAAATTATCTGCCCATCTGGAAATGTTGGGTGAGTGACACCCTATTTTTTTTCCCCGGTCAACTGAAGCTAATTCGGTGTTAAAAGTGATCGTGTGACGTCTCATATTTAGATGGAGATCTGGCTTTGCAAGGCAGTTTAGGAAGTTTATCCCTGAGTGATCTTACCCCGCATGGGGATCTCTATCGAGAGCGCTTCACCACACAGGGAGGGGAGGCTCTCATCTTCAACATCTACAAGTAAGCGCTCCATTTCGGAACTGCTGGGTGTTGCTTGAACTCTGATGGTTTCCTCTGTTCTGATCCTTTCAGGTATGGGCAGGCTGATCCTCACCTGACCCGTGACTTTGACATTAAAGTCCTACTGCAGATGGCCTCGGTGCAGTATGTCCACACCCAGCGCTTCCAGGCGGAGGTGGTGGCCTTCATCCAGCATTTCACCCAGCTGCAGGATGTCCTCGGCAGGCAGAGGGCTGCGGTGGAGGGTCAGGCTGTGAGTGACGCTGCCTCCATGAAATGGTGTTTCACGGAATGAAGGTAAAAGACGCAGCCTGACGCTGGAAGAGATGTCTTCTGTCCTGCAGGTACGGGAGCATCCTCAGCGAGCATCCAGGGTTTTACTTGACATAGAGGCCGGTGCACCAGTAATCCTCATTCCAGAGAGCTCACGATCACCCAGGGTGGTGGTGGCCAATCTCGGACAGCTGAAAGTGCAGAATCGGTTCCTGCCGGCTGGAGCTCGCGGGACATTTTCTCTCAGCGACAAGGTAGAGAAACTCACCATGGCACACGCCTTTTTCCCTTCTCTGGTGAGTCCCTTTGCCCGTTCATGCGCTCCTCCTGCTCTCTGAGCTCTCATACTAAGCCCAACTCTGCTGTATTTACTAACAAACCAAATGTTTTATTTTTTTATCAACCAAATTTAAAAAAAAATGATTACTTCTGGCCTGTCAGTGTCCTTTTGACCAATTTATTAGACCGAGTTGGCAACTAATACAGCAACATCCGTGTGTTTGCTCAAGAAATTTATGTATTAAGCATGTTTCCAACTAAACTGCATCCAAACCTCCTGTTAAAATATATTCCACGTCTGCGTTTATCTGCTGTCTGCCCTCGCTGAAGCCGGAATTAGAGCCCTGGTAGACTGGAACTCCTTCTGAACTGCCACGAGCTCTGGTTTACCTCCCTATTACAGCGTTTTTAAGCCTACTTAAACATCAGCAGTGGAGGTTGTGTGTTGTGAAGGGGAACTCTAACAGGAGTTTTTCATATACATGTTGTGTTTTTCTTGTGAAGAATTTGATACTGCATGCAAATTCATACAAGGATCCGTCTCGTTACAAGGTACAAATGCATGGTTTCCTTTCTGCTGAAAAAAGGTTTGAAATCACCTTGCTAATTTTTAAACAGCAGAAGCTTTTCATGGTGTTACTCTGTTGTGTTGTCTGGTTTTACAGTTTGCAAAATCCTTTGTTATTTTGACGTTCTGCTTCGCTTGTTTGCAGTGCACTGAGGTTTCTGCTAAAATGTGCAGCTTGTACAAAAAACACCAACTTTTACAGCTCAATATATCTGATATGTCAGAGTTTGTTGGTAAATGTAATTTTTGTGTGCAGTATTTCCATATGAATTCATCTATTTTGTTTTTTTCGTTTTTTTTTTGATGCAGCGTTCAGTGCTTACATGCTTATCTTTGTCGTTTTCCCTCTTTTCTGAAAACGAGGAGCGTGTCAGGAGTGCAGCACAGAGCAGCAGTGAGACTCCAGCGTCAGGGATCACCCCAGAAAGGCCACAGCGCCCAGACAGCTGGAAGAGCCCCGGGGACGATGGGCCCCTCAGCTCAGGTCGGCCCTACAGATCCGCATGAAGCAGCTTTGCTAACGGTCTGGTTTTGATCTAAATATTTATTCATGCGTTTTGCTTCAGACCATGTGTGCTTGTTGGACTGCATTGCCCTGGACCTGCAGGAGATGGACGTCTTTACAGCGGAGCGTCTGCCCTGTCCACTGTGGGAAGGGGGTAGTAACCCGCCCGAATCTGCAGACCTCATCTTTCCATCATACACTGTTCGTCGCACAGGAGACAACCTGCTAAAGGACCGCTGCCACCTCAAGCTCAAAGTGGAACGCAACCTTGATAAGTACGGTTTATTTCAAGGGAGATTAGCGGGAGAAAAGTTCTGCAGAAAGCTGTAAAGTTCTCACATCCAGGCTGTGGCATCACATGAGGTATCGGACCCAGGTGGGGTCTGAAACATTAGCTGCTTGTTTGTCAAGAAACAGAGCTGTGGAAGTGTTGTCTAGACTGCACCCACACAGCCGCTCTTCTGCTCGTGGTGTCCCAGGGAGCTGAGCCACTCCGTTCCTGACACGTCCATCCACGGTAGCCTGTCGTCGGTGCACTGCTCTCTGAACCTGGAGCACTACCAGCTGATCCGCGGGCTGCTAGAAAACAACCTGGGAGAGCCCGTAGAAGATTTCTTGCGGCCGTACAACCTGCAGGACCCAAGCACCTATGTGAGAAACAGTTGGCCACGTTGACCTCTAAACATCTGACTCAGGGTTTTATTAATGATCCAACCTTTAGCAGGAACAGTTTGAAGGTAAATTCTAAATATTCCCCTGAAGTGCTTCGCTTTGTAACCTGTTCCAGACGGTTTTAAGTGGGGATGTCTACTCCACGATGTCGTTCCTGGTGGACATGGTGGATGTCAGCCTGGAGCTCCTGGACAGACCCAAACCCGCCCAACCCAGCCGATCGCTAGCAAGGTCAGGCTTCTCAGTCCTGCTTGCATTTTGCAAGCTGAGCTCAGTGGTCATCTTTCAGCTGATAAATATGTCGTTTGTGTTTCCTTTGACAAGATTCGACTTCATGAAGTCGAAGCTGCTGTTTGAGAGTTTCTCTAATGGGTCCAAGTCTGTCAACCTGGTGTCCCACTCCCTGTTAGCCTACGACACTCGTTACACTGGCCCCAACAAAACTCCTGCGGGGCTTGACGGAACGAAGCCCAACGTGTTTGACTGCATCCTCCAGCCATCTAGAACGGGCACCAACCGAGCATCGCTGCAGCTGGAATTACACTATAGGTACCAGAGGAGACCTTCGGGTCCAGAGGGGGCGGAGCGTTGAGACAGTCTTCTGCTTCTTTCAGGTCCACGCGTGACTCCTCCTGTTTCACGGTGGTCCTCAACAACCTCAGGGTCTTCCTCATCTTTGACTGGCTCCAGTTGGTTCAGAAGTTCCTGCAGGGGCCTGCAGAGACGGCGTCAGGCGGGGAGGAGCGACGGCGGCGGTGTCACAGCAGCGGGAGTAGCGACGCGTACATGGTTGCCACCAGCAGCGCCGCGGTCATGCCAAAGACTGTCAAGAGCGGCGTGGTCACCAAGAGGTCGACGGTGCCGGTGACCCAGGACCGCAGCCTGGAGGTTAAGATCAATGTCACAGGTCTGTGGAAAAATGCACTTGTACACATTTTATCCAGTCAGTTTGGATTTGGTTGATGGGTTTCAGCTTCCAATTTCCTCTGTTTTGTCTTCTAAAATCTAAAATTATGGTTGCTTTCAGGCACAGAGTTTGTGGTTGTGGAGGACTGGTCGTGTCTGGATACAAGCGCTGTCATTCTCAAAGGCACCACGGTCCTCACCTACAAACCCCGACTGCTGGATCGACCCTTTTCTGGAAGCCTTGCAGGAATAGAGGTGAGAGACCTTGTTGTCGTGGCAACTGCTGCTCAGGAAGTTTAGGAATAACTATATTTATAAATTATGAGACTCTCCTGGGAAAAAATGCAAATGTACCGTAATTAAAGCTAGGTACATCACAGCTTATTGTTTCAGCTACAGCTAGAATATTAAAAAGAATGAGGCTGTTACACTGCTGCTCCCTTTGCCATCCTGGGGGACGTTTCTGCGTGTGCGCGACCTCAGTCACCACTGCGTCCCCTTCAACCCAGCTGTTTCGTCACTCTCAGGTGTTTTCCTGTCGTCTGGGCAGCGAGCAGGAGACAGCGTTGTCCATCATCGACCCAGTTAACATTCAGGTGGAGCTGTGTGGAAGCCCCACCTACCAGAGCAGCTCAGGCCTGCTGGACGCCTTCAACGTGGAGGACATCCCCCCTCTGCTGGAGGTGAAGGACAAGAGCTCACTAAATATGCGGGCAAATGTTTGGACCTCTGTTGCAGCGTGGTTGCAGCATTTATTCTGAACAGCCAGCAGATGCGGTGTGTCCTCGGACCTGCAGAGAATGGCTCACGGCTGTGTTCTCCCACAGATTCAGTTTCCTGCTCTGGACATCCGTCTGTCCTACAATGACATTCAGCTCTTCTTAGCCATTGCAAAGTCCATCCCGACGGCCAGCGCGCCGCTGCCGTCTGACGGCGCTGTTGCAGAGCCTGCTGCCACACCCGGAGACAGCTTCCGTCAGAAGACCGTAGCCCTCATCGGTGCGTGAACACCAGCCTGACTCTAATAAACACTGACGGATTCTCTCAGATGAGCTCTCTCATCTGCTGCCTCACCCCGGTGACGAGGCTCTGTTTGGTGGTGTCTCCACAGAAGGTCAGCTGACTCGCTTACAGGACCTTGGCTTCAGGAAGGAGGACTGCAAAACAGCCCTTTTGCACTGTAAAGGTGAGGGGAGCCGTTCATTCGGAAGCCCTGACAGATCCGAAGGGGCTGAGAACGCAGTAACGTGCCCCACAGGTCAGCTGGATCAGGCTGCCGCTTGGCTCCTGGAGAACGCTGAGAACATGGCGGGCCATCCCAGAACCAGGGCTGACTCGGGCTCCAGCAGCCACTCGGCTCCGCTCTCGGGGGTGGAGGTCAAGGCCGAGAGCGTCTGCATTTGCTTCATCGACGACTGCCTGGACTGTGACATCCCGCTGGCCGAGCTCACCTTCTCCAGTAAGTCCCTGGTTGCAGATGTGTTTGCATCTGGACAGAGCTGCTCAGAACTGCTGTTGTCATGGTGATCCTCAGGGCTGTATGTGCTGCAGCGTGTTGGCTCCACCCAGGAGGGCAACGCCAGCTTCAGCCTGTCTGGAGACTACTACAACAGAGAGCTGTCAGGTAGAACATTAGCAGAAGGTTCAGGTGGTGATGGAAGCGTCGTGAGTCAGAGAGGTTCCTCATCACCCTGGCACTTTTCCAGGCTGGGAGCCCTTCATGGAGCCCTGGCCCTGTGTCCTGAGCTGGCAGCAGCAGGCCGCTGGCCGTCTCCACCCTCCACGCCTGAAGATGGAGGTCCGTGCCAGGCACAGACTGGATGTAAACGTCACTTCTGTTCTGCTGGGTAGGTGTGATCGATGTGGGTTTCTGGCTGCCCCCCAACTACGCCCCCTCAGCTTTAAACGTTCCTTTCTGCTCACATCATCTTTGGTGTCAGGAACCATGTTTTATTTTTCCATCTTGTTTTGGGTCCTTCCAGAGCAATACAACACCACCAAGAGCTCGTGGATGGCTGACTACTGTAAGGAGGAGGAGGAGCCGGCCCCCCAGCCCCCAGCCCCACCGCCCTGGCTGGGCTCATCTGTGGACCCCTCCAACCTTGGACCCAGTAAGTTCGGTTTATAACCTCAGTTAAGGTGGATTTTAAGGTCCTGATCACGTGGCACATGCAGGGTAGCGACCGATCTGGGAGTTTTCACATGTTATTTAGAGGTTTGAATTATTGTGCACACGATATGAATGAAGCCCTGTGTGAATATACTGCCTCAAGGGGTTGCTGCTTCGTTCCTGTCGTTGGTGACACTAAGGAGTCCTGAGTGAACCTGCTGGAAGCTAGACGTGAACCAGCCTGCAGCCTCGTTCCTCTGGTTCTCCCATTAAAGTGAACTGGTGTAACTGTGCATGACTTTCCCTGAAACCGGTCCAGGCTGGGCCCACGTGCCTGTAACCCTGGTGTGTCTGCTCTGCATGTGTTCCTGTCTGCAGTAACTCTCTCTCTCCGCTGTCAGGTGCTCCTCTTGCTCACCTAAGAACTAGGAGCACTGCCAGCTTGACCTGCCTCGAGCAGCAGACTCACCGCGGAGGTACTGTCCAGAGCGCAGGCCGCAGCAGCTCCCGCCGTGCCAAAGCCCCTGTTCGCGCTTCTCCCTGTGTTGTGAGCCAACAAGGAGTTCAGAGAAGCCAGTGACAGGATGAACCGTGCACCCGTGTGCACGTGTCAGCTCTCCAGAGGAAGACGAAGTAGAGAAGAGAGCAGAGGAGTCCGAATCACCCTGGTGTCTTCTGGCTTTAGACGTGTTTATCTGCACAGGCGTCAGCCAGCAGAGGGTCTCGGTCTGCGGGAGCAGATCTGGCTGAGGGAGAAGGCTTCATGGGGATGCAGACCATCCTGCTGCTGGGCGTAGTCTCCTCAGAGTTCACAGGCCAAAGAAGTAGCTCAGAAGCGAATGCTCCTCTTCTTCCAGAGAGACCTCATCCTTCTTTGCGTTTTCTTTTTGCCTGAAGCGACCGAGCTGCATGTTTCTTGACCTTGGCTTTGCATGGGATGTTGTCCTCGCTGCTCCGTTGTGTTGGTTATGTCGCACTGTCGTAGTGTCTTTCTGTTACTCTGAAGACCGACAGTTGCATGAATAAAAAAAAAAAACTGTCATGCTTGTTGATGTCAGGAACTGAAGAGGACACTTACATTTATAAACGACCACATCTGTTTTACGTTTGAGCGTTTTTATCCAAATGAAAATGGCATTGATCCTCAAATGTTCACGAGTATGTTTACGCTCCCTTCCAAAGGAAAGAAAATCTAAGCAGAGTAGTTGAATCTACCAAAAGCGGATGAGCAAACTCCTTCCTAATCTAAGCTTCATTGTTTGTGTCACGCAGACGTTAAACTGTCCAAGCGGAGGCAGCCGTTTGTGCCCTACGCCCTGCGCAACCACACAGGATGTACCATGTGGTTTGCCACCCTCACCACAACCCCGACACGGTAGGTTCAACCCCAACAAGGCCGTGGTTTCAACCTCGTTAACCTCTTTGTGGAGCGGATTGCGTTCTGACTTCATCCATCCACAGGGTGGCGCTGTCGCACAGCAGCAGCGCAGACTCCATCTCAGAGGTCCACAGCCAGGGAACAGACGACACCCACAATGTCAGTCGTTGGAGGGAGGTGTTGCCTGGAGACGAGATCCCCTTTGAGTTTGAAGCCCGAGAGAAACTTCGGCACCGGTGAGATCGAGACGAGTTGTCTCGGACCCGGATGTTTGTGTGGCGAACTGAGCTCTCCTCTTCCTCCTCTGCAGACACACTCACGAGCTGAAGCTTCACCAGCTGCTGGTCCGCGTGTGTGGATGGGAGCAGGTCAAGCCAGTGTCCGTGGACAAAGTGGGTGTTTTCTTCCGATACGCTGCTGCAGACCGAAACAACTCCTCCAACACCGTGAGTCAAGAACTACAACCAAAATTATGCAGAATTCTGCAGTGTTGGATGATTATTGATGTACTTCTTTGCTTTTTTCTTCTCTACAGGTTGGAAGTCCCATCAGCAGAACCAACATCATCCACCCGCATGTTTACGTAAGTCTGCCCTCATTTTGGAGCGTTTTGTGATGACGATAACACGGGTTGGAAAAGAGCGCCGCGCTACTGTGTGTAGCATTATTTAGTTTGAACTTTCTACTGGCACCTTTAGTTCTCGGCGCTGCCGCCTGTCCGGGTGGTGTTCTCCATCACGATGGAGGGTGGTGCCAGGAAGGTGATCACTGTTCGCTCCTCCCTCATGGTGAAGAACCGGCTGGATGTTCCCATGGAGGTCCGCCTGGACAGCCCTTCTGCTCCTGACAGTAAGCCGTCCAACATTCTCATTCTGACGTCCTCATTCTTTGGGGACAAGCGTCCCAGTGAGCCGAGGACGATCCGTTTTCAGCCGTGTCTGTTTTTGAGTCCCTGTTGGAGCCAACCAAAGGCGAGTCCCCCCCTCAGCCGTGCTGAGGCGTCTGAAGCCATGTCCGTGTCCTTGTGTTGACAGAGCCGGTGGTGCTGCCCCCCATCCTGCCTGCTCAGGCCTTGGCAGTCCCCCTCCACCTCACGTCCTGGCGGCTGCAGGCTCGGCCTAAAGGTCTTGGGTTGTTCTTCTGCAAGGTTCCCATCCACTGGACCAACGTGGAGCGCCCTGGAGAACTGAGCAGCAGTAAGAGGGAGTGTCAGTCAGCGGACCTGGAGGCCAGTTTCAGGTAAATGGGACACGTGAGCATCGCAGTTGGTTTGGTGCTTGTCCTTCACTGCTGCTTCTCTGAACCTGCAGGTTTTGTGTGGTGATAAAAAAGGAAAACTACCCGGAGCAGCAGCCTGCCAAAAGGGATTCTTGCAGTTCCAAGCAGATATATCGGCAGCCAGGCCACACCATCTACCTGCTGCCCACCGTGGTGCTGGCCAACCTTCTGCCCTGTGACCTCAACTTCTATATCAAAGGATCGTCCATTAAGGGGTCACTGAAGCCGGGCAAGGAGGCCGTTCTTCACGCTGCTGACACCTCTCAGAACATGGAGCTGGGTAAAGTCGCTGCCCGCCTGCTTGTCGCCTAACCTGAGCTGTGGGATGCTGATGACGCATGTCCTTCAGGAGTCCTGCTGGAGAACTTTCCGGTGTGTAAGGAGCTGCTCATCCCACCCGGGACCCAGAACTACGTGGTCCGAATGAGGCTCTACGACACCAACAAGCACCTGCTTTGCCTGACCATCCGCATCATCTTGCGGGCACAGGGGGCGCTAAAGATCCTGATATCTGCTCCCTACTGGCTGGTCAACAAGACCGGTAATGCTGTCCCGATGCTGTCAGCGACACGTCTTACCGGCTTTCTCTGACAGCTGCTTCCAGTTGTGGACACAACCTCCAGCCTCCGTTTCACTGAAACTTTGCTTCTCTGTCAGGTTTGCCCTTGATTTTCCGGCAGGACAATGCAAAAGCAGATGCAGCGGGCCAGTTTGAGGAGCACGAGCTGGCCAGAAGTCTGAGTCCGTTACTGTTCTGCTACACCGACAAAGAGCAGCCTGCGATGTAAGCGTGTGTCAGAGGCCTCCCACCTAAGCCCAGCCCCCGGAGAACTGCCGTTCCTTCCCAACAACCGCTTCTTTCTATTCATCACTTAGGTGTACCATGAGAATTGGAAAAGGCATCCACCCGGATGGAGTTCCAGGTTGGTGTCAGGGCTTCTCCCTGGATGGAGGGAGTGGAGTCAGAGCAGTGAAGGTGATTCAGCCTGGAAACAGACCCGGCCTCATCTACAATATAGGCAAGCCGTCTAGAACCGCTCTGAACCAGCCACATGCTGAAAGTGCCCCTCAGGCGTTATCATCCTTTTATCCAACGCAGGAATCAGCGTTCGCAAAGGCAAAGGTCGCTACAGAGACACCCACATTGTGACATTTGCTCCCCGCTACCTGCTGGACAACAGATCCACTCACAAATTAGCTTTTGCTCAGAGAGAGTTTGCGAGAGGGAAGGTGAGCAGACTTTGATCGTCCACGCAGAAAGTTGTGCTTTCAGCAAACCTGCTGCTCCGTAAATCCATTAAGGTCCATCTTGGCCTGTCCCTCATACTTTCATGCGACGACTGTTGAGTGAAGCTAACTCAGATAAACACGCCCGTTTGTCTCAGGGCACGGCCAACCCGGAGGGCTACATCTCCACCCTGCCAGGCTCCAGCGTGGTCTTCCACTGGCCCCGTAACGACTACGACCAGCTGCTGTGCGTCCGGCTCATGGACACACCCAACTGCACCTGGTCTGGAGGCTTCGAGGTCAACATCCTCAAGTCTTTTCACGTCAACATGAGGTGGGAGAAGCTTTTCAGCCACCCCAGAGGGCGGTGCAGACAGGGCCGGGGCCGGAAGGCTGTTTTCCACCGACTGACGACTGCGTTCATCACTGGGGCTTTTGTTGGTTTGTTTGTTTTAACCAGGGACACTTTAGGGAACTGCTTCTTCCTGCGGACAGAAATCACCCTGAAAGGAGCCACCTACCAGATCTCCTTCACGGACGCCGACCAGCTCCCGCCACCTTTCCGCATCGACAACATGTCTGAAGTAGGTTTCTGTGACGGCCCCTCCGGCGTTCACCGCGGCGTGCTGAGGTCCCAGCACCGACCTCTTTCTGTGTTTGTTCCCACCCCTCAGGTGCCCATCCAGTTCTGGCAGCAGGCAGTTGCTGACATGCGGCTGCGCACCGAGGTGAAAGCCGGCTGCGTGCTGGACTACGCCTGCGACGAGCCCACGCTGCCGCCCCACCTCACGCTCACCGCCAAGGGCGCTGGGTCTTCAGAGGTCACAGCTGACATGAACTTCTTCAGAGAATACAACAAGCTCTACTATGAGAACTTCATCTACATCGCAGCCACGCACACCTTCTCAGGGTAGGGACCTGCCTCTCCTCCGCTTTTCTCCAAGGTTCCAGTCCTGGACGAACGATCTTTTCCAGGACTGTGGAGAGAAGGCCCGTTGGGAAGAAGCCTCTGGTGAGCTGTGCTGAACTGGTTCTGGACGTGGACACCAAAACGCAGAGGGTCATCTTGAAAAAAAAGGTAGCTGTGGTTGGTAGAAGCAAGCCTTAGCTGCAGTGGGGGTGAAGACCAAAGCCTGAGGACTGGCTGAAAGGAAGCTGCTGGCTGGTGTTTGTGGTGCAGGAGCCGGGGAAGCGCTCCCAGCTGTGGAGGATGACGGGCTCTGGGATGCTGTGTCACGAAGGCTCGTCTCCACCTCAGAACAAACCGGCGCAGCCTCGTCCGCTGGACTCTTCCCTGGTGCTGGACATCGCCGGGCTGGCGGCCGTTACTGACAACAGGTCTTTACCCTGAGGGACCACTTTAGGGTTCTGGACTTGGCCCTGCACGTGTTCTGTCTCTCTGCAGTTTTGAGCCATTGAAGCTGAGGAGGCCGGACCCTCGGCGCAGCACCACGCAGACGTGGTACTTCAACTCGGGCATGCTCACCTGTGGGCTTCCCCGCCTGGTGGTACAGGTGGGTTCGCCTGGAGGTTTCTTCTGAAGCTTGGCTTTTCTAACCTCTCAACTGTTCCGCCCAGGCCAAGGGCGGCGTGGAGGGACTGTACGACGGCGCAGAGGTGGTGCTGGGACCCGACTCTGGCCTGTTGGAAGCAGGCCCTGAGCAGCAGTTCATCAACCAGAAGATGAGACCTGGCTCTGGGGTGCTGTCTGTGCAGGTCCTTCCAGATGGACCCACTCGTGTCCTGCAGGTACCCAAACTTGAGAGGAACGCAAAGCTTTTCCTGGGTGGTCTTTAATTAAATACAGTCCCACCTTCATCGATGTTTCAACAAATACAGCGTCCCAGTTAAATGAAAGCCACCTGAACTTTGACCCCGAAGCCAGTTTAGTTACAAAACTACTGAATTTGGAATCTGCAGATGCTATTTTGAATTCTTTTCCTCCTTGAGGACAGTTGCAGGTTACTTGTGGTCTTTTCAATTCTGTGTTTCCAGATAAGCGACTTTTATCAGAGGAGAATGATCCAGAGCTCTCCCAGCATGGAGCAGAACAGGAGCAAAGCGGAGGAGAAGGAGCCAGACTGTGAGCAGGAGCTGGAGGTCTGGATGAAAGCTCTTCTCCTCCCCAGAGCCACTCAGACGCAACCGCCCGTTTGACGCCGCGTTTGTGTTGATTTGCAGGTTCTGGTGAACCTGGAGGAAGGTGTGGGGGTCTCGCTGGTGAACAAGGTTCCTGAGGAGCTCGTGTTCACGATGCTGTCTGGAATACGTGTTCATTTCACGCGCACGGCCGCTCATGAGGTGCTGGAGCTGAGCGTCCAGAGCATCCAGGTGTGCTGCCTGCGGGGCGTGGAGCAGAACCGGGGCACCGGCCCCTGACGTCATAACCGGGTCGTGTCTGTGTGACTGTTAGGTGGACAACCAGCTGCTGGGCACCACCCAGCCGGTGATTCTATGTGTGACGCCCAGCTCCGGCGAGGGCAGTGTCAGCGACAGTGGCCCCGCCCTCCAGGTCAATGCCGTCAAGGTTCCCAGCAGACTCATGCTCACGGAGCTCTTTAAGGTCAGCCCTCATACAGGAACGTGAGCGTTTTGAGCCGGCGGTGACGGTTCCTCAACCTTGTGTTGCAGCACCTCATGGTGACAGCTCGACGCTTCACAGTCATCGTAGAAGAGAAGCTGCTGCTCAAGCTGCTCAGCTTCTTCGGATATGGACAGACAGAAGCCGGTGGGTCACTGCTGCTTTTCCCTCTGGTATTGAGGTGATGGCGGGAGTAACAGGAAGGACAGCTGTGAAAATCAACCTTTTCATCTAAGCAGAGCTGGAGAAGGTGGGAGAAAACCTTCACGAGAAGTCCAACGAGGATGCAGGACCCCCCAAACGATACTACTTTGAGAACCTGAAGATCAGCCTCCCTCAGGTCAAGCTGAGCGTCTTCACCTCCCACAAGCTGCCCCCTGACCTCAAGGTAACGAGCAGACTTCAAATGTGACATAGTACCGCATTATATAAAGGGAAACGCATGTAAACAACAGCGAGAGCAGCTGGGACACGCTGACACGCAGCTGGAGGACGGATCGTGTCTTTTGGAGATGTGATTCTGTTCTTTTCTGCATTCAGGCCCTGAAAGGAACCCTGGGGTTCCCTCTGATTCGATTTGAAGACGCTGTCATCAACATGTACCCGTTCACCAGGGTGCACCCGTACGAGACGCAGGAGATCATCCTCAACGACATCCTCAAGCATTTCCGAGAGGTGAGCGGCGCCGTAGCCCGGATGAGGGTGCGCTGGGTGGAGGTAGCGGGTGGAGACGCTGCAGCGTGTTCTGTGTGCAGGAGCTGATCAGCCAGGCGGCCCAGATCCTGGGCTCCGTGGACTTCCTGGGGAACCCCATGGGCCTCCTCAACGACGTCAGCGAAGGCGTGTCCGAGCTGATAAAGTACGGCAATGTGGGCGGCCTCATTCGCAGCGTGACTCATGGCGTGTCCAACTCTGCAGCCAAGGTACGCCGTCCTGCCAGCGTGACGTGGTTGATCTGGCGTCGGCGGTAGCTGGTCCCCGTGCAGGATGAACCTGCCCCGGTTCCTGTGTCAGTTTGCAGGAACGTTGTCAGACGGGCTCGGAAAAACGATGGACAACCGACACCAGAGCGAGCGGGAGTACATCCGCTACCACGGAGCCACCAGCGGGGAACACCTGGTGGCTGGGATCCACGGCTTAGCTCACGGTAAAACGCTCAAGCCGCTGGACCAGAGGATCTCCTGAGGGGGTTCAGAACTCCCAGAGGACAACTGGGACAGGAGATAAAGCTCACGTGGGGCTCTGTGTCCTCAGGCATCATCGGAGGCATGACCAGCATCATCACCTCCACCGTAGAGGGGGTGAAGACGGAGGGCGGGGTCAGCGGCTTCATCTCGGGCCTGGGCAAAGGTCTGGTCGGCACGGTGACCAAGCCGGTGGCTGGAGCTCTGGACTTTGCCTCGGAAACGGCCCAAACCGTCCGGGACATGGCCAGCCTCAGCAACCACAGGTGAGTGTTCTCCTGGAGAACCGGTCCCTCCTGAGGACGGCGGTGACAGCCGCGGCGCCGGTGTGTTGCCAGGCTGAGCGTGCAGCGCGTCAGGAAGCCCCGCTGCTGTAAAGGACCCCAGGGTCTCCTTCCTCGCTACTCAGCCGCTCAAGCCGACGGCCAGGAGCAGCTCTTCCACCTCACCGACAACATCCACTCCGAGTTGTGAGTCACGTGTGACCTTTGACCCCGAGCGTGTGCTAAGCTGACCGTGTCCACCCTCGCCAGCTTCATCGCCGTGGAGCCCATCGACAGCTACTGCGTGCTCATCTCCTCCATAGCGGTCTACTTCCTGAAGCCAGGGGACTACGTGGACCGCGACGCCATCTTCCTGGAGGTGAAGTACGATGACCTCTACCACTGCCTGGTCTCCAGGGACCACGGGAGGGTTTATGTGCAGCTCACCAAGAAGGCCGAGAGCAGCGGCAGCGGCGTGGCCATTCCTGGCCCCTCCCACCAGAAACCCATGGTGAGGGACCCGCACGGATCCTCTCAGATGTCAATTTGCATTTCTAACCAAGTAACTAGAACAAATAGACTGACTGGAAGGATCAGGGCAGCTCTTTTGACCGTTCTCTCCTCAGGTCCACGTGAAGAACGAAAGCCTGGCCGCCAAAATCTCCCAAGAAGTCAACTACGCCAAGAGTCTGTACTACGAGCAGCAGCTGATGCTGCCGGCCAGCGAGAACGAGGACTGTTTGCTGCTGGACTCCTGATCATGTGATCTGCGTCCGGGCGCTTCCAGAGAATCTTTTGAACTGCAGTAAAGGGAATTATTAGGTTTGGTCACGTGACCAGATGTTTGTTGAAGCACAAAATCAGTGTGTTTCCATGGAAACCGTCTCACGTTTAACAGTAGGGATGCCGCAGATGATGTTTGCCTGTGAATATCAATGATGTAAATAGGATGATAAACTGATTCTGTTAACATACAACAACGCTAGATAAAAGCTCATGTAAATACTGTACTAATTATGAAATATGAGACGATATAATTTTGACGTGGCCCTGTCCTTACAATTCTATTTTGCGTAAAAGATGTTTGCAAGGAGGTGAACTGCACTGATGGGAGAGCGTCCTGGTCCTCTCCTCCATCGCCTCCTCCGCCGGAGCTGCTCGCCACTCGCCCTCCGCCTTTACCCTTCACTGGCTTCCACAGCAGGCTTCTCTCACTCATTCCTGTTTCTTCTGGGTTTTACAGCAGCCTGGACTTGTTTGCTCTGTGGAATCGTCTCAGATCTCTGAGCTTCATTTACGTTTTGTCAGGGTGGTGAACATGTACATGAGTTCACTTGGATGCTGTTTGAAATAAAACACTAAAATTGCAGCTTTTTTGTTCCAACACTCACACAAACCATCCCATCAGCCCGGCAGCTTTTGCTCCTTTTTTTTGTTAGTTTTTAATGTGCACCATTCTCAAACCCAGCGTCCAGGACCAGTAATATACACCGTTTTAAGTGTATTTTTGATATTTTGTGCAAACCTAATAGTTTATTAACTATCGGAAACCTCCGATGTTCCTCAGCAAGTTAAAACATGAAAGAACAGCCGTCATCTCGAGTGTTTTTCTGGAGAACTTCTGGGTTCTAAAACACGTTCGTCAGAATTTCGCCGATTCACTTTTGTAAAGTGCCGAGTAACACATACAGGAAGTTACAAGTACAAAATAAGAGACTTGTCGTATTTGCCAAAACGATGCCTCCTTTAAACACGAGCTTCTTTTTTTCAGTTAGGTTCGTTTTTCCTTAGATTTGCATCGTTTACAGCACATTGGCGTAAAGATTGTTGCATATATTTTCCCTTTAATATTCATCAGTTAAAAGCGCCAACAGGAAGCTCGTCTAAGTTCCCGCCGTGTAGTTCCCAGCTTCACGCGCCGTTCCGGCCGCCGTCGCCCGTGATTGTCGCTGCCATTGTGCGTCTGGACGACGGTCATGTCGGGCTCCACGTCCCCGCCTCCCCCGGCAGAGGCTGTGGGATCCGACCCTGGCTTTTTATCGGGGTACACGCATTTCAAACCCGAGGAACACGGCTTGGACCGCGGCTTTCGCCTCACTGCGTTTTCGGACCTGAAAGGATGAGGCTGCAAAGTCCCGCAGGAGGTTCTGCTCAAACTCCTGTCGGGACTGGAGCCCGACCAGGCCGACGGCACCGGGAAGGCCGGAGACGAAGCGTCGGACTTCGTCCAGCAGTTGCCCGGTCCTCGTCTCGGTGAGAGTCAATTAAAAGTCCGCTCAGTTCGCGTTGGCGTTAAATTTCATTCTTTCTAACCTTTTAACGTCCACTAGCTAGCCGGCTAAATGCTAACATGCGTGGAGTCACAAGGCAGCTGACCGATAATGTTCAATAGTTCAAAGGTTAAACCTAGTTTACGTTCAATAAGCTGTAACAGCAGATTTTTTTTTTTTTTTTTTTACAGCAAATAATCAACGCCGCGTCTGCTTTAACGTTTAATGTTCTAGAAATGAGCCTTTTAGAGCAATGAGCGATAGCTGGTTCTGCGGCTACAATCAGGCTGCAGGTGTGATTCAGCAGAAAAGCCAAAGTTCAGAACCCCGCCAGACATGTCTGCCTGGGTTGGGGTTGGGGTTGGGGTTGGGAGCTTCGACTGGTGGAAGGGAGACAAGCTCGAGCTGTGTCCCCCGGCCCAGTATAACCAGTGTGCTGTTTGCAGGTGTCCCCCGTATCACCAGTATAACCAGTGTGCTGTTTGCAGGTGTGGGGATGGACTCGTGCGTGATTCCCCTGAGACACGGTGGGTTGTCGCTCGTCCAGACCACAGACTTCTTCTACCCGCTGGTGGAGGACCCGTACATGATGGTGAGCTGGTTCAAACACACCTGTGGTGGGATCAGTCACACCTGGTGGGGGGGGGGGGGGGGGCAATGATGGCAGGCATGGTTACCACGGTGATGTGGGTCCGTCTGTGTCTCAGGGCAGGATAGCGTGCGCTAACGTGCTCAGCGACCTCTACGCCATGGGCATCACAGAGTGTGACAACATGCTGATGCTGCTGAGCGTCAGCCAGAAGATGAATGAGAAGGTAGAGTCGGCAGCGCGCGTTGGACCTAAACACACACCGTCCCTGTGTGGTTGCGCGTCAACTGCGTGTGTATGTGTGTGTGTCGCAGGACCGCGAGCGTGTCATGCCGCTGATGATTCGCGGGTTTCGTGACGCAGCGGAGGAGGGAGGAACTTCTGTAACGGGAGGCCAGACGGTCATCAACCCCTGGATCATTATCGGGGGCGTGGCCTCGGTTGTCTGCCAGCCTAACGAGTTCATCATGTGAGTGAGCGGAAACCGACGGCTGCCGTAGCCGCCATGATTCACGAGTGTGTGGTACACTCCCGCACCGCCAGGGGCAGTATTTCACCCCAGGACGAGAGGACGTTTCTTTTCTGCGTCAAAATGAGCCTAAAAGGTGAAAGGTTCACCCTTTGATTCTCTCAGGCCCGACGGAGCCGTCCCAGGAGACGTCCTGGTCCTGACCAAACCCCTGGGGACGCAGGTTGCCGTCAACGCTCACCAGTGGCTCGATCAGGTCCGTGGCGGCTCAGCCTCTGAGGACGTTCATCGGTCTCCCCAGAAGCTCCTGTTGCGACAGGCCTACCTAATCATATTTGATGTATTTTGTCACTAATTACCTCTAAAATCTCTCCTGCACATTCTTCATATGATACCAGCTGGAGCGGTGGAACAAGATCAAACTGGTCATCACCAAAGAAGAAGTGAAGGAGGCCTATCAGGAGGCCATGTTCTCCATGGCGACACTAAACCGCACAGGTAAGCCCCGCCCTGCTGCCGTCGGCCACAGGTGAGGTGGTTCATGTAGTAGAGGTGGAACACGTGTGTGTGTGTGTGTGTGTGTGTGTGTGTGTGTGTGTGTCTGTCTTCGTCTTCAGCGGCTGCGCTGATGCACAAGTACCAGGCCCACGCCGCCACGGATGTGACGGGCTTCGGGCTGCTCGGTCACGCCAACAACCTGGCGAAGCAGCAGCTGAGCGAGGTGGCTTTCGTCATTCACAACCTGCCCATCATCGCCAAGATGGCCGCCGTCAGCAAAGCCTGCGGGAACCTGTTCAACCTGGTTCAGGGGACGTCGGCGGAGACGTCAGGTGGGAACTCTGAGGAATGTTTGCTGAGGTGTGGGCCGGGCCCTGGCTGACCTTCATCGCCTCGTCTCAGGGGGGCTTCTGGTGAGCCTGCCCAGGGAGCAGGCAGCCAAGTTCTGTGCAGAGATGAAGAGCCCCAGCGCTGGAGGTCAGGGGTCAGCGGGCGGAGCCTGGATCATCGGAATTGTGGAGAAGGGCGACCGACGGGCTCGCATCATCGACAAACCTCGGATCATCGAGGTTCCGCCACGAGGGAGTCAAGTTAGCAACCAGGAGAACAGCCCCGCCCCCAGCCCCAATGTAACATAGAGAGAGAGAGTGTGTGTGCGCAGGTGTGCTGTGTGATGTGTACCGTGAGAGAATTTGTCTCAGTTGTTTTAATGAGCGGCTGAATAAGATATGAAATAGCAAAGAACCGATCTGATCAAAATCTTCATCCCGTTGTTATTAAGATAACAGACGTCCACTCATTCTGAGGGCAGGTCACTCGCAACAATGTGTGCTAAACCTTTCTATATTCTACATGGGTAACACCACCAACATCCCACCCTAACGAAAGAAAAGCGCTCCTGGTTTCTGGCCCCGCCCCCTCCCAGGTCGCGGGAAGGCTTGAGCAGCTTCCGGTCTGCGAGCGGGCGGCGGTCAGGAATCCGTCCTCCTGTCAGCTGTCTTCCTGTCCGGCGTCCAGTCTCCTCGTCTCCTCCAATGATGCTCTGCCTGCAAACCTCGCCGTCGGGGTCGGGCAGGGCGGATGCGTGCCTTCGGAACACGGCGAGACTGGTCACGTTGGGCGTCCACAGCTGACTGTTTGTAGATTTCCTGCTGTTTACAATAAAATCAATTCATGGAGTCACAGGGTTGGTGCTGGAACTGGTTTTTAGGCCCCAGAAACATCCTGGTGCCTGTTGGAGTGTAAATATTGAATTACAGCTCAGTCGCTTTTATGTCACTAATAACCTGAACTGCAGGTAAATCATGAATGTATATTTTTTTATTTGCAAGTGTTTTGTCAAATTCAAGTAATTTCATTCTTTTATTGACATAAAGTGATATTTAGTTTAAAAAAAAGGCAGTAAACTTTTTAGCTTCATTAAAAAAGCCATCGTGTAGTACCAGCCATTGCCGCCAGCGTGCAGTATAGGCGGGAAATATGAGAGAATTTGCAGAAGAAGAAACGCGGAAGTATTCACAGACGTCAACATTAGAATCTTGATAGTGTTTGAATTTTAATGACAAATTTTTAGTAGTGTTTTTAAAGGCGGAATTCATCTTTAAGGCATGGTTTGCACCGACTGTGTGTGATTTTTGGTAAGTTCATCGTGTCGCAAATAAACTGTATCGTCGTTTTTTTGGAGGAAGCTGATGTCTTACACGTTAATATCGGTGTGTTGTTTGTGTGTTTTCCAGCTCCGTCACGAAGCCAGGACCGTGTGCGGAGATCATGCCTTACCTGGGCAGTGAAGACACCGTCAGGGAGCTGAGGAGAGCCCTGTCCAACCCCAATGTCCAGTCTGACCAGCTGAGATACAGAAACACTGTCCTCAGAGTCATCAGGTCTGGACACAGTTAACAGCTGCCCTCACTAAATAACACCCAGACTGCTCGTTCTCCTCCTCCTCTTTCGATTTTATAGACATAGATATAGATTGGTGTACAAACTTAATTTAAACAGTAAAATAATTTCATAGTCATGCTGATGTGGCGTATCCCTCTACAAGCACATATACGTATTCCTTCTGGTTGCTCGTTGGCTGTTATTAATGTCCACGTCAGTTTCCACCAGCCTCTTCCTCATCCCTCATCTTCTCTTTTCAGATCCATGTCCCAGGGCGTCGACGTGTCGGGCCTCTTCACTGAGATGGTCAAAGCCTGCGCCACAGTGGACATTGTTCAGAAAAAGCTGGTCTATGTCTTCCTTTGTTCCTACGCCACCCTGAATCCAGAGCTGTCCCTGCTGGTCATCAACACCCTGAGGAAGGACTGCCAGGACCCCAACCCGATGGTCCGCAGCCTGGCCCTGAGGAACATGACCAACCTCAGGTGTGGCTGCTGCTCACCTCCACCTGTGTGTTCACCCTCACTGTGTCTGGCTGCTGCTGGAGTGTGTGTGTGTGTGTGTGTGTGTGTGTGTGTGTGTGTCAGGTTACCCAGTCTGGTGGAGTACGTGGAGAAGCCGCTGACAGCCGGTCTGAGGGACCGAGCAGCTTGTGTTCGACGAGTGGCCGTCCTCGGTTGGGCCAAACTTCACAACCTCCAACCAAACTCTGAGATCGGTAGGAGGAGTTTTGGTCTTTTCACTAGAAAGAGATCAAAAAAACCTTTTGGCTCTATCGGATTGATCACATCATGGGTTTTTAATGCTGTTGGTCCAGACGCGGGGGTGGTGAACGAGCTGTACAGCCTGCTGAGGGACCCCGACCCCGTGGTGATGGTCAACTGCCTGCGAGCACTGGAGGAGATCCTGAGGGAGGAGGGAGGAGTCGCCATTAATAAACCAATCGCTCATCACCTCCTCAACAGGTGAGTGTGGCCGCTGAGGCAGACGCCCGTCAGGGGCGCCGACAGTCGTCTGCAGCAGCCGCTGAGACTCCGAACCCACAAACCTAAGACTGGTTCCTGCCCGATCCCAGGCTGAAGGAGACGGATGTCTGGGGCCAGTGTGAGGTGCTGCGGATTCTCCCAGCGTTACCGCCCACAGTCGGAGGACGAGCTCTTTGACATCCTGTCCCTGCTGGACGCCTCGCTGGTCAGCCCTCAGCCCGCCGTCATGGCCGCCACCCTCAGCCTCTTCCTCGGCCTCTGCTCAGCTCTGCGGCCCGTCTGTCTGGCAGCGCTGGAGCGGGCGCGTGGGCCGCTGCTGGCCGCCTGTGGCAGCGCGTCCAGGGAGATGCGCTTCGCCGCCCTCTGCCACATCCAGGTCAGCAGGATCAACCAGACTCAGACACACACTCCTCGTCCGCTGCCGCTGTTCGAGAGGGACCTTTGAGTCTCATCGGGGCTCTTCCCTCCCCGTCCAGCTGCTCCTGCGGTCTCTACCTGGCCTGATGGGGGCGCACTACAAGCGCTTCTTCTGCGGCTACGCTGAACCGGCCTACATGAAGCAGCGGAAGATGCAGGTGGTTCCTGGTTGGGGCTGGGCTGCAGTCCTGCTCCTCTGGCCCACTGAAGCTGTGGTGTGTTCAGGTGCTGGTGGAGCTGGTCAACGATGACAACGTGGCCCAGATCCTGGAGGAGCTGAGAGGCTACTGCACCGACGTCCACCCCGACACGGCCCAGGCTGCCATCTCTGCTATAGGTATCAGTTCTGTCCTCACGTTCCCCTCGACCTTTGACCTGAGCGGCCAAACACACCTGTGGAGTTGGGAGGACCAGACAGATGTCCCCACTTTGCTCACGAACGTCTTTTGTGACCCTTCCAGTGACCCCAGAGGTCACCGAGCCATGACCCTGGTCATTTACCTGTTGATGCTCCGTGCAGGTCGTGTTGGGCGGAGCTACAGCGACCGCTGTCTGGACATCCTCACGGGGCTGCTGGCCCTGAAGCAGGAGCACATCACCTCTGGTAGGGCCGGGCTCACCTGCTGGCTCAGAGCCACAGCAGAGCCTCACTCTGGCCGCCTCTGCCCGCAGCCGTGCTGCAGACCATGCGGGACCTGGTCTGGGTGTGTCCTCAGAACAGTCACGCGGTGTGTTTGGCTCTGGACGGCTGCGAGGACACGCTGCAGGACAGCCAGGTAAACCCACCGCCGTGGGCGAGGAGCCCCCCCACGGCCACCTCTGGCCGGTGGTCCCATCTGCCCCTCCTGGCCTGGACGGTGACCAGGAGACGTCCTGAAGCTCTGCTGGTCAAACTGAGGCTCAGTAGCAGAACCTCCTGCTGGATCTACGATCCTGATACCTCTGTGGGGAGGCTGGGGTGAAGAGGACCGTGGAGGTCCAGACAGGAGCCCCTGAGGAGCTCCAGCTCTGGTCCTCTGGGCCGGAGGCCATGATGGATCCTCTCGGAGCTGAAACCCGCCCGTTCCAGCCTGCTGGTGCTGCGGTTGCCATGGCGACGCGTTTGTTTGGGCAGAGGGGAGAACCTGCTGCGAAGCATCTTCAGCGTGTGAAGAGCCGAATGCTTGTCGTCCACAGGGCAGGCGGGCCTTGCTGTGGCTGCTGGGCATGCACGGAGAGCAGGTGAGCGGCGCCCCCTACACGCTGGAGCGCTTCATCCACGGCCTGAGGGGCCAAGCGTCTGCGGGGGTCAAGATGGAGCTGCTGACCGCCACCACCAGGCTGTTCCTGGGCCGGCCTGCGGAGATGCAGGACATGCTGGGGAGGCTGCTGCACTACTGCATAGGTGTGTGTGTGTGTGTGTGTGTTTTTTTTTTTTTTATTTTTAGAAATATGACATTAAGCCGCCTCCATCTTGCAGAGGAGGAGTCGGACATGTGTGTTCGTGACCAGGCGCGTCTCTACTACCGCCTGTCGCACTGTGGGATAGAGGAGACCAGGAAGGTCCTCCTGGGTCGAAGGTCAGGACCCCTCGCTGGGCGTTCTGATTGCGCCGCCCCACGGCGCCCGTCGCCCAGTGGGCGCCCTATTTCAACACCCTGGAGCCTCTGAGGCAGGGCGGGCGCCGAGGCGGAGCGCCCAGCGGTGGAGAGCCTCAGCCTGTTACCTCTGACCCCAAGGCCAGCAGGGAGCTCCCAGACTCGCTTTGCCCCCAGGGGGAGCCGGCTCAGCCAGGTGAGGGGGCTCCTCAGGGCTGCTTTAACTCCCCGGTGTCCTCGGGCGTCCCCCAGCCTCCCGGCAGCGGGGCCGGCCTCCGGCTGGCCTCGTCCCCGGCCCTCACGCCCCAGGAGTTTGAGCGCACGTGGCTGCCAGCTGCAGCGGCCCCCTGCGGCTCCAGGTACGGCTGCACTTCTCTGCTCCGTTGCTGTCTCCGCAGGCAGGTCAGGTCTTTGCTGCTCCTGTTGCCAGGTGCTGAGCGGAGCGGCCAGGAACCCCGCTGGCTGGGAGGGGCCCGTCCGGAGCGCCACACTGCCCCTCTGCTCGCCCCACACGCTGCAGGCGGCCATGCGGCAGCTCCACATCCAGATGCTGGCCTTCACGCCCCCACACACGCTCCCCTGGAGAGTGTACCTGTACACACACGCGCAGCGGGCGCCCTGGCGCAGCACGCTGATCCTGGGGGAGCTGCGGTGGCCCGGTCCCGGCGGGGGCCCCAGGAGGACCTCCAGGTGACTCTGAAGCAGCAGCCGCGAGACGATGCCGCTCTGAGGGCCTTCTTCTGCGTCCTGACCTCCGTCCTGCAGACGGCGTCCTCGCAGGGCGACTAGGGGCGTGTTTTGGGGTCAGCCTTGCTCGGCGCCACCGGGGGCGTCTTCATCTGACCTTTGTGTTGGAGAACAGGAAGCACCCGAGGACTCGACTGCACAACTGTGAAACCTCACATTAAAGGCTCAGCTTTAGAGCTTCTGCTTCTTCCTTATTTGGTCATAGCTTGCGTAATATTTCCTCCTAGTTGGGCGCAGGTGGCGGAGCCGCCAGCTGGACGCCTCCCACCCGAACAGGTTGGTGGGATTTGGCCGGAAGCCCAGGTGGAAGCCTCCAGCACCCACCTGGGGCGGAGCCACAGCCGCAGGTATCTCCACCCTGTGGTTCCGCCTTCCTCTGGGTGCCCAGCGACCTTTGCAGCCCTTCCTCGCCTGGTTCCTCTACTGTTTCACCTGCGCCGCTGTCACGTGATGCGGAATCAGAGGCGATGTCGCGCGGAAACGGCCGCAGCAGGAAGCCGATGTGAGCCAGATCTGGACCTTCAGCATCCCTGAGGAGGAGCAGCAGGAGCGGGTATGGCCACTTGATTCACGCGCTTGTGAAACAGCCGCGCCGGACTTTTAGCGTGGAGACGGACTCGTTTCTGGTCCCGTTTGGCTGCACCTGTCGACGCTCGACGCCCTCGTCGGTTCCTGCTCAACGGGACCGTCTTGGTTCCTCTGACTGGCGTTTTGGTTCCGTTTTGGTTCTGTTGGGGGTAACTTTGAGGTTCTGGCCATCATGAGCAGGATCACCCTTCCGCGCCTTTCCAACAGTTTCGTTTTCGAAAGTGACATTCTTCGAATCACGTCGCCTGAGGCCGGTGGGACAGCTTCGAAACCAGCTTCGAAACCAGCTTCGAAATCATGCTTCGAAATCAGCTGGAGCCTCTGGAGGCTGGAGAAGAACTGATCCATCAGCGCCTTTAGATGGACTGGATCACCTTCAGAGGGTCTCTCTCTCTCTCTCTTTGGCTACTTTGCATGATCACCATCATGATCTTGCGCCTCGGGAGCTTGGGGAACTGGGGAACTGGTCCGACCGGCTGAAGCAGACGCTGTTTTTAGTTTTTTATCTTCGTCACTCCAGACTCGCGCCCAAACAAACACGAGAAGTTTCACCTGTCTGCTCGGACTCTCCACCCGCTTCCTGCTCCACCCGGGAGCCCAAGTCTCTCACTTTCCTTCTTCAAAATCGTAGTTGTGAAAACAGAGAGGTTGGAAAGAGAGAAAGCAGGTGGAGCAGGTGGAGGTGAGGCGGATTCTGGTGGGAGGTCATCTGGGCTGGAGGTCGCTGGCCTCCTCTGGGTCTTTGGGGCCGGACAGCAGCGCCTGTGTGTGTGTGTTTTTTTAGTTTCTTGCTGGGCCCAGGTTCTGGTGTGCCTGAGTAGCTGAGGAGGTTCTAACTTGGTCTTTGTGGGGTTTTTTTCGTCTTTAAGGAGACGGACACAAACACCTGGGAGGGATCCTTATCTGAGCTACCGCCTGCAGGGTGGAGGAGCTAACGCACGAGAACTGTGAGTTGTGTGTGTGTATTTTTGTTTTTCTATATTTAATATGACATCATCCTCTACCCAGTTTGAACCTCTAGGTCAACGTGAATATTAACCATTCTGTGGTTTGGAAAACATTGACTGGGGTTTCTGGGTGTGGGTGTGTGTGTGTGTGTGTGTGTGTGTGTGTAGAAAAAGGGGTTGTATAAGGAGTAGTATTAGTTTGGCGGCGGGGCTGGTCTTTGGAGGGTTTTACTTCCTCGTCCCTTCAGATGTTTCCAAGTGAGGTGAGGTTAAGTCTCACACACACACACACACACACACACCTGTGCAGTAACGTAGTTAACTACTCCAACCACTGAGTTTGTGTATTTTAGGACATCATAAATGTGGTTGATGTGGAAATGTGATCTTAGCCACCAGGAAGAACGGTGGCCCGACCAGCAGGTCTGATTCAGGGTCCAGTTTGAAGAACCTGCGTCTGCTGCAGCCGAGCTCCTTAGCTCAGCACGTTCCTGCCTCTCCGGCCTCAGAGAGACGGGACAAATATCACAGTTGAGGATGTTTTAACCATGTTAACAAAAAAAGCTACTGTAATCATTTAATTTAGCAGCTTTAGTCTACTCACTGGTTCCAAACATAAACTATCATTCACTCAGAAACCAGCACACACACACACACACACACACACACACACACACACACACACACACACACACAGGTTAAAGGTTAGGTTGACTCCACAAGTATAGAAATGTCACTAAAAATGTGTGAAATTGAATGAGATAGATTTTTTAGTCCCCAGTGAATTAAACGACACGTATCTGAGAGATGAACTTAGCTGACGTGTGGGTGCAGGTCAGGAAGCAGCTGCTTCCGGTGTCGTTTTTGTTGTCAGACTTGAAGTCGAAGTGAGAACATTGAGTCAGGCGGACCCTCACGCTGACGTTTGCCTCGCAGGCCTTGGAGACATCCTCGGGAGGAGCTCCGCCCAGGTTCTCCCTGAGACCGGCCAAGCTGCTCGGCCAGCAGTCCTGGCTTGATGCTAAGAACTTCCTGCCTCTCAACGTGACCTATCAGCTGCTAGCTGGAACGCCACCAAGCCAGAAGAGTGAGTGACCAGTTTCTGGGAGGGACCGGGCTGTTCCTGGGCTGGGATGGGGAACAGACCAAGAACCATCAAAAACCAGCAGTAATAATAATGAGAATGTTCTGCTTCCTGGTTGCAGCCCGCCCCCGCTGTGATCACGTACAGCGCCCCTGCTGGTCACTCTTGATCAGAACTTATCGACAGTTCCTTTCAGTTCCTGGACTTTTAGTCGTGTTTTTAAGTTTTATTCTTTGATGTATCAATGATGACACAGCTAAAAGATTGATGCTGAATTCTTGAAGTCCAGAAGGTCCCTGGAGACGAGGGGGGCCCGTCTGCCGTCTGTGGCGTGCAGACGCTCACCTCGCTGGCGTTTGCAGGGTACCTGGCTGTTGGCATCTCCTCGGTGAAGCGGATCAAGGGGATGTACCTGCTGTCCACCCTGGAGTCCATCATGTCCCAGTCCTCCCCGGAGGAGCGTGCGTCCATGGTGGTGGTCCTGCTGCTGGCGGACTTCGATGCCAGCTGGAGAAACGCCACAGTGACGCAGATCCAGAGCAGGTTCCCCTCCGAGCTGGACCAGGGCCACCTGCTGGTGCTCCACGTTGCTCAGGACTTCTACCCTCCTCTCCAAGGTGCGATGCCTCAGACGGGCGCCGCCCAGGGCTGTGAGGTTGACCTCGGTCTTTCTGGCTCTCCTGCAGGTCTGAAGAGGAACTACAACGACCCTCCCGACAGGTGACCTTCCGCTCCAAGCAGAACGTGGACTACTCCTTCCTGATCAACTACAGCGCCGGGCTCAGCCACTACTACCTCCAGCTGGAGGACGACGTGTCCTGCGCCAACAACTTCTTCACCCACATCAGGAGGAGGACTGAGGAAGAGGAGGCCAAGAAGAGCCCCTGGGCCGTCATCGAGTTCTCCGTCCTCGGCTACATCGGGAAGCTCTACAAGTCGGGCGACGCTCCTCTTCTGGCGCGCTTCCTCTTCCTCTTCTACCAGGAGATGCCCTGCGACTGGCTGATGTCTCACTTCCGGCAGCTGCTGACCCAGAAGGAGACGATCGTCTTCAAACCGTCGCTCTTCCAGCACATGGGCACCTTCTCCTCCTTCAGCGGGAATCAGAACAGTCTGAAGGACAAGTACTTCCAGGAGGACGTCAGCCCCAACCCCCCAGCCGAGGTCTTCACCGATATGTCCGTCTACCAGGAGAACGTGCCCAGACGGGCCTGGAACAACGCAGGGGAATACTTCTGGTCACACTCCATAAAAAAGGGCAACACCTTGACTGCGGTCCTGGCGGCCCCCGCGGTCTTCACCAGCATCGTCATAGAAACGGGGGCGGAGGGCCGAGACCAGCTGGAGTCGGGTCAGGTGGAGCTGGGCCGAGGCGTGATCGCGGAGGGGAAGAGCTGCGCAGAGTTCCAGTCCGTGGGCACCTTCAGGAAGGGCCGGTTCGAGAGCAACCAGGTGGACAGAGAGTTTGGCTCCGCCTCCTCCTGCCTGCGGATACGCGTGACCGCCGACCAGCACAGCTGGCTCATCGTCAGAAATATCCGGGTCAGAACTCGCTGACGAGTCGGGTACGGAGGCTCGGAGCGTTGGACGCGTTGGATCAGCTGACTGCTCGGGTCTGGACGCCTGTCAGCTGGATCGACACACACCCGATCTCACCTCCTCTGGGATTTCCCTTGTTCCACAACAACTTTGCAGCATTCAGCCAAGTATTTTTTTTCCTGGAACACCCGAGTGCCTCACACGTGAATAAAGTGTCTTTTTGTTGCCAGAGTCTGAAACGCTGTCTTTTTGCAGCCGCTGCAACTAACTGGGCTCCAGCCTTCTGCTGCTCCCAACAGAACTCGGGGTCCTGCGCACCGCCCAGGAGGCGTCTTCGTGGTCCCGCCTTCATCCTTCCTGGCGGCGCTGCTGCGGCTCCTCCTGCGGGAGCTGAAGGACGGGGCCTCGTCACCCGTCCGTCCCGGCCGGCTCCTGTAGCTCCTGTAGCCTGCTGGACTCTCCTCTCAGCGGGAGGTCCCGGGACGCTGCCGGGGTTGCGGAAGCTGCAGCTTCGTCCTCGCCAGCCTGAACACACAGGTTCCAGTGGAAACCGCTGCGTTCAGACGTGAGCTTCAGGCACACTTACCGGTGAGTCTGCCCGGGTGTCGGTAAGGTCCTGGCGCTGGCCCTCATCCTGCTCCTCACCAGAACATCTGGTGTGTGTCTGTGGGGGGGGGGCCCTTCCGGTGTGAGGCTGCAGCCCCTCGGACCTCAGCTGCTTCAGGCCTTGAGCAGAACGGCTGGTGGGGGTGACGTGGTGGGCCGGAATACGATTGGGTAGAGCCCATGTTCCCTTAAAGTCAGGCCATGCGCTGTCCTTCTACAGCAACACACACACACACACACACACACACACACACACAGGCAGAGTCACAGCTGACCTTTCCTCCAGGAGTTTTAAGAAAAGAGCGTTGGTGTTGGTACTTTCTCTGCTCCTGGGAGGAGATGACCCCTGTCGTCAGCAATGAAGGTGGTGTGACCCGTCCGCGCAGCAGGGCCTCTGCTCACACACACACACACACACACACACACACACACACACACACACACACACGAGTTGGGTCTCATCATTGTTCTGGTTTCTGTCCATCGCAGAAGGAAGCGAACTGGGACCAGTGGTGCAGGTGAGTCCGGTGTGTCACCTCACTGACGGACTTGGACAGCGTCCACAGCTGCATCCGTCGAGGCTTGAAAGCTCCTTCAAACTGAGGAGGAAGGCGTGCGCATGGATTCATACCCAGAGGGGTTTTCAGACCACCAAAAGCAATCAGCAAAAATACAAAAACATCAAAAGTTGAGAAGTTCAGACTTTTCCTACCTGGTTTGCTGAGTAGTTGGATGACATTTGTGTGTCCTCCAGCCTCGGGTCTGAGGTTCGGGGCTTCGGGCGTTGCTGCGGACACGTCAGAAGAGCTCAGCTGTGACAGCCAACGTCAGTACAACAGTCCGATGGTAGTTGGGATCTTCCTTCTCCAGGTTCTGCTGTGGTTGAACAGGTAGCGGTAGTTTGGAGGGCGGCTCTAACACAACCCAACAGCTGTAACCGCGCGTGTTGCCTTGGATCAAAGCTCTTTGATCCTTTCATTTTTACACCTTTTGCTTGCTCTAGCAGCATGCACGCGCCTATAGGCTGCTATCCAGGTCCTGCCCAGGTGAGGATCCCAGTTCACCCCAAAACACACCAAAACCGCGCGTCGGACACAAACACACACCCAGATGTTCGCCACGCGGGGAGGGCTGTGGCTTCCCCACGGGGACAAACGTTTCCCAGACAGACCAGTTAAAAGCGCAGTGATTATTTATACACAGTTTGATATACACGTTAGGTATAGGTTAAGGAAAGCGGTGTAACAACAATTCTGGTAGTCCGGACAGATTTGGAGGTGACACCGGCGCTGAGAATCGTTCCTGGTCCCTGAGGTCCGTTTATCTTCCGGTATCTGCTGCGGCCATAAAGCTCACTGATTTAGTTTAGTCTTCACCTGTTTTCGTGCAAATTTTAGCATGTCTGACTGAAGCTTTATCCGACAACACAAAATAACTCCACCGCGGATTAGAATTAGTCTCTGGGTGCACTCCTCGTGGAGTCTGCAGCTGCTAGCTGCTAGCTGCTAGCTGCTAGCTGCCAGCCTGTCCTAGGAGCTAGACCTGGACCTGGACCTGGGCCTGGACCATGGACGGTCCATCTTCCCGTCTGAACGCCTTCGAAGCTGGACCTCAGAAGGTGGCGAACCGTAAAGATTCTGAGGCGGATTCGGAACCTGACGCTGCCGGAGACATAAAAACACATTTCCGCGTGTGTCGCTTCGTGATGGAGACAGGTAGCAGGAGCTTCTGTTCGCCTGGATGTCCTCGGGCGTTGACTCGGTGCTGTGGCTGCCTCCCCAGGGGTGAAGCTGGCCCTGCGCTCCGTCCCCGTGGCCACCGCGTGCGTCCTTTACCACCGCTTCTTCCAGCACGTCAGCCTGGCGGCCTACGAGCCCTACCTGGTGGCCATGAGCTGTCTGTACCTGGCTGGAAAGATAGAGGAGCAGCACCTCAGGACTCGGGATATAATCAACGTAAGCCACAGGTAAGGCGGCCCCCGGGGTCCCCAGGGCCCCCGGGCCTCCGGGGTCCCCGGGGTCCCTGCAGCTTCCCTCTGTCCGCTGCTCCTCTGCAGGTACTTCCACCCTGGCAGCGCTCCTCTGGAGTGTGACAAGGACTTCTGGGACCTGAGGGACAGCGTGGTGCAGTGTGAGCTCCTTCATCCTGCGGCAGCTCAACTTCTACGTTTCCTTTGAACACCCTCACAAGGTGTGTGTGCGTGTGTGTGTGGCCTGGCCTGGGTCCAGCCCCCGCTCCGGTGTGTATTCACCCGCCTGCGTCTCTTCCTCCAGTACCTGCTTCACTACCTGACCTCAGTCAGGTCGCTGGTGAACCGCCACGCTTGGTCGCGCACCCCCGTGGCAGAAACTTCCTGGGCTTTGCTGAGGGACTGTTACCATGGAAACATGTGCATCCGCCATACACCCCAACACATCGCCATAGCAACACTCTACCTGGCACTGAACAGCTACGGCGTGGAGCTGCCTGTGGGGGAAAAAGAGTGGTGGCAGGTGTGTATTTGTGTTGCGTTCTGTCACCACACAGGAGCGCAGTTCGCCGCCGAAGCGACGGAGGCGCGCAGGCGCGTCCGTCTGCGGCGTCGGTCAGAA
Organism: Tetraodon nigroviridis; assembly: GCA_000180735.1. Classification (NCBI taxonomy): domain Eukaryota; kingdom Metazoa; phylum Chordata; class Actinopteri; order Tetraodontiformes; family Tetraodontidae; genus Tetraodon; species Tetraodon nigroviridis. The sequence goes on along the minus strand of CAAE01013860.1, from coordinate 12,715 downwards.
GCAGCTGCAGCGTCACTTTAAAAACGTCTGACCTTCTTTGGGTCACACAGTTGTCGTCTCATCGTCTTTGGCTTCATGAACCGAGTCTGCCTGTGTGAGCGGGAGGCGAGCGGGTTCCCTCAGGCTCTGCTGCTGCCGAGTGTGCGCGGGTTTTGGCGAGAAGCGGCCGTGAGCTGGCGACCTGCTCTGAGGGGTGTGTTTTGTGTTTGTGGCCAGGTGCTCTGTGAGGACATCACTAAGTCCGACATTGAGGCAGTGCTCTCAGACCTGCTTCACCTCTATGACATGGAGGCCAAGTGTGTGTGAAGGACAGAGGAGACGTCCAACCTTTGGTCCAGGTTGGACGCTCGCGCTGCAGTACCGGCCGCCGCCACCAGGGGAGACATTTCCCGCTTTCTGCGGCTGTTTCCGTCCGGAAAAGAACATCAGCTTCAGGTTTTCCTGAAAATTCCCACTTTCCACCTCGGGCTCCTCAGAACAAGACTTTTTTCCCACATGAACTGCTCCCCTGTGTTCGTTTTAACCCGTCACCAGCAGCAAGTATAGAAACCTGGATAATAGTAATTAACGTGCAGCTGACGCTTCCTTTCAATAATATAATGTTAAGTCAAAATATGAGCTTAATGAAACCACTTTTGCAGTTGTGTAGAATGGAATGTAAAGCGTAAGAACATTGATTTGCTGAATATCCTGATCAAACAATCCAACCGACGTCCATCATCTCCGTTTACTCGCCTGCAAACATGTATGTAAAATCACAGCACAAAGAAAAGGAGCAAGTCTGGTCCTTCCAGTTCCTAAACTGGGCTTTCACCAGTGATGTGGAAGTCTTACTGGCAATATCAAAACCTTGTTTTTGAGGTAAAAGACCTTCAACTCAGGCGCAGGTTTGACGTGTCGCCGGAGCTCATGCAAGGAAGGAAAAGAGGAGATCTGTATTTCTGGATGAATCAGAGGGCGTTATTATTAGATAAGTCCCAGAGAAGAACCACACACGCGCACACACACACACACACACACACACGCACACACACACACGCGCACACACACACGCAGGGGTCGGGAACCTGGCCTGGGCTGGACTCTGAGGCTGCAGAGCTTTTCTGGGTTCAAGGGCAGCTGCTGCGCTGATGCAACATTAACATCCAAAGAGTGTCGCTGCGCTGTAAGCACGTGCACATCTCTCTCACACACACACACACACACACACACGGCCATGCGTCTGACCTTCTGACCGGCCCTGAAGCTCCGTCCTGGCCGAAGCGATGCGTCAGCAGATGGGAGCTTGCAGCAGCGAGCACATCCATGAGATCGCTCCTGAACTTCATCCCTCTCTCCTCATCCTCCTCTTCCCGCTTTCCCAGCTGATGTTTAATTCATGGACTCTGGCTGGACATGCATCATCTCCATTATTAATATAACATTAGGGAGGAGGAGGTGGAGGAGGAGGAGGGAACTCAGACGCTGCAAACGAGTGCTGGTGGAAGATTGTGGGGAAGAGACCCGAAGGAAGGATGAATATGTGGAGCATTCCGTACTTTTTTCTCTTATTCTGAAACTAGAACCTCAACCAGATCCCAGCTCAAGATGGCGAAACCTGGTTTAGACGGACGTCAGACGCCCTCAGAGGAACGTTGGAGGTCATGTGATGCTGCCGACGCACGCGACGAAGACCAGGCTCGAGTGTTGGAGAACAGACAGGAAGAGTTGAGTGGAGATGAGAAAGCCCCGTCCTCAGGGGGGTTCCTCATGAACCCACCACAGGTCCAGCTTCTCCTCCTGCTCCTCTTGCTCCTCAGACTCTTGTTGGTCCTGCAGCTGTTTTGGTGTCTTCTCCCCTGAGGAGAAGCTTCCATGAGGTGGATCTCCTGCACCTTCTCACAGGAGGGGGAGGAGCCTCAGCTCCTCAGTTCAAACGAACCTTCAATCTTCTTCCTGTTTGACTTCATCTCAAGTTTGTCCCACACACGTGTCCCGTCGTCATCGCGATGACGTAAAGACCCTCCCCCCCCCCCCTTACCTCTGTCCTCTCGCGGATGCTGCGACCGAGCTCCTCCTCTTCCTCCTCCTCCTCCTCCTCCAAAGATGCCGCATGAGCTTCTCCTCCCTCCACAGCGTCTCTTTCCCTTTTTTCCCGTCTTTCGCTCATAGTGACCCTCACCCTGAACCGAACCGGGTCCACTAACCGGGCTTGGCTCCCCCTCCTCCCCGCCGTCCTCCTCCTCCACCCCCCCCCCCTCCTCCTCCTCCTCAGCACAGAGGTGTTTAAAGCCGGCTCATCCTCTCCGCTCGCCTCCGTGCGTGTGTGTCGCTCTCTCTCCTCCCTCTCTATCCCTCCCTCCCTCCCTCCCTCCCTCTCTTCCAGCCGCAGAACTCCGCCGAGCAGCCTTCAGGTGACCGCGCGGAGGATGTCTTCCTCGGCGTCGTCTCTCCGACCCTCGGCCGCTCCGAGTCCGGGCCGCCGCTGCCGCAGCCCGGCCCGCCGCCCCTCCCTCCCCCCGTCTGCATCCTCTCATCCGGTTTGGACACCCTCCTCTCCACGCACACGCAGATTACCGGGGATTCTGCCTCCCCGCCCGCGCGCTGATGCTGATGTCCTTGAGCTCGGCCTGCACGGTGAGTCCGCGGGTCCGTGCGTGCGTGCACGGATGCGTGGCTGTTATTTACCCCGGCGCCGCTGTGAGCTTTTAATCGCGTGTCGTGATGCTTCAGGCGGACTTTGGGGACGCGGACGCGGGCCCGGGTCCTCCTGGCAGGCCGTGCAGCGGGGCCGAGCAGGCCGCCGCTGGCGAGCGGCGCTATGACATTATCGGCGTGCGTGCGCGCGCGCGCTAATGGTATACATCCATCCATGCACCTCGTGCGGGTCTGCCGTGGACCGGGTCCGCCCAGCATCACTTGTCCCGTCGCTGCGGGGGCGTCTGCTCCGGTGGCCGGTCAACGCTCCGCGGAGGCGGGCGGGAGCGGCCCGGCCCGGCCCGGTCACCTTGCGGGGGGACACGGGAGCCGCGTCGCACCGCGGCGCCTCTGCTGCCGGTCTCCTGGCGGCCCCGCTGGGTCCCTCCGCGGAGCGTGGAGCGGTGAGCACAGTCTGAAGGTGACCAGCAAAGGTCGTTCGGTGTGGATTCGCGCTGCGTGGACGCGTCCGGGCTGGAGCCGAGGGAGTGTGGAGCAGGGTGGAGTGGGCAGTCCTGGGAGACACGGGACTCTGTGTGTGTGTGTGTGTGTGTGTGTGTGTGTGTGTGTGTGTGTGTGTGTGTGTGTGTGTGTGTGTGTGTGTGTGTGTGTGCCTGTGTGTGCGGGCGCGCGTGTGCGTGGGGCATGAGTCAAATCCTTAATTCCACCCACCTCTGGAACTCATCACCTGACAGCCTTGGTGGATCATCGCCACACAAACTCAGCACTCTGGCGTGGGAACGTTTCAGGTGGAGCCAATCCGCCGGTGGGGAAACACACGTAGATGAGCAGAAACCTTCACGCAGCTGTCACGGGGAGCTCTCTGAAAACTTAGCTTGATGCTCCCCCATCCGCCTTTGATGTCGTGTTTATCTCTGCCGCGTTTTAGGGTGTTTTAATCTTGGGTGAAGAAGCTCAGCAGTGGTGCTGGGCTGCTGTGATTGGTTCCACTGGTTGGTTCCAGTGGTTGGCTCCACTGGTTCCACTGGTTGGTTCCACTGGTTGACTCCACTGGTTCCACTGGTTGGCTCCACTGGTTCCACTGGTTGGTTCCAGTGGTTGGTTCCACTGGTTCCACTGGTTGGTTCCAGTGGTTGGTTCCACTGGTTCCACTGGTTGGTTCCAGTGGTTGGTTCCACTGGTTCCAGTGGTTAGATCCAGTGGTTGGTTCCAGTGGTTGACTCCACTGGTTCCAGTGGTTGGTTCCACTGGTTGGTTCCAGTGGTTGGTTCCACTGGTTCCAGTGGTTAGATCCAGTGGTTGGTTCCACTGGTTGGTTCCAGTGGTTGGTTCCACTGGTTCCAGTGGTTGGTTCCACTGGTTCCAGTGGTTAGATCCAGTGGTTGGTTCCAGTGGTTGACTCCACTGGTTCCAGTGGTTGGTTCCACTGGTTGGTTCCAGTGGTTGGTTCCACTGGTTCCAGTGGTTAGATCCAGTGGTTGGTTCCACTGGTTGGTTCCAGTGGTTGGTTCCACTGGTTCCAGTGGTTGGTTCCACTGGTTCCAGTGGTTAGATCCAGTGGTTGGTTCCAGTGGTTGACTCCACTGGTTCCAGTGGTTTGGTTCCAGTGTGTTTTCATAGATAGGTTCTTCTTCTGTGCTGTTTAGGTATCGGACCAGAACCTTGAAGGCAACTTCTCCATGCTGATTCTCCATCCTGCCGCGTCCTTCGGACATGTTAGCATCCTTGCGTGTTTCCAAACATTTGTGAGGCTCAGGGAGGCGTAACTAACAGAGGAGCAAAGCTCCTCCCCCTCAATTTATGTAACGCACGCTCACATGCGCTCTGGTGTTCGCACCGAAGCTGTGAGACGGCAGGAAGATGCGGGCAGAGTGAGGTTTCTGCCGCTGCAGCAGTTTGGAGGCTGGACAGAAGAGTTTCTCCTGGTGTGAGTGTTACCAAATCAGACAGAAGCGTGCGTGAGAGAGGCGGCTGCAGAGAAAATGTGCAACTGGCCAAGTAAATAAATGATGGCATTAGCAAGAAGCAGACGGACCAGGGGAGAAACGAGGCGAAATGAAAATATTACAACCTCTGAGATGCTGGGAGACGCTGAGGAGATGAAGAAGCATCCTCAAAAACTCACATTCATTATTCTGTCGTGTGAATGAAACATGAGTGCAGAAAGAGGGAAAACAGGGAAAAGTGTCCTGATCAAGCAAAAACAGAGTAAACAACAGGAAAGCTGAGAGAAACAACCCTGAGCGAGGCCTGGCCAGCGCCTCCGTTATCAAGCACAACATCGTTGATCTGAGGCTGAAATCAAATCAGAACCGTCACATTGAACTGGTTGACTGGCGGCTCCGCTCATCGCTTCTGAGTCTGAATTAAACCGAGGATCGGGTTTATTGATGATTATCGATCCGATCGGTGAAAGCCATGACTGGAGGGAGTTTCACAGGCGGAGCGGCGTGACTCCGGGAGAGCAGCGAGGAGGAAGGGAATCCATCCATCCATCTCTCTGGATAAATGGACTGGTTACACTGGGACAGAGGGAATAGGCGAGGTATCTCCAGGTTCTCAGCGGTAGCCAGGTAAC
>CAAE01013860.1:0-2500 GCA_000180735.1 Tetraodon nigroviridis | reverse complement strand
AGCAAAAATACCAACAGAAAGGAGATACAATGATGTGTGTGTGTGTGTGTGTTATGTCTCGATAATTTCAGATAAGAGCTTCAACAGGAAACACACCAGTTCAACCTCATTCATAATTAAGCTCACATCCGCTCATCCTCCATCATGCCTCCCTGTTCTTCATCATGATGTCACATTCTGAAGCCCCGCCCCCATCATTGTTCCTCTTGACTCCATTCTTGTGCCCTCTTTCGCTACTTTGCTGTTCTTTTACTTTCTCGTTGTTCCTGCCTCCAATCCCAACCTCTCTCCATCTGCGTGTGTGTGTGTGTGTGTGACAGGAGAGAGGAGGGAGCGACTGCAGATTGAATTATTGAGGAGAGCGAGCCAGTCTTGAGTGTTGTTGTTGGGAGTGTGAAGCATTAGTCTGCTGCTGACTGCTCACACACACCACAAACACACACCAACCATCCGGGAGCTGTTCTCTGAAGTCCTCACCTCACCTCAACTCCAAAATGAGAGGAGATTTAAAATGTCTCCAGGGAAGTGGTGGAGATGAACCTGGAAGTCTTGATGCAGGACGTTTATCTCCTTGAGTTTGAATTTTGGCCCCGCGACCCCACCGGGTAGGAGGCAGGGAGGAAGATGAGTGAGTGAATGAACGAGTTTGAATTCTGGCTCCATGGAAAGCACCAGCGGTGGTGTGTGGAGGAGGTCTGCCCGATGGAGTCCAGCCTCGGTTTGAAAGATTCCGACTTCTTTCAGTTTTTTCTAATTCAGAGGGAGGAAATCAGCTTATAGTCTTCCCAAACTTTTGTCCTGGAAGCAGGTTTTCTTTCCAGTCCGGCTCCCCTGCAGCGGAGTTGCGTGTCGACGTGATTCAAAGGGTCGGCTTTAACAGACAGCTGCAAATTAGCGGCAAAAAGAGGGGGAACGCTGCGACGGCTTGTTGTCCTCATTCTGTTATCAGAGGGAGGCTGCGCCGTCTTCCCGTTGGTGCAGCTGCTTCTGTGGATCAGGCAGACAGTCATTTACTGGAGCTGATCCATTATTCATGAGACTTGCACACATGCCATAACTTGTTAGTTTTTCCTCCTGCGACGCCGGTTTGCTGCCAGGCTCTTCACTCCTCTCTTTGATCTGTCTCTCATTCTGGGCTGAGGTTAGATCCAGTTCATATGCATACAGATGCACTTTCTACGTGACGTTTGCTTTATTCTCTATCCTGTTTGCTCTCTTTTGTTCCCCCCTTTTTTGCCAAAACCTCTCATGTGCCCTCTAACCCTCCAACACGTTCTCCAAACAGAGGACAGTGCTCAGTTGCTCATCTCTGCAGATGCCTCTAACAGCACAGTCACCAATGGTATGTGAGCTAGTTGTTTGCCCCGCCCCTTCCTCTTTCCTCAGCCAATGAATAGACCTCCGTACATGTGACCTATGGTGGACTTAAACTTCTAAAAATGTCTCTGGCGTTGTTGACCCGTTGCTGTATGAGGACGCTTGTGTCTCACCCCTCCTGTTAACTGTCGTTTCTTTGTCCTTTGTTTCAGAAATAGTTTTACTGGCTGTCGTAAAATGATAAATATGAGTCACTGGTGGTTGAAAGCTTCTTTTATTTGTGTGGGGTTTTTTTACTTTGATCTTAATCTCCGCAGGAAAACAGCCGGACGGAGCAGTGGAGAACAACCAGAACAAAGGTCAGCAGGCCCGATGAGATTCATCCCTCCGGTGGAGGGTGGATGTATCGTTTCCAGTCTCTGAGCTCGTTTTGTCCAACTGCAGATGTTCCATTTACAAAGAACAGCTGATATTTTAGTAAAGGGCGTAAAGCGTCATGTTTGACACATGAACCCAGCGCAGGAGCGCACATAACCCGTGTGTTGGTCCGTTTCAGCCAAGAAGCAGGATGGGGGCGTTGCCATGGAGATGCAGCCACTCAAGAGTGCAGAAGGAGGAGAGGTGGAGGACAGAGAGAAGAAGAAGACCAACATCCCCAAGAAAGAGAAGAGCGTGCTTCAGGGCAAACTCACCAAACTGGCTGTTCAGATCGGCAAAGCAGGTCAGCAGGACGCCAACATCTGGGACAGATGTGGGGGCCAGAACAAACACACAAACAACAACAACAACAAATATGGATTTAGGGGTTAAAAAGGCAGAAAATGATGAAAAGAATACAAGATGAAAAGCTGAAGAAGGGACAGACTAACCTCTCCATCTCTGACTCTCTGGCAGGTTTGGTGATGTCGGCCATCACCGTCATCATCCTGGTGCTGTTCTTTGTTATCAACACCTTTGTTGTCGAAGGTCTGCCTACACACACACACACATGCACGCACACACACACACACACACACACACACACACACACACACACACACACACACACACACACACAGAGGCTCCAGTGTGCAGCGGTAATATCAGATCTTGTGTTGTCGCAAGACGCATGTGGCTGCCCGAGTGCACGCCCATCTACATCCAGTACTTTGTCAAGTTCTTCATCATCGGCGTGACGGTGCTG
>CAAE01013845.1:67246-84766 GCA_000180735.1 Tetraodon nigroviridis | reverse complement strand
TCAATTTGGGAATTGTAAGTGGGTGAAAGATAGTGTCTGAGACCACCACCTCTGTTCAAAGATGGTTTTTCCATCTTAACATGGATGGTTTCTTTGACGCCTCTTTCGAACCAGCGGTCTTCTCTTGCTAGCACCCGCACTTGGTTGTCCTCAAAGGAATGTCTACTTTCTTTGAGATGTAAGTGGACGGCTGAGTCCTGCCCTGACGTGGTGGCCCGTCTGTGTTGGGCCATCCGTTTGTGGAGTGGCTGTTTTGTTTCCCCAATGTACAGTTCCCTGCATTCCTGCTGGCACTGTACAGCATAAACAACATTGCTTTGTTTATGTCTTGGTGTCTTGTCTTTGGGGTGGACCAGTTTCTGCCTAAGGGTGTTGGAGGGTTTGAATTGCACTGGAATGTTGTGCTTTTGGAGGATCCTCCTGAATTTTTCCGAGACTCCAGCCATGTAGGGGATGGAAACGCTGTGACGGTTGTCCTTATCCTCTTCATTGCAAAAGCAAAAGAAGTGGAAAAATTCACAACCCACCTCAATCAGATGGACAACTTTGTAACATTCACAAGGGAAGATGTGAAAGGTGACAGCCTGGCCTTCTTGGACTGCGAAATCAGGATCGAGGAGGACAGGAACCTCAGCATCAAAATATACAGGAAACCCACACATACAGATCAATACCTTCTGTTTGATTCTCACCATCCACTGGAACACAAACTTGGGGTTATCAAAACCTTACAGCGCAGGGCCACAAAAGTACCGACCACGTCACATGGTAGGAAAAAAGAACAGGACCACCTGACCACAGCCCTCAAAACTTGTGGTTAGCCAGACTGGGCCTTCACAAAGACCCACAAGAAATGAGTTTCTATTAATTTCTGTTTTTTTCTTTTCTTTTTCTTTTTTTCTTTCTCTCGTTACCTGCTTTCCTTCCTCCCGTCTTATAAACGGGTCTAAACAAAATACCGACGATCTCCCAGGTGAAGTTGGGGGGCCCGTCTTATAAGCGAGTCGACTTATAAGCGAGTAAATATGGTATATGTGATATTTTCTAAATGAATATTTTGTTGGAAGCTTTCGTTGTTATAAAGTTAATGTGGCAAATTTTTTAGGCAAACGTGTAGCATTTTATTTTTGTCAGACATTTTTTTGGACAATGTGTATTGTTAAAATATCACTCTTCAATTGTGGATTGGGGCTTTTGTTTGGACTTGTTTCTCATGTCGCTGACAGATGTTTCCACTTTTTTGGTCCTTTTCTGGCAATAAGGATCTCCCTTTGATAATCCATAAATATATTACTCAACAAAGACAACGTTGAGTTAATCTTACTGAAAAAACAACAACAACAAAAAAACCCCACACACACAGAAAATCTCTTTTCTATCAAAAATAATGAATACTAGTGTAATCCTCTTAAAAAAATAGTTACAAAAATGATCCTACATCAATGACACCAATGGCTACTATACTATACCAATGACCACTATAATATGCAATAGTTATTTGTTGAAGACCAAACTTACCAAACTTTGTTTCACCTAGGTGGCTGTGTAGGTTCTCAATCATCCAGGCCGTAGTTATCTAAGAGTAGACCTTGTGTTCTTCACTTTGTTTCACCTAGTTATTTTCATCTGGAGCGATGGTCTGTTCTCTAATGGTCTGTTCTGTTCTCTGCAAGATTCAAATTTATGAACATATCACAAAGACAAGTACAAAGTAAAAAATCTATAAGTAAACAAATCAAAGTTATACTAAACCTCATGTCTTGATTTGCTCAGAGTTAATTCCAGATGCCTGATCACCATCTGTGCAACGCTGGCGCTCCATGCTTTCCTTCACAGGACACTACCTACACCAATGCTCTGCACACAGGAATGCACATACGCCGCACGCTTGCAAACATATTATCAACAATCCACAGATGGCCTTAACCACGGACCTATTTAAGTAATGCAGTATTCATTATTCATAGGTTTCAAAGGATCGTGACAGGAGTGTTTGTGTGAGGATAAAAACAGACAGAGACAGGTTTATTTTACTCAGATCAGCTCTTTGAATTTGAGTAAAGCATTATTGTTTGCTGCTCTCTGCTTGCCAGTGTCAAAGATAGTCACGTTTGATAAGTGGGTTTTGAATCTTCACAATACCTCTCCAGCGACCACTGGGTAATGCTGAAGGTTTATTTATGCACTAAAAGGCATCATTGCACTTTTTTAAATATAAATGCAGACATTTCAATGCATTTCCTTGAGCTAGTTGGAAATGCCAGCTTTATTCTGTGAGAATAAATAAAAAAAATTTAAAGAGCCTACTTGGATTGCAAACTAGTTCAAATTTATTTCCCAAAGATCTTACCTGTTACAGACCCATTAAATATTTGCCATGCATCGTACAAAATAACCTGAGCACAACAATATTTTTTTTTTGTTCTATTTTCTGCTAAAGTCTTCAGTCTTAAATCTATCTCAGAGTTCCCCGTGAGTATGAGTCATCTGTGTGTGTTACCCACACGCAAACTATGACTCAATCTCCCATTATAGTCAAAAACGTCTTCACGTTGCCTCTACAAAAATCCAGTTTTGTGGGGAACACCATCTGCTGAGGGTTACTGCAGCACACATTTTCACAATGTCTGCTTGATCACAATTATTGTGCATGCATGTGTTTATAGGAGCTCTGCTTTGCTACCAGAACAAGTTAGCATCAGCCTTTGAGAAAGAAACTGAGAAACTGCAGTGTTACTTGCGCCCTGACCCATACATCCTAGTGTTTTAAAATGTGCTTTTTTTAGCACCAGGTTTAAAAAAGGATTATGATTTCCAGGCTTCTTTAAGGAAAGCTCAACTGTAAAATAAATACTTAAAATATTGTTATTAATAACAACACCAACACCACCGACAACAAGAAAATGATGATGATGATGATGATGATGATTATTATTATGATTATTATTGTCCCTTAAATATTTATAATAATAATAATAATTATTATTATTATTATTATTGTTATTATTAATAATAATAAAATTATTATTATTATTAATAATAATAATAATAATAATCATCGTCATTATTATTATTATTATTATTATTATTATAAATATTTAAGGGAATTTATTTATTCAAGCCTCTTTGCATCTTTAATATCCTGAGGCAATTTCACCCAGTAAGCCCATATTTCTTAAAAATGTGTTTTATGAGTTTTAGGGGTTCTGATATGTAAAGTATTTTAAGATTAGGAACAGAAAAATGCCTTTAAAGTTGGTAGCATGAGACTTGAACAAGAAAGAATAAATACAATATGTATATGATATAATACCTCAAGATCAGCTTCGTTGTGATAGTTTTCAAAGGGATAGATGTGGCGCTAGATTCACTGGAAGCCTTTGAAAGAAAATGTAATTCTTAACTATAATTACTGACTGCAAATAGTCAAGAGTCTAATCTGATTTTTGGTTTTACTTGTGGTTTTGAAACAAGGCCAGAGAGCCAACATCTGTATCCACCGCACTCAGCTTGAATGAGGCGCTAAACAAAATGAATACTGTTTTGCTGTCATTTGAGCAAAGGGCTGCGGCAGCCTCTTTCCCTAAGGCAGCTGAGAAAGGAAGTGGTAAAAAATCAAAAGACTGAGATATGAAATGATGACTGTGGGAGCCTTATGAATTATTTTGGTCACCAGCCTTAAAAACAGTCCTACTGTAGTTTGCCCTAAACAATTCCTAGAAAATCTGTAGTGGACTGATATTTTAGTCATTTTTAAGCTTTTTTTTAAAAAAAATTCTGTTGCATTTAGTTGCTCAACACAGAAACAATCACACTTTATTGGTGCTTTGAAAAGGAACTGAGTTCATGCTCATGACATATTTGAGAAAGGGAAAACAGCAGTTTTTGCTTTTGCTTTTTGTCTCTTCTCTGTCACAATATTTTCGTTCTCTGGACACAATAGCTGTAACAGCTTGACACCCATTTTTATGAGAACTAGCATAAATAGAGTAAATTGTAAATAAATGCAAGAGGACACTGTAACCTGCCAGACATTATCCAAATATAATCTTATGTAATATGAGTTTGTGTAAATGTTTATTTCTATTATTAATATTATTATTGTTACTACTACTACTACTACTACTACTACTACTACTACTATTACTAGTACTATAAATACAGAAAGAAATAATACAGCACGTTTTTTAGTTTTATTTATTGTGTTAACCTGCTTGAACATACTTTTTTTTCAGAAGATACATTTAAAACTGAAATGGATCAGATTTATTCCTGGTTTCATTATTTCTCAATGAATCTCAATGAATCCCTTTCTCCTTTTCCCCTTGACTTGTTAGTCTGTACTTCTGCATATTCAGTGTCCTCTGCACACTGGCAATTGTGCCAGAGGGGACTTATAAAACTGTCACGTTGGAAAAGGTAAGGAGTCTCCCCTAATGGACAAGATTAGAGCTTTGGAAAAGGTCATGTTTTACAGGCCCTCCAAACAGGGGTGATCATAGAGGACAACCTCCTTTCTTACTGCTGGGCTTTTGTTCCATTAATAACAGCAGCACAGAAACCCAAGAGTTCCCAATTGGTTAAGAGCTTCTTTGGCCATTGTTTACATGCTTGAAAGTTCTTTGGTAGCATACGGGTGGTGCAGCTGTTCTGTAATGATGTCAGATTTGTAGTGAGCAGGGGAATCACTGCATACCTGTACAAATAATCAAATGCCACTAATTCACATGTTTTTATTTTTTTACCCTGTACTGGAATTTTCATCTGTTAACTGCTTCTAAACAGTTCTACCAATCTGTGGAAGGTAGTTTCATGAAGCATTTTTCTTGGCGGTCATGGCTGTAGACCAGGGGTGGGCAATTATTTTGCCTGAAGGGCCACATTGGGTTTTAGATCTTGATGAAGGGGCCAGCCCCCAAATGAGGATTGGAGGTTAACTGAAAATTGTGCTTGATGGATTATTAACATGTTAGACTAATTAACATGTTAGCATGCTAGGTGAAGAATTGGTTGAACTTCTTTCTAACCAGTCAAACTGACAACTTTCTTAATTTGGCTTGTGAAAACTTGTTGTAAAGTCTCTGCGGGCCAGATTAAACAGCTCATCGGGCCACATGTGGTCCCCGGGCCTTAGTTTGCCCACCTCTGCTGTAGACAGTGGGTGCTGCTACATCAGGTACTTCGTTTACACTACACAATCATCATGCTGTGAAAATGCCACAGTTTGCTGCCGCTGTCACGCCTTGATCTGAAAGAAAAAAAAAGTTGATAAGAAAAAAGATGAGTGGACAGAGAAATGTATGTCCATTGTTCCATCAGCCACTTCCAAACCAGTGTGCCTCATATGCTCCAAAAGCGTGGCATTATTTAAAAGTGGTAACATGAAGCGTCACTAAAAAGCAAGCATAATTCTTTTGAGCCAAAATTATCCCCTGAAATAACTGCAAGCCCAATATGACAGATCTACATGACACATCACTCATACATTTACAGCCCAACAACGTGCAAACGAATGTTCACTAATGGTACTAATGGATTTTGGGGCTGGAAGAAGTAGCCGGGGAAAGGGCTTTAAAGCTTAGACTGCTGCCCACGTGACCCGACCCCAGATAAGCGAATAAAAATGGATGGATGGATAATTTTTGTTTTCTTCAATCTAAAAGAAAAGGCCTTAAATCAATTTAAAAATTTTAAGACCTTAACTTGGACACCTCTACTCATAGAAAATTTTATTAACTGGACATCAGTGACCTTTAGATGAATACCTCTGCTCTAGCTTTTCCACCACTCTTATGGTTGTTACTTAGTTAATCCAACATTGGCAGCAATTAAAAATTGCAGGCGCTATTTGACATCAGGTGAATTTAAATTCTTATGCCTGCAAAAGCATTGATTTTAAAAAACAGCTGTGCCATATATTTTTATGCTTTAATGTCTTTCATTTGGAAGTGAAACTCTTCACTGTATTACCAGGAAATTTGAAAACTTGCCATATCTGACATGTTTGTGTCCTATTTTTAGGTATTTGCAAGCAGGTAACAGACAAAAAGTCTTGGTTTATTTTAGTGCGCGATGGAAAACAATGATCTTAAGACAACAAATGAAATTCTTCATCTCAGATGATTTACATAATTGTGATGACTTTCAGGGTGGCTGCAGGTCAAGCGGAAGAGTTGCCGCTCCAATAATATAAAGATTGTTGGTTCAATTACATTACCCTGTATAACAAATGTCTAATCCAACAATCCAAACCGATTGTACAACATAGTGTGAATGCAGACTGTATGTGTGTAAAAAGCTCTAAACCCCAAAGATGACTTGTAAAGAATGTCTGAAAACTAGTCCATCAACAATGCATTGGTCTATTAACTACAATGATATAGACATAAATGTTGTGTAGAAGGTAAAATGTAGGTAGGAAATTTTGCAAAAAACAGGCTGGAGGAAAAAACCTCTTACATTCTCACACTGGATTCCCCCAATTTCAATTAGTTCCACTTGGTTTCTCTTTAATTGTGCAGAGAATTGCTCTCCAATGCCCTGCTCTGCCCACATGTTGAAGTTTTCAAAACTTCCTGTTTCATGTGGTGGAAAAACAGAGACCTGTTCGGGCCCAGACATGTCTCCCAATGTTCTGACTGTCTCAATGACTTTGGCCTACATTAAAAACATTTGCCATCAGCAGAATATTCTACCAGAAGTCTATTCTTAAATAATCTTCAGAACAGAGTTCTTTAGGTAGGCGATGACTGTGACACTTCTGGGATGAAGCAAAATGGATTTTTCCAACTTTTTCTTAAGGTCTTTTACAGTTTTTCCATCAGTAGACAAAATCTAAAAGTTTGTCTGGCTAGTTTAGCACTCTATTAGCTGTAATGAAACACACTCAAGGTAAGCGTCATTTTCTATGTTTATGTAAGCTATGTCAGCTTTAATTCGGGGCCTAAACTTTGTGTATCTTGGACATCAATGAATATAATGTGTTGCCCTAATGATCGTTGTAGTCTAACTCATTGTGTAGGCTGAGATTATTGAATTATAGTGTAGATACTTTGAATTTATCTAGCTAATTATTTTGAAGATGTCTGTCATCATGCAAGATTTAAAAACAATTAAAAAGTAACACTTTATAACACTTTATAATAAGTGCACAAGAGGAAGCATTAGGTAAATGTTTATAACTACTGAATTCATCATTCACAAAGCATTTTTCCAACTTTAATACTCAGTAAGGTGTTTTTTTTAAAAGTACTTCAATAAAGGAATAATATTTTGCCAATGTCATAATTCAACATAATTGTAGATGGCCATCCACCGTGACAACCTGGGAAGAAAAGGGGGGAGAGGAAAGAGATGGTGAGAGAAACAAAGGAGAGTGGAAGATATAGAGAAAAAGAGAGACAGGGAGAATAGACATTGAGCAGTAGCTGCAGGATCTAGGCAGGGTCATAAAAAGAGTTCTGGATCCAGCGACAATACCAGGCCTTAGGAGGTTGAGCGGTATCCAATGATCCAGTGACATGCTTCCTGTGGGGAAGAGGGTGGGTTAGTGCTGAAAAGGCATGATGAGTAAGCCATTCCCCTGCTATTCTAAAAGCTTGGCACCCAAGGCTCTCCCCTAGCAGAGCCCAAACACGCTATAGGCTTTGGCAAAGAAGCAGGGTTTTAGGTCTACTATTAAACAAAGAGATGCTGTCAGCTGCCAGGACTGTTGCTGGTAAGTGGTTCACAAGCAGAGGCGCTTGATAACTGAAGCCCCTGGTTTCAAATCTACATTTGGAGATTCATGGAATTACCGGTAAACCTGAATCTGAGGAAAACAGCATCCTAGAGGACTGATAGGTTCAATTAGATTATTGATATACTGCATGATGGTGCCAAACCAATTTGTAGATTAGGAGGAGGATCTTTCCACATCGGAAGCCAATGTAGAAAGGCCAACACAGAATAAATGTGGTCACGCCTTCAAGTCAGAACATGAGCTCCAGAGTTCTGAGGGGCGTTTTCATTCGCCTGGTCAGCCGAGGCAAAGGGCGCCTTCGCAAAACTTAAGGTACTGTTCACCACTGCCCTTGTACTCACCCACCCAGATTCCGAGCACCAGTTTACCGCTGAGGTAGGTGCCTCTGACGTCGGCATGGGTGCTGTGCTTTCACAAAAGAGGGGGGTATCAGAGGCTGCTTATCTATGCCCTCTTAAGCCGCCGCCTGACCCTCGCGGAGAGGAACTACGATGTAGGAAACCATGAAGCATTGACCCTGTTCATCATCCACTGATCATAAGAACCTGGCCTACCTGTGGAGCACGAAGCAACTGAACTCCAGGTAGGCATGGTCAGCCTCATATCACCTCAGCCTCTTGATGGCCTTCTGACCCCGCTACCATCCTGTGATGGCCCTGGACCCACATTGCCCTGAATTTCATCACCAGACTACCACTTTGAAGAGTCACATGGTAATCCTTGGAGAAGCATTAATTGCTTCTCCATTGATTGTTTCTGCTGCTGCTGAAGCTCCCATCAGCAGCCAAGACCAGGGAGCTACCCATCACCTAGGTGTTCCTCCCAAAGAACATCATCTCTGACTGGGGGCTGCAGTTTACCTCTCAAGTCTGGCGGTCACTTTGTGTGGCTATCGGCGCAATGGCGAGCATCTCGTCCAGTCGAACGGCCAAGCAGAGTGCACCAACCAGAACCTGGAGATAGGCTAGGTGCGTGACGCCAGCCGGCCCAGAGTGGAGCTCATTATTTTTTGTTGCTTATTAAAGCTGTTTTTTTTTTTTACAGTGTGTGTTCAGTTCTGTGCTGTGGTCCTGTTGCATTGATCCCGACAACACCTTTTTTAAAACTACAAAACAACTATGTACATCTCAACTGACCTTGCAAAACTAATTTTCTATCTCCTGTTCTTTCTTGTTGCTCAGCTCTGCAGCAGTCGCTCTTCTACTTTTTTTTTCTACTTCTGCTTTTAGTTGTTCTATTGATAATAGCTAGGGAAAGCGCAGAAAGTGTTCAAGCAGTAATGGAAATCAGTAGCTCGTCCTACTAAACACAACAGTAGCATCCCTTAATGATTTATTTAACTCACTGTACCTGACTTGCAGATCCACTTACTCTTTATATTCCTGTTATAATGACACATAAGTAGAACAAAAAGCTCAGTGGGCATCACCTTTAATAATTGTCACAAAGATGTTGTACAAAAGCAGATTCAAACGGCTCATTTGCTGGCTTTGTTTACATACAGCAGCTTCTTGTTTCTGAACACATTTGTAGACTGATTTCCTGCCCTGGGAGATTTGTCTCTCCTTCGGGTCAAATGTAAACCAGCACCACCAAAAAACAGCAAAAGATTTAATTGTTTTGTAAAAACAAAAACTAAACAAACAAACCAAAAAAAACCCCCAAGCAAACAAGTAAAAAAAAAAAAACCCAAAAAACAAAACAGGCCATTATACTTTTGTTAATTTCCCTATGATTGAGAACATTTTTTACTCCAGGTGCATGAATTTCTTGAAACATTTCCATGCGGATGCTTTTATGATTTATGTTTTTAAGTTCAGTTTTCCATTTTAGAATAGAATATGAAATAGAATATATGTTTATTCATCCCTCAACGGGGAAAATTCACTGTTCCAGCTGCATAAACATTAGAGAAAAATTTTGAAATAAGAAAGAGGAAGACAAGATAAATAAAAATGATGGCATAAAACATTGCAGAGGCCACTACAGTGTTGTCAAAGGTCCTCAGAAGAGCCCTGCTCACGCCAAAGGACCTCAGTCTCCTCAGCAGGTGCAGGCGACTCTGGCCCTTCTTGATCAGGGCGTTGGTGTTATGGGACCGGTCCAGTTTATTGTTCAGATGAACACCCAGGTATTTAAGCGAGTCACCAACTCGATGTCTGCTCCCCGGATGTTCGCCGGTGTGTGGGGTGTGGAGGTCCTACAGAAGTCTATCACCAATTAGCGAAGGAGCAGAGGTCTGATGGTGTTGAAGGCGCTGGAGAAGTCAAAGAACATGGTCGCGGAGGTAGCCAAGGACAATCCTCTCCAGGCTCTTCATCAGGTGGGAGGTCAGGGTCACAAGTCTGTAGTGGCACGGTCCCCTGGGGTGGGCTGTCTTGGGGACTGGAAACACACAACGTCTTCCACAGGGCTGAGACCTTCTCCAGATGCAAGTCCAACCATCCCGGGGTCTACAGAGCCTCAACATGAACCACCTCACAGAGCTGGTCTGCACACTCCCTGAGCAGTCTGGGGCTGATCCTGTCCGGCCCTGTGGCCTTCCTGACCTTCAACCTCCTGAGTTCTCTTTGTACCTGATGCAGAGTGAGAGATAAATGGCATTAACATAATCATTTTCAATTTATTGTTTTTTTGAAGATGTCGATTTTTTTTACTTGAAGTGTAGGCCTTAATTTCTTCAGCCTAAGATCTCTTTAATTTAAGAATTAAAAAAAGGTCAATTCTGTACTGTTTGCACTTTCTAAAATGTATTTATTTTTGAGGTTTTTGTTTTCCCAAGATGGCGGCGCGGCGGTACACGCAGCGGCCACTCCGGACAAACATGGTGCTTTCTGATATATACTGCACTCTACTCCACTTTACTCCACCCTACTCCACCCCTCATTCCTGCCTGTCTATGTACGCGTCCTGTTGCATGTTGTGTTGACCCATGTTGTCTCTGTGTAGCCCTGCTGTCCTTTCTGTGCCCCTTTTGTATTGTCCCACCAGCACCAGGTCCTGGAGAAACGTTGTTTCGTTTTCAATATGTATCGCACCAGCTATATGTGTTCGAAAATGACAATAAAGCTCACTCTGACTTGACTTATGACTTGACTTGATCTTGACTTCTTTAATTTAAAATAAAAAGGAATTAAATTTATTCACCTGGGACTAGTTTATATAAGGTAAAGGGGCTGTGTACTCAGTTAAACATATCCTACATTGTGAAAACTGAAAAATGCAGAAATAAGGGAATGCTATAAGACACAAACTCAACTTCATTTTGTACCTTTTGCGTGGAGGAAATTTTAATAACTGTGACTTTTAATTGAATACCCCGGGTGTAGAATTTGCACATAAAAAATGCTGCTACTTTCTGAGGAGTTTTTTTTTTTTAAATTGCTTAGTGACAGATTTTACAGGGGAGCACTGCAAGGGTTATCCAAAACAATATGATGAAACAGTGTTCTATGCCTAGTTTAAGATGAAGCCAAAACATCTGTCATCTTGACAGTTTTTTTACCAAATCAAACTTACAGACGCTGCAATGGCAAGCTAATTAAAACATTTTAACTGACATGAAAAAAAACTTCTGGAGATGGGAGCCTTGGCTTTGTACATTTGTCCCTAAATGCAGGATCTCTGTACATGTGCGGATATCAGCAGGCATCAAAGAACACAGGGCAGATCAATCTTAACACAACTTGCCATGTGTTATTGAACTCACCCAAATTCAGTCTGTGTAAATAACACTATAGTCGAGGAAGAGCAAAAAATGTCCCTGAGGTCTAGAAACTGTGTCATATTTGATTCCCTCTGCTGGGTAATGACAACGACAATAATCTTTGAGTCATAAATCAATGTGATGGTGAGGTTTAGTGAACCATCACATTGGGGGCCAGGTAAATTCTTGCCTGATTAATTCTTGCTGTGGCACCTCAGTGGCTGACATATGAACCAAACACTTTGGCTTTTGACAGAGGCATTTACAATTTATCTTTAGTGACATGTTAAAAATCAAAGTCAACTTTATTGTCAGATATGCCATACATGAATGACATACAGCATAATTTCAGTCCACATGGCCTGAGCCAGGCTAATGGCAAATTTCCTCAGCAGCGGTGAAGCATTTGTACAGTAAGGCAGAAATATGACAAACACTTTGAATCAGAACTTTGTAATGGTAAATGGTGAGCTGAATAGCAAAATGCTAATTTCTCATTCATAAAAAGTTCTTGCCGCTCTATTGTAATTCCATGATTTAAATGCATATGTGACTTATGGTGCTTTTTAAAAAATATGCTACTGACCCAATAAATTACAAAAAATGACCTTTTTCAAAAGCAAAAGATGGAATATATATATTCTATATTTGCAGATTGAAGTCCCCTGCTGAAAACCTGCTATATGCAATGCTGTTTGCAAGGTGCAGAGAATTATTCATTCATTCATTCATTTTCCTACCCGCTTCATACCCTGTGGTGTTGTGAAGGTCTGCTGGTGCTTATCTCCAACTACCTGAGGGCAAAAGACAGGGGACACACGCTGGACAGGTCGCCAGTCTGTCGCAGGGCACACACAACATTCACTCTCACATTCACACACTAGGGACAATTTAGAGTTTCCAATTAACCTTGCATGTTTTTGGACTGTGGGCCAGAGTACCTGGTGGGAATTAAATTAATACAAATTAATCTCTTAATGCCTGATTTTTTTCAATTGTTAAAATTAAATTTTGTTGTATGTTTTTGCTTTCAAGTAGATGCTAAATTAGGGGAGTATTAATTTAAGTATAGCACATAAAATAGATAGGTAGGTAGGTTGCAAATCAGCAACAATAGACAATAAAAGTACCTGCAATATTTTGCAATACTTCAAATAGGTCTAGTTTTTTGTTTTGTTTTTTTTTTTTTTTTTGCAGTCTGAAAATGTCAGGGTAGTATGTGTAGCACTTAATGATCTGGAACAAGATGTAGTGTTTCCTCTGACTTGTACCATGAGAAACTAATGCTTGCAAAAGGTAAGGCCCAGGTATGTATTCCTAATGCATCAAGAGGCAATGGAGGAATACAGACCCTACTTTTGGCTGCATTTGATGCAGAAGCGACTTGATGCCAAAAGCGACAGTACTTGTTAAGGGGTTATTTAAAATATTTAGAAAAAATTGAAAAAAATAATTTTGATGTGCATGCACTATACAAGTCGCAAAAACAAATCAAATAATTTAATGTTCTTAAATAGATTTTAAAGTTTGTTTGGGGTTTTTTTTTTTTCACTTTTTTTGTGGGTTAAGCTTTGTGCTTACTAATAATCTGCATTTTTACAGTTTTAATTATTGTTGGTATTGCTAGCTTTGCTGAAAAAAATAAACACAAGTAAATACTTTTTGATATTGTTCCATTTTTCCTGTGGTTTTGGAGCCCTGCGACCTTTCAGCTGGCAGAGGTGTTTTGGAAATCACAAACCTGTGGCCGAGTCATCATACTCGAATCTTAGCTTTCAAGATCATGACAGCACTTTTTAGTTACAATACACGGCGTCTAATATTATAACATAACAGCATGCCACTCAGGCTCATTCTCAGGCAGAGAGGCACATTCATAAACCCACCCACCCACACTCAGACACAGAAACACACACACGCACGCACGAACGCACGTACATGTGTACAATGACTGGCACACTTACACACATCCTCCATCTCCGTTTTATCTGCTGTCAAATCCCAGAACACCATAGTGTTTCCCTGCCTCTGGCAATTCATTTCATGTTAACACAATATCAAACTGCAGAGGTGCCCTTCTGCCTCGTGCATCTATCCCTCCATCGCTTCATATCAGTCACATTCAGGAAAAAACAAATAATGTTTGTATCCACCTGGCCTCACCACTCACCCTGCCATACAAGAGCTGATGGGTTCCTGCTTCATGAACAGTACGTGTACTAATTTGTCTGACATTTTGGACTATTTTTTGTGTCTCGATATCTTTGCCGCCATTTCTGTTGTGTTTTATGTAACATTTAATTACATACTTTACATTAGGTCAGTTAAGGTACCCAGCGCGAAGCCAAGAGGATTATATTTGATAACATAGTTGCTTGTTTTTGTTTTTTTTTTATTTCACCTGGTTGGTGTAAAAGTGCATCATACTCTATATCATAACAAAAGAGTGGGTATTAAAAACTTAACATTCTCTATTTTAAAAAATGTATCTTAGGTTTTTAAAAAAAAATCATAATATGAAATGCTGCAGGTTATTATGGTGACACATTTACTGTTATAAGCAGTGCTGCAGAGTTTATTTGCACCTCTGTCTGTTCTTCATATTTGCAGCGTCTTCCTGCAGGCAAGCTTTTCCAAACTCTATCTCAAACTGCACAGAAGCTCACCTTCGTTCATGTGCATCCATGGGGAACTACTCCTCTTTACCTTTGGTGAAGGCGGCCTTTGAAATGTGCGCACCCGCCGGTGGTTTCAGTGACATGTGTTTCTGTCTACAAGTGCATGTCAGACTGTTTGTGTGACGTAGCCTGAAAACTGCCTGTTTCCAAATGTTACTTTGTGCTGCGAAGGATACCCGGTAGCGCTGCAAGACTAAAATTAAAAATAAATAAATAAATTTAGAAAAATGAACGATGAAGATCTCTACATGGCAGTCAGTGTGCTGCCATTGTTAGTAACGTTATCCAGTCCTGATCTACCTCGAGACAGCTTCTTGCCCATAGACCTCCCTGAGCTGACCTTCAGCATTATTGGATCTAATCTGTGAAAGGCACTGCATAAATAAAACTAAATTGAATCAAATTACTCTGATCTTTATTACTTGGTTTTATTCTGCAACTTCAACTCTAATATGTGCAGGAATCATAACCAAAACTGCCATTTAATTTTTTTCAATAAATACACTTTTCCAAAACAGAATATATTGGGTGAATTCTAGATTTGCTGTGTTTTGCATCAGATTAGACTGATGTCTTTTTTGAAGGGTGTGCATTGAATATAGCAGAGGAGTCATTACCGGATTGGAGATGGCATTATTAGGTCTGTTCCTTTAGCACTTAACTGAGAAACTCAACGGAGAAAGAGCTAATATCGACAAATGCAGATTTACCAAATGTTCCACACATGTAAGATTTAATGCAGTGCCTCAAAAATCTATTAAGATGCTTTCATCCTGCCTTGTTTTTTTTTTAGTAAAGTTGTCACATCTGTCACCTTTTCATTCCTCGCTTATACATTTCTCACATTTCCACTTAGTATTGGGATCTGCTTCATTAATTAATAAGCATTTTTTTTTGTGATTTTTTTTTTTATGATATAGAGTAATTTAGCTAAATGAATGTCAGCAACAAT
This sequence comes from Tetraodon nigroviridis, assembly GCA_000180735.1. Taxonomy (NCBI): domain Eukaryota; kingdom Metazoa; phylum Chordata; class Actinopteri; order Tetraodontiformes; family Tetraodontidae; genus Tetraodon; species Tetraodon nigroviridis. The sequence goes on along the minus strand of CAAE01013845.1, from coordinate 69,689 downwards.
TGCTTTTCCCATCCCTCTGTTTTGTTTTGTTTTTTTTTAAGGGTGGTGGTGGTGATGATGTGGCAGCAAGTAGCTGCCTTTTTTATTTTTCTCTGTTTATTTCACTCTTATAATTTCTTTTATCTTGTTTCTTCACCAGTCTTCCATTCTTCATGCCAGATCCAGCACAATGTCTAAGTGTTACGTTGTCAAACATGTTGACTTGTCTGCCACACAAACAATATGCAATGTAAACATTTCATGGTTGTACCCATGTATGATAAAGCTGTCAAAAAGACCGCTTGTGGCTTCGGGGCTGTGGACGAGACCGCTTGGGACTTCGGCGGGAACAGGGTTGGAGCGGCCGTCGACGCCGGGAACAGGGACGGAGCGGCCATTGACAAGCCTAGGGGAGCCGGCGGTGTCGGGCCTGGGTGAGCCGCCTGGGACCTCGGCGAATGCCAGCCATGCTCCCGGGTGTCTGGCAAGCCACACACTTCCCCGTGGGTGTGTAGTTCCTTACCAGGCAGATGTTGCAGTCCCAGTAGACCCCCCCCCCGGAGAGGCAGATTGCTGGAAGCAGGCTTCCCAGAGCGCTAGAACATCCATGGGGGTGAGGCTGTGCGCTGGATCCATTTTTGGCCAGATCGTTCTGTTACGGATTGTGGGGCAGGATCCAGGTTTGAGGGTAGAAACACACAGGGTTTATTCAAAAAAGAACTCACGAGTCCAGGGTTCTGGCAACTCGGGGTCAGGACACAGGCAAAGAATCAACAGTTCCAAAAGTCCAAAAATAATTCCCCTTGGAAAACTCGACACCAAACTGGTGAAATTCAACTGAGGGCACGAGGAACGCTTGGTGCCCAGGAACAAAACCATTTAGATATGTGTGCTTGTCCTGAACACCTACAACACCTTTAGAGTGTGTCTTATGAAGCACATTGGTTGTTCTATGGTCTCAGTAGGCATCGATACTGAAACTCAAGATCGACTTTGTCGCCTGCCTGGATTACATTCCCAATGCCCTTTAAAGGGCCAAAACTGAGTCCCATCAGGGTTCGAATCACTGGTCGTCCTGTGGTTGTTCATTTTAATAAGCATCATAGTTAAATTTAGAGCTGAAATTTCCAACTGCCTGAGGTGGATAAATTGGGAGTATAACAGGGTAATATATGCCTATCAATTAGACCGTTGTTTTGGCCATAGGAGATGGGGTTCTCCTTCTTGCCCAACTGAAAAAGAAACCCATAATAATTGAAAGGTCTAAATTTAGGATGTAAATCCACTGTGATCTAGTGTGTTCCGGCCTGATCCCCGAAAATACACTAAATGTGTGTGACTACTGTGACTACAGTTTTCACTCCCACTCTGCCATCCACCAAAATATACTGGCTGCTTTAGCATAGTGCAGCTGTCACAGGAAGCTGAAAAGAAAATTACGTATAACCACATGATATTACCACTTTGTAACTTTGTTGATGAAAGCATTGCTTTTGAAGTCACATTCCATGCCAAGCTTTTTTTCTTTAAATATTATGAAAACGATGCTACACGTCATCAATAATGGGATGTTTTTGTACCTTGATGACAAGTCTTTCTTCACCTTTCTCTAAAATAGAATAGAATAGAATAGAACTTTATTCATCCCACAATGGGGAAAATTCACTGTCCCAGCTGCATGAACAGTGGAAGAAAAAAAAATTTAAATATAAAAGAAGAAGACAAGATAAAATACAAAAAATCTTTTTGCTGTATCTTACACTATATACACAGAAAAATGATTGCAAGATGACCCCCACAAGATCTAGGACCTCTTAACTTCAGGAAGAAACCCTTTGGCCTAGTTAAATATTATTGCTCCAAATATGAGATGTTTTATTTTGTCAGTTTTCGAGTTGTTATACTTTCTCCTCAAGCCAGACTTCCTGAAAAAAAACAACAACTTTTTTTCTAGCGGCAAGCGGAGCACACAGCCCTGGCAGAATTGGAGCCACAGCTAGTGCACACGTGCAGTAATTTGAACAGAAATCAATCAGTTCGTAATCATGTTGGAGCTGCATCCATTGTAGTTTAGGAGTTAGTGGTGCCAGTATACGCTCTAGTATCCATGTGGCTGAACTGCACAAATGCAAAATCATTTCTAGCAATTGATACAATCTCTATCCCCTTTTCAGCAGTCTATTTTTTACAGTATAGCCCTATGCGAGTGTAATCAAATTAAAGTATGATGAACTTCAGAAGATTTTTACCATAAAATTTTTTCACTTGCTTTGCATACATCAGAAAACCAGTAGAGAATACCAGTATTGGAATGCTTCATGATTTTTATGATGTTTTACATTTATTATACAAGTCAGAGAAAAAAAGCCTGCGTAAAAGGACTTCTAACGCCATATTTATTTTGTGTGACTGTCACATAAAGCATACCAGTTTTCGAGACATAATGAGGGTAGCGTCTCAGGTA